>ML788098.1:11242-24690 GCA_009831015.1 Picea engelmannii
TAACTTTTATGTGGCCTCCCGCAACTCCACTGTGACACTCCTACAATATATCCAACCTTTCATGGTCAAGTACACATTTTCTAAGGATATTGTCAAGTCCTAATTTTTACAACTGAACTGCAATCAATTCATAGTCTACGACAAAAAAAACTAGGTGTATCTTTTGATTTGCGGAGTAACCTTCAGGGAAGACACTTGTCCTCGGAAATAAGGAAATTTTAGACATGTAATCAAGAATAACTTGAACTTTCAAAAGATATGCATATAGGATATGGTCATCTACAACTCCGTCACTTTCTCCTGACTCTAGTCTAGAAAAATGGTGGGGACCCATATTTAATTTACCTGGCTTAAAAATGACCTCAAAAGAAAACTCCCGAAACAACAAAAACCATCGACAAATCCTTCTGTCCATCACAGAAATGTTAACCAAATATTTTAAAGCAGAATGATCAGTGAAAATTTTAAAATGACCACCCAATAGATAATGTCTAAACTTTTGTAAAGCATAAACCATATCCAAACCTTCTCTTTCAGTGATAATGTAGTTGAGCTTAGCCTGAGAAAGATTCATGCTAGCAAAGTAGATGGGATGATCTAGGTTTCCTTGACCAGGTTGAACAAGGATTTCACCCAAAGCAATTCTAGAGGCATCAATGTGTACATGGAATTCCACTTGCTAGTTTGGGTATACCAGAATAGGGGCGGTGCTCAATTTTTATTTAAGGGTGTCAAAATATTGATCACACTATGGTTTCCGCTTGAAAGCTTTAGATTTCTTCAGCAATTTCTCCAATGGAGCAGTTATGCTTGCATAATTCCTGATAAATCAACGATAATATCTCGTATGTCCCAACATTGACCACAATTGTTTGGTAGTTGTAGGAGGAGACATATTCAATATCACAACGACCTTTGTAGGATCCACCAACACTCCTTCCCTACATACTATATTCCCTATTAGATTTCTAAATGGTACACAAAAAATACACTTCTTCAAGTTTAACAAAATTTGTAGTTGTCTGCAATGATCAAACATCAACTAAAGTAAACACATGTGCTCCTTCAATAGGCTATACATAATTCATTAATCCATATACACTTCAAGAAATTTATGAATGAAGTAGTGTAATGCAGCAAAGACTATTCAAGAGAAAACAATTGGGGAATTTTTCAACCCAAGGGGCATACCATAATAAGAAAAATAACCCCATTTTGTAGTGAATATAGTCTTTCTTTTATCTTCTTCCATAATTATAACTTAGTGATACCTAGAAAACCCATCTATGAATGAGTATGCTTCCTTTCTAGCCACCTGATCTAGTACTTCATCACTGAAGGGAGTCGAAAAAGGATCATGTACACAGGATGAATTTAATTTTTTGTAGTCAACAAGGACTCTAATATCATCGGTACCTTTCTTGCTCTGTATCACAATAAGACCTATCCATTCAACCTCATCCACGGGAAAAATCAACCCAACAACTAACATCTGATCTATCTCCTTCTTAACCTTCTCCTTTACTCATGGATTGAGACGGTAAGGTCTGTTTTTAACCAACTTAGCATCAAGTTTTAGGTCAATCTTCATTTCATCCCTTAATTCCCTTAAGTTTTGAGAAACTCTTAGGAAAGGGATCCTCATACTCCCGCAACAGAGCATGTATCTTTGTCATAGTTTGTTCATTACAATAGTCTCCTATGGACGCCATCTTAGGATATTCCTCACTCCCTATTTACTTTCTACAACCTCAAAGGTTGAGTGTATGAGAGGATGATATCATCTGATATGGTATCCTTGACTTCTCTGGTTCCTGTGGATTCTTGAAAAGTTAAATTTTTAATCTCTTCCATCTCCTTGGGGTCTCCCGGGTCCTTATCAACTTTACTACAAGCCAAAGGTATTCCTATGGGGCATGGATAAAAGATATACTCAAGAAAATGTGCATGCTCAAGATATACTACCAGTGGATATTTGGGATTACATTTAGTATTAAACAATCAATTGATTAATTTCAACACATTTGTAATTTCAAGAATCTTACCAAAGAACGATAAATCATGGAAGAACTGATTCTAAAGTGTCTTCCAGCATATTGTTTGTCTTCTTGTTTCCTTGTGGACATACCAGGCTTTAGGAATACTTCCCAAAGAATGGAAGAATTGATGTGTCCATAGGGGGGATGGGAGTTGCGCATCCTTCCATACTTGTAAACAATTCTCAATATCTATAACTACGTTATACTTACCATCATATATCTCCATGGATACTAGTGAACTCTCATGCTTCCGATCTTGTCCCAGCTGAGGTATATGTGTTGGCATAAGGAATCGATGGTTCATAGTGATATTGACTTCATTCCAAGTGGACAGAGTATCCTTGTGGGTAGCCCACCACCTGGATGGAGAATATTTCAGGGCTAGGTCGAGTGATGAGAGTCTTTGTTATTCCATAACCCCACCCTCCATATTATTAATGATAAATATTTGCAAGTGTTAGGTACCATCATATGTTGGACACTCCTTGGTCTTCATTCCAATCCACCTTACTATTCAGAAATTTGCACAACATCTTGAAAAATTTTCATACCTGCCTTGTTTCCAATTGTCCCAAGTAACTTCAAAGTCTTCATCCAAAGACTGAATTATTTTCCAACTTATGGATCCATCTACATTCGGGTTAGTGTAATTTGTTCGATTTCCTGCGGTCATAGTGTAGAGTTGATCTAGAGAGTCATGTTCCATACTCTCATCTACTGGATCAATATACCGTGGACCTTGATAAGGATCTAGAGACTAATTTACTTTCATTCCATTATATTCAAAGGTCATGATTTATTTCTTAAGATAGATTATAGTGTAGTTATCATAGGCCCATTCAATGCCTAACAGAGTTGGGTACGAATCATTTTCAACCATTATTTCAATGACTTCAAAGTATGCCGCTATTTTGACACCATCCAAATATACTTCAACGTTTTGTAGCCTACCTAATGATAAATACAATATTTATTCACCATCTGCAACCGAATAGGGGAATATATAAGTTTAGGCTTACCCATCGCTTCCCAAGTTTTTCGGGGCAAGATATTGACATCAAAACCTAAGCCCATCTTAACATCCCTGATCTCATAGTCATTAATGTGGGCGTTTAGCCAAAATTCCCTTTCGGTTCTCCACTTCCTTATCTGTATCCTACTTGTGTTATGTGTTGGAATGTTAAAAACAATAGACTCTTCGAAATTTCCTTCAATTCCCAAGGCCATTTTTAGTGTATTCTGTAACTTTCTAGTAAGTTGTTCATCATCCAGAATGTCAAAAAATAGATGTAACCACAGATCAACAACTTTCTGTGAATTATCCATGGGATATATCTAAGGACGTGGTTTTCCCGCAACTTTTTTTTGGTGAAGATGTGGATTAGAACTTGGTTCTCCAATCTCAGGAAATTCAAAACTAGATAGTTAGTAAAACATATCCACTGCATCTTTGAAAAATCCCTTATGCCTTATAGGATCATATTTGGTATTATTAGGTACTGATTTTTGGATCTTGATCTGGTGAGGACTTTCAATATTGAAACCAATCTTAGTTCCTCCTCTAGTGACAATGTCAATATTTGAATCTTTTCCCTCAACTACAAATCTAGGTTCAAAATTGATCAGATTGGTCCCTCTTTGTCGTGCATGGTCTTCCCACTTGGAAATCAGATTAGGACAATATTTGGTGGAGTGGGTATTATTTCTACAATGTGCATGCCATGGTCTTTGTGGAAGTGAACAATATCTTGCAAGATGCCCTTTCTCATCATAGTTGTAACAACGACTTGGTCCCCTTCTTCCATTTTGTCCTCCTATGAAATTTCCTCCACCTCGACGGTCTCCTCTGAACCCTTGAGGAGTTTCATTGACCCTGAATGCAGAGCAATCTAATACGTCCCCGAGAGCATCCAGAGCTCTACATTAGTTAGTAGAATGAGTAGGGGACGCACATAACTCACAATATATTGTATTAGGAATAGATGTGTACTTTTGTAGAGTAGGGAAGTGCCTAGGGGAGTGGCCATGAATTCTACATATCTTTAAATACTTATTATTTTGGCCTCCTTAATGATTCGAGAAAGCATGGTATTGAACAGGGCCATGAAATGGCATTTTAGTGGAAAATTGCGCAACTCCTCCTAATGGTCTTGCTAGTGGAGGCTCCATCGATGAGTGGAGGGTCTTGAACCCCTCAATATAGGGAATTTGGTTGTTGCATGACTTTCAGTATAATATCCAATGCACAATACTTGCAATCGACCCACTCGAGGAAGAGAAATATTGAATTTTATCAGTTAACACATAGATCTGCCCTTGCAATTGTGCAATGTTACTATCTTCAGGTGGTCTCATCACCCACAAGCTTCTGAGATAGCCTACCATAGTCTCCATATTCACAACTTGTTCCAATGCTTCTCCCAAGGTAGTTATCCTTTGTTGAGTCAATGGGATTCAGGTTAGTGATAATATCCCCTTTATAAACCATTCTCTCTAATGATCCTCATGGATAGGATTTGTTAACTTCCCTATCGCATCCTTAAATATTTGGTTATATTCCCATGCAGATTCGTCATCTCGTTGTTTAATCTCCTGCAACTCAGTGAGATCTTGTTTCTTTGACTGAAGTAATTGAAATTGTGCTATAAACTTATGCTTTACCTAGGTTAAAGAGAAACGTTTCCCTTAAGGATTCCCTGTTTATAAGATTTCATATACCATTTTAGAGCTTGCCCCCTCAAATTAGTCTAGAAATCAACCAGTTTATTTGTGGCTATAGTTCCGCGAGACCTCCAGATGGATTCATAAAGAAACCAGTGTTGCTCAATGTCTTCATCCTCTTTACCCCAAAATTATGGGTATCGAGTAAGAGATCATGTGTGTTGATGCGCCATTGTAGGACTAGGAGATCCTATTAATATGAATCTCGAAATTCCTAGTTGTGATATAATTGATACACTCGTCACGCTGATGCTACTACTAATACTTGAACTTGCTAGACTAATAGGACTAAATTTAACCGAAGTTACATAAATATTCGTTATAGAAATTACCCGAGGAATGGTTGGTGATGGGGGAGTGAGTGATTCAAGGTTAGCTCCTTTTCCTCTGGAGATAAATTCTTTGATTTGGGGGGTCAAGTTCATTTGTAGAGTTGTTTTGACATCTGGATGTAATCCAACATCTTTTGACGTTGCAGTTTCTGATCTTCCTACAACATCTTCATAGGTTCCAGCTGGGTATTCTTTTTCATTGGTGGCATCCATGCTTATTCTTTCATTTGTATCTTTTGAAATCCGTTCGTCGCATATGTCTCTTCCAGAACCTTCACCTCTTTCACCAAATATTTCTTTCAACCATTAGCTATCCAATCTTCCACATATCTTCAAAGCTTGCAACTCTTCTAACTATTTCCTATGACTATCCTCAAATTCGATCTCCTTCCTCGACTAATTGGGACCTCTTCATCACTTTTCTCTTCTGTTTTTTCCACCTCTTTTCAAGATCATTATCCCTCTTCTAAGCTTGTTCATATCTTACTCTTTTCTTTTGACGACCCCCCATATCTCCCAGATATTTTCCTGGAACTAACTCATGAACCATTTTCTAAATCACCCACGCATGTAGGGGTTTACATTTCCATGTTAGTGAAAGGAACATACAACATTCCTTCTTTGACTAGAAAAATATTCATCCATAGAGGGATTTCCTGCAATAATATTCCTCTGGGTCCATCATAGAATACTACTTTTTCTTTTGAAAAATATTTGTGGTTCTCTGCAATAAACTCAATATTATATCCTTCCAAAGTAGTATGTACCCAGAAGTCCACAACATGAGAAATCTAATTATCCAATCGGTGAAGAGATGATAAACAATCAGTGGTCCAATTATATCTTCTCTTGACTTTATCTTTTTATCCTTGTGCTTCTTACAGTTGATCGAGCCACTGAAATACCTCTTCAGGGAATCAAATCCAAAAGATCTCATACTGGTCACTTGCAGGTTCAAAAAAAAAGACTACAATCTCCACAACCCTAAATATTTTGTGTTGTACCTCAACTTCTTGTTGTATAAAGTCGTCACGTCATCTTTCCCACCAATTCTCAACGTCAAAATTAAATATGTGATGAGGAATCCTCTAAAAAATCACTTTAAATCGCAAGTCCTAACAACAGAAACATTAGTTAGCACAAGATCAAGACCAGGGCTCTTGAAGTTTACCAACAAAGGTATCGTTGTAGTCTAGCAAAGCTGGAATATTCAACCTTCCACAAGGGAAGGAGGTCTCATATGAAGCACAATTGAGACTTAAGTGGTGAAGAGAGTAAAAGAGGATGCACCATCATGTTCAACATGACCATATACAATTTAGTTCATCAATACACAACAAGACATACATAAACAATGAGTAATTGTTAAGTAGACATAAAAGAAATAGTCACACAACAAAGAAACTATAGATTCAAGCACATGATAACAAAATTTTAAATCACAAATAACCTTCTTTTATATTATCCTCACCTCATCGTGGTGTTACAACAATTACAAATATCATACACTAGCTTATGTAGAAAATTTTATCCCCATATACCTATTACAAACTCTTAATCCTATGTGCATGCACAGTGCCAGTCAAAACCCATTTCAATAGCTCTTACCATATAGATTCAATAATAATCATCATACTATTAAAAAAGGTAAGAACATCATAAGAGTGTAAGCCTTTCCCATTACATAACTCCAAATTTATATTGTTTCCTTGGTCGTTTCTTGGCTTCTTGGTTCTATTTCTTTTCCGGCTTATTCTTTGCATGCGTTCGGTCTTTTTGGATTTTATGCTACTCGTCCAGCTAGCGCTTGATGTTTTTTCATTGTTGTTAGACTGTCCGTTGGATTTTTTCTCATCTAATTGTTTTCCTCCACTTTTGATCTTTCGTTGCCATGTTGTGATTTCCCGCAAAACTTTGGTATTTCTGCAAAAACGGGGATCCCTTAAAATAGAGGGCCCAACATTTGTCATGGATTTGAATCATCATCAACTATCTTGGATGTGTAAATCATCTTGGATCATAGACAATGTTAGTGTGATTTGTTTTGAATTATTAGAAAATATATTGTAATCATTTACTAGTTGGTTTTTAATTTTTACTTATTAGTAAACGATTGTAACCACATGAGAGAAAATTGGATCTCAATTTATTAGTTGCTTATCCTATTCTCAAAGAAAACTCACGTATAAATAAGAGTTCCTTCTCCATTCCAAGGGGAGGACTCTTGGAGAAAATGTCCAATTCATGATGGAGTGAATAAAACATTTTAGGATCTTCTCTTATATGGATTGTAAGTATGTAATTTTATTTTGTTTTATGATTTGATTAAAATTCTATGATGTCGTAGTTTAAATCCCCACCATGAATTCTTAGGAGAAAGAGATCGCTCCATGAGAGAATGGTTGTTCTTTATTTTATTTATGTAATTTTATCATATAGTTATATTTCTTCATTAAATACAAGCATGGAGTGTTTCATTTCCACAAGAATGGTGTGATGGTTTAAATTGCTTTCTTTTACTTTGAAGATTTGATTGCTTAATTTGTTTATGCTTTTAATTTATTTTCATTCTTTTAAATTCCATCCAAGTGTGTTAACGACCGTGTGTGGTTTGTCTATGTAAATTTTAGGAAGTTGTTAACCCTGAGATCTTGAAAGAGCTACGAATCTGTACGACTTGAATCTACAATCATGATATTTATGGATTAGGTTTTATATCGCAATATTTATCTGATTTGGTTTTATGCTTGGTAAAGATACAAGAGTTGTTGAGTCTTGACTCCTGGAAATGATTTATTGAGTGAATTTAATTTTGAATTTAGTAGGATTATTTTAGTTTCCTAGTCTTGCACATACAATTTCAATGTCTTACAAGATTGTGAGCTCCCAAATTGATAAATTGATGATCAACAATTTAAGCAATCAAATTGCATGTTAGTGAGACTCTTCCCAATTTGTAAGTCAAGACGATAGTGCTCATATTGTAATTGTTTAAAAATAATAATATTTAATCGAGTGTTAGGCATGTCTTGGGCCAATTGCACTATATATGTATGTCTCTTATTTGTTTCACAAATGTTCTCTTTGTTTCATGGATGTATGTTTAAATGACTAAGTATTAAGCTGATAAAAAAATGTCTAAGTATACAAGAGAGTTACACTAGAGTAGAAGTGTGACTTGCCTGTATCCTAGAATGGAGTATGGATATGCTCTAGGTGAAGAGGTGTAGTTCGGATGAATTATCATTGGGGTTTCCAAACAACCAAGTGACAATTGTCGCGGTGTCGTGCACCCTCAAGACATGTACGATCGCAATATTTAGGAAAACATCCTGTGGGGATGTGACACCAACCATGAAGACAAACCCAAACCAAGAATAATTAGGACATGTTTTTTAATGATATCAATGACATCATTTGAAAAGTTTGATGAAATACTTGAAAATTTGAAAATTATCCTTTTGATAGCTTGCATTCTCAAAAACTCTAATGGTAGTATAAATATACAGGATTTAAAATGAAAATTACCCATTGAGCTACCAATTCGATAACATTGGTTTCAAATACTGTGATTCTCACTTTCCTTACATTGTATGCCATTGGAACCTAGCCAACTTCTTTGTGTGGAAACTTGCAACCATTCATAATAATTTCAATGTGACTCTTCAACCCCATGGAAAGTAATGGAAGGGTATACTATATCTTGCATGAATGATTGTTTATGGTTGATACAACATAGGATTATAATTGTAAACTTTGTACCTTTGACATATAGAGGATCATTTACATCATGATTGTTGGTTTTTTAATAGCCTACCTTGTATCTACCATAATAATGTAATAATGAACTTAGTACAACATGATTTTGATTTTTTGTTGATGAAGCATAAGGAACATGTGCAAATTTGTGCTTATTAAGCATATGCATCCTCACTATGGCTTGAGAAGTTCACATCAACTAGTTACAAATACAACACCTATAGGTATTTTGGGCCATTGAATCAAAAGACTTCATGGTGAAATCCTAGAGTTAAGTAATAGAATAGGCTAACCTTTTGGAGTTAGTTGTCATGAAATTTTTTGAATAATGGTTATGAAAAATATGAATTTAAAAAAGGAAAAAATTACTCAAAATTTCATGCTAAAAACTGAGTGTCATGGACACATTTTCCCATGTATTAAATCAAACAAGAGTATAAATAAACATTGTACTTAAAATATTACTGCAACATATTCAATCTCGGGATGAGAAAGTAGAAGTGCTTTTAATTCAACAAAATCAACCTACAATGCCATGTACAAGAAAAATTATGTTATGGTTGAGATTAAGTATTGAATCATCTGCAAAAGTTGGACATTAACAAATTCAAACTTCTCAAATTCAGGTTATACCTAGTAGCTCTTATATTTGATCAACTCTTTCAATCCATCCACTACAAACATGTTTCCTTCATCATCATTGTAACATAGATCACCTATTCATAGCCAACCATTCAGGTGCAAAGATAAAGTAGTAGCTTTTGGGTTGCTAACATAACCTGCAATAGAGTAAAATCAGATTTTGAATTTTTTGAACCCAACCTTTAAAAGTTCTGGTGATTTAAGGCAATGATACATATCCCCAATCCTTATTTTCCAAAAGTTTCCTTGTCCAAAAGATGCAATTTCCTCGGGGTTTAGTGAAGAAGTTAAGTTCATATCGCCATTATTTTTTTCACCATGGATAATTGGGCACTTCTAGATAATTGGATTGGAACTCCCCCCCCTTTCATAACTCTATTTTGTGATCTCAAAGTTATTTTTTTTGGTAAACAACTTCCATGAAATACTTCTAGGAGTCTAGAGCATGTTTTGAACTTTTCATAATTTAAGGTTGTGTCTTATTCAATATCTTTATAATTCATTTTATGATATATCTTATTATGAACAAAAAAAATCCGAGAAGGAGAACATACCTTTCATGACAATTGGACAATGAAACCATAGTTCTCCTTGTTGGTTTGGGGGAAAAGGAGTTCTTAAATCAAGATCACCTATTTTTTCTTCAATATTTGGAGACGAAAAGCCAATTGTTCTATTGTTTCTGCTTTCCTCTTGGTTGTCTGTATATGCTCCTCCTCCCATTATTTCCATTAGCTCATAACCCTATAAAATTTCATGCAACCTTACTTCAGAAAAATCATGACCCAGGTGTAATCTTACCAAGATAGTTGTAAGGTCATAACTCTAATAACAGTGGTAGTAATCAAAGAGGATATAAAACTATATAAAACTATATTACTTGTTAATGATTACTTGGACATATTCAATGCTCAATGCAAGCCCCTTATTAGATGCTTATGTATAAGCATGGTTGGGAATATACATGATTGATAAGAAGACCCCATATGCGAGATTTTGTTGATATATGTGATCCAATATATACTACAAACCACCTTTAAATGTTTTCTATGTTTGGTGCATGTGCCTCTAGACTCTAGAGTTTGATACGAGTGGTAAAAAACTATTAGGAAAACCTTTGTGCAACCCGAGAAAAGGTTGACCTTACCCATATGATCATCTTCTGAATAGGTTTCAAGTTTGTGACTAGCCCTTTTTAAGTCTCAAATTCCTAATCACCTAAGCTACAACAATTTAGTCCCAAAGAAAAAATCCATTATTCTACATAGGATTATCCAAACTACATAATTTAAAGAACTCAAACTATTGTAATGCTTGCAAATAAAAATGAAAATGAGGAAAATTTAATGCAACAAGCCATTTGACAAAGTGATCGAAAGTATTATGCATGTAAGCTTGGAATTAAGCTTGGAATTTTACCAAATATTTCAAGAAAAAACAAATATAACTGAAATACACAATTAAGCCTCACATTTAATGACAAATTTCAAGCTAAAAGATAAAGAAATAGCCAAAATATGCTATGGAATGGAATAGGACCAAGAAAAATAGTTCACTAAGACTTTTKTTGTTGTTCTATGAAATGTAAAGCTTATCTTAGACTACTCCYAGATACTATACTCTTTTGCTTCCTCRTCCTCTGTGAAAATATGCAATCTTGATATCAATCAGTGGCCATATTTCTACACCTTTTTTTTCTACAGGGATATTAACAAAGGTTTATTTAGRGTTTATGGGAATTTATTTCATACATTGTTCAATMAAGAAATAACATGCACTCATTCCATGGGGGTTGTAACATCCCCCAACCCAACCGAGGGATATTACGGTGAAAAATACTCATAAAAACAAGATTTTAACAGTGAAATAAATTCTTGTAGCTTTCAACTACGAACTAAAACCATATTTAGCTACCGTTTGTTACAATTAATTGCATGCATCTACAATAGGATAAATAGACATGAAATACAGTTTAGTAACTCAACAAAACAACATATAATCTTTTTCATACACAAATATCATGCACAACAATAACACATGTAAAATAACACAACAACAGGATAAAACACTTATCTTTTAAATCCGTTGTGCAACCAATTTCTTGGAACGAACGTTCCACCCAACCATAGACTGAATTCTCCAAATATCAACATTCAGGCACCCCCAAGCCGGGGCTAGTAAGTGACAAAAGAGGGTGGTCTCTCACTGTCCACTCACAACTTAGAATTCCCACAACCCACTACTATTCTCCTACAACTATCCTGATTTTCCACCATCTCTCTTCCTCTTGACATGCCTAACCCAAGGAATGTAACCCTTCATTGATCTTATTCCCTCATGCATACCATTAGTTTATCAGGGTCTCTCTAGCATAGGTAGCTAGGAATATCTCAACTGGGAACTCAAGGGAACTTGTTTCCAGGAAAACTACCAGGAACAATAGGAAACACTTGTTTCTTTAGTGCAACTCACTCGAGAGTTCAATGTTTAGGCCTGAAAAATCGACCCTTCAGTGTTTAGATACAATTCACTCCAAATACGCTCATGCATGCTCTGGAATTCTCCCTCCATGGTTGCACCAACTCCAATCTCGCTCACTTACTCTCTCCTTGCTCCTCATGCACAAAAACTTATTGTGTAAAACTTTTGTCCCAACCCATGCAAATTTCTCTCCTTTGGCTTGCTTGCTTGACTCGCAAACTTCCCCAAGATGATTGTACTCAACCCCCATGTTCCCAAAACATTTGGGATATGACCACTCACACCCACCCTCTTACATGTATTCAATGATTGGCTTTGGGAACACTCAATAAGAAATTAGAAGGTTCATATACCAATAGAAAAATTAAGAAAATGGGTTGGATTAATATACATAGGTAGTTCCCCTTGGATCCCCTCTTAGGCATTCTCTTAGACCCTCCCCTCTCTTATGTATTGATTCATCCCCCATCTATGTCCATGTCCCCTTAGCAACTGACATCACATTTTATTATTAAACATAGAAATACAATTCACATATTACAATGCTTTGGTCGTAGACACACATTTTATCTACATAAGCATTAATTAAACTGGGGATTATAGTGGGGATGTTACATCCCCCCTCCCCTACAATTGTGCACTGTTCACAGTGCACACCCTGCCGATATACATATATGCAAATTTACATCACAATACTTAGAAAACAAAATTATGCAATTTTACAACTTTGATAACAGTTATAGCCATAATATTATGTTCCTCTCAACTCACTTACCCAAGGAATGCACCATTCATTTATTAGAGATAACCTAAGGGATGTACCATCAATTTATCATGGATAACCCAAGGAATGAACCATTATTTTATCAAGGTTCCCAACACAGTTGATTAGGACTCTGATATGTGGTTTTAGATCTCTAGCCGCTCAAAATGGAGTCTTGCTTTCGGTTTTCTTCAAAATTGTCAAAAAATTGTGGTTATCCATCCCACATGTTTTTTTAATGCCTATGTAGCATCTTCAGGACCGTAGCGGTCCATTGAACCTTTACCATCTCTATGGTCTTGTTCCTTAATACTTTGACTTTCCAGTTCAGGATGTGTACTAGTTCCACCCGGAAATCCCCTTTGTGCTCCACCTAGATCACATTCCAATCAATTATGTGGTTAGGGTCAAGCACATATTTATTTAATAATGAAACATGAAACACATTATACACTCTCATGGATGAAGACAATGCTAGCATGTATGCAACTGAACCTATATTTTTTTATATTTCAAAAGGTCCACAATATCTTGTTGCCAACTTTGGGAAACTTCCTAATCTTGGTGAACTTCTCTTCGCCTTTACTTTTAAGAAGGCATGGTCTCCCACTTTAAAATATATAAACACTATATTCTTGTATACATATCTTTTCTTCCTATCTCGGGCAGCTTTTAAATTCTACTTAATCCTTGCCATTTTCTCTTCCATTT
>ML788098.1:27462-82266 GCA_009831015.1 Picea engelmannii
TTTTCCATTGTCATGGTTCCCAACTTAAGTTCAAAGAACTCTTTATCTTCCTTTCATAGTAATGCTCAAACAAATATTTCTCCTGGAAATATCCTTTGAACTTCCTCCATGAGATCCTCTTTTCATCAAGGTTCTTGGCTTGCTTAAGCTTATCCCACCACATGATTGTTTTTCCTTGCAAGTGGTATATGGAAATTCTATCTTCTACCCGAGAGGGGTAATCATGCATATGGAAATATTTCTTCATTTTCAACAGCCAAGCCTCAGCCTCTTATTCTTTCCAATGCTCACCATTGAAAGTAGGTGGCTTGATTTTCCTGAGTTCACTTTGAAATATGTCTGCCTTAGGACTTTCCCTTTACTTTCAGGCAAGGGACACACTTGGGCTGCTCCCTAACCCTGAACTTGCATGAGTTCTTTTGGTGGATTGCTTTGGGTAATGATGGTGCTTGCTCATGCTTCTTGAATGCCTATTATTTCCATGATCATCCCTATTTCTATGGGATATAGATGTTGATACTTGTCTAGCAAGCCAGACTTGTGGACTTCATCATAAGTTGAGTTTCAAGGACAACGTTGGTTGAGTGTACAAAGGTGATATGCAAAAATATTTCCCTTGACTCTTTGCACACTTGGATGCAGTGCAGACCATGCGTAGAATATTGGATACTTGTTCCATGAGGTGGGAAGTATCCAATATTCTACACATAGTCTGCATTGCATCCAAGTGTGCGAAGAGTCAAGGGAAATATTTGTGCATATGATCTTCGCATGCCCAACCAACTCTGCGCTTGAAACTCAACTTATTCCTTCTCATTCTTCCAAATAATATTGTTTAAGTTCTCTAGCATTGAAAAGACACTTTATGAGCAAAATCTAGATATATGCATTGAAAAGACACTTTATGAGCAAAATCTAGATATATGCACAGATGCAATAATTTTTGCATATGATGGCACTACGCAAGACTTCATCAACTTCAAAGTTAGGCACAAGCATACAATAACTTTCTCTATAAAGATACTTTTTCCTAACATTATATGGGAGCAATATAGCACAACTCCCCATGGAATCTACACCATGTAGTTTAAAGAGCACCTTAATGTGGTGGGACCCTTCACAGTTTCAAGACAACCGTCATAGGTGGGACCCAACACCATCCTTGAAAGCAATCCGGATATCTAACAAAACTTATTTAGGAATTGTAATTGGTCGTGTTACTGTGTTTCACAACATGTTATGCGTAATAGAAGTAGCCCTATGTTGATAGTGCATTCTATTGTCTGCCGAATAATAAGATAAAGGATGATTCAATCATCAACGCATTACAATTTTGAGCCAATAGGTTGCAGTGCATATTGCACAATATGTTTGTTAATTGGGCAGTTTCTTAAAATACATCAGCCTCTCCACCGATTTACCTTCTCACTCGCAATTTAAAGAGAAAAAACTACTATATGTTCAGATTTCAGAGAAAGAAGCCACACAATCTCTGGGATGTGCTTCGATTAACAAAGAAATTCCTCCACCACAACCCAAGAGAGAAGACGAGCATTTCTTATATGTCCTTGAAGAAAAATGTTGAAATAATCCAACACAACCCGTTAAGTCATGATTCATGAAAGAGAATGCCTTTATAGATTCTCTAACTGATATTATATTCAAATCGTAATTTATGGGGTTGTTTATTTGTTTTATGAAATGGTTTTTTTCACCGGAATCTGGTGACATAAATTTGCACAAAATCACTATTTTTATTGTTTAAAATCTATTTATGAATGCAGAAATGGATTGAACATGCTGAAAAACTCTTGGGGCACTCGAATTATATAGAAATAATCACTGAAATCTGTGGATATAACAATTTCTTGCCGAATTTCAGGAAAATGTCCTCCGGAAAAATCACCCGAAAAGAATAATTTCGTAGAACATTTAGACTACGAAGATTACTATACCAAGAAATATTTCTTCAATTCTTGATGAAAGCTTGCCTACCTTCTTGCACACTTTAAATCACCCCAACCTTTAGTGATGCTAATGGGATGTCCTCCTCCATTTGGGATCCCTTTACTAGAGATTTAGATCATTGGTAATTGGGTCACTTGACCATGTGGCTTTAGAGGTTGCCTCGGTAATGTTCCATACACCAAAAAAATGGTTTGAATAAAGATATATGCAGGTAGCAAAACACCATCATCACACTCAAATAAAAAAACTATATACTAGAGTTTGAAATCCTTTGAATCAAAGAAGCTTTGTGAACCCAAACTATAAGAAAATGTAGCCTTATAACTGAGACAGGGCAGAAAAGGTTAGTACATAGACCCCATGCTTCTAAGCTCTTCATGAAACACAACCTCTCCACTATACTCACAAACATTCTATATGAATTGTTATTTCAAAACAATTCCATATTTAATAGTACTCACCCCACTAGGTACATCAACAACTAGGATATGAACCCCTTCATTTTCTTCATAAGTTAGAACCTAATCAGTTCACTTAATAGAGGAGGTTGATCATTTTCAGAGGATGGATTGGTAGGTGGTCTCTGCCCACTGCCCTAGACTGGAATGTAGACCAAGAAAGCAAATTAACTTAAGCATTCCAGTAAATGGGTACAAGCATTGTAGCCAAACAACTTAATTTATGATAAATATAAGTACAACCCCAGAGGAACACAAAACCAACCTTGGGATAAACGGTCTTCACCAGAACAAATCCAATTTGGTTGGGCTATTCTAGAGCTTCCTTATAGGAGTGTAATTGTGTCTAGAAATGCATCAAGGAGCCCCAAAATCTCAATGGAAATGCATAAAATTTGATATACAAATGTAGGAATTTTCCAACTCCAAGTTTGACCTCTCTCCATCCCCTGTTCCACCCTGCAAACACAAGATAAACAAATGAAGCTGATAAACTCTAAATTCCAAATTAGAAATTTCAAATAAATTTAACGGGATATAAGAATCATAAGAGAAGATCGATTAGACTTTCCTGTTAAAAATCCTCTCGCAATAAAACTTGTAGGGCAGAGGCGAAATAATTGGAAACAACAATAGAGCCGCAAACACCAATGAAAACAATAATACTTAAAGGTGAAATTTAACTAGAAATATCAATGGATTCACAGATCGATTACTTGGTGGGAAAGTTTAACACAAATGACAGAAGATAACTATGGATTCGCAGATCGATTAATTGTTGGGAGGGTTTAACACGAATGGTAGATGACAGTTAATGTTCAAATGATTTAGGCATTATCCGGCTTCTTGCGTAAGCAAGTAATTACTTGTTGGAACGGGAAACATAGACCACCTCACATATTTCACACTTGAAGGTATCACAAATACAATCATAATAACTTACTAGTTACAACAAGTGTTGCATGGCAGCGTAGTCTCTGCCAGGTTGGAATGGAATAAATGCACTGCTACAGCGGGGCCGAGTATAGACAGGTGGGAAGCAAGTTGAAGTACATGTGATATCCATGCAGAGGATGACTTTGTGGCAGCGTGCCACTGGCCAGTCACAAGATATTTGGCTAATATGTGAACGGGGAAATTTTTTCCTCGAGTGGTACTTAGAAAACTTTTGTCTAAATGATTTGAAGCATAGACAATAAACATTCAAATACAATAGAATATTAAGGTTGGATGTTTTCCATATAGCATACACACTAAACATTCAAATGCAATAGAATATTAATAATATGTTGCAACAAAGGTAGCATACACATTAAAAATTCAAATACCATAGAATAGGCATAAAAGTAAAATACATTAAAGTAAAACTAAGTGAAATGGTTCCACGATATTTCAAAGTATTTGAAGATGAAAATTCTAAATGATTTGAGGCATAGACAATAAACATTCAAATATAATAGAATATTAAAGAAAGGTTGGATCTGTTCCATATTTCTGAAGGATACACACTAAACATTCAAACACAATAGAATATTAATAATGTCTTGCAACAAAAATTTGTTCCATATTTATGAAGCATACACATAAAAAATTCAAATACAATAGAATAGACATAAAAGTAAAATACATTAAAGTAAAATTAAATGAAATGGTTCCATGATCTTTCAAAGTATTTGAAGATGTGTAGGCATGAAAATGTTGCAGATAGCAACACTAAAAATAGCTTCGAAGTATGTGTGTATCATATTTATGAAGCATACACATTAGATATTCAAATACAATAGAATACTAATAATGTCTTGCAACAAAGGTTCCTAGACACAAAAAATTTAGCATTCTCGAATTAGTTTTCTTTGAAATTTATAAAAAATTAATAATGTATGTTACATATTTCTAGAATCTGAATTTGAATGTGTTTGTCATATAGACTAGGATTGGGGCTCCCACGGACCATAAAAAGAAATAAGTACAAGAATTAGGACTGTAGAAAGAAGAAGTGCGCAACGGTAGAGAGGAAGACCTGAAAAGAAGAAATTGGAAGTTATGAGTGTTTGGTTAGAGTTATCTATTTAAAGAGGTATAATAATTGGATTGATAAAGAAAACAAGATGACATCAGTATAGACTTACTATGAAGCCGATGCATTTTTGTTTCTTTCATCGACGGTCGTTGGAATCGTGTCAACCGGTTTTTTTCCTTCCTCGATGAGGTTGTCCATTCTCTATTGGAACCATTCTTCAATGTAGCTTCTCATGGGGGCCACGTTGATTTCATCCTAGATTTTTATGTCGAAAAGGTCATTTTTTTATTTTCTTAGATCGATTGAAATGCTATGTAGACTCTGTTCAATTTCTTCATTGTGTGCCGAATAGTCCAGTACCCAGCTCTCGAGCTCATCTACATGATATTCAAGGATGTCGTAAAACTTTTCGAAAGACAAACCCTTTAAAATATCAAGTTGTTCATCAAAGGATTCTTTGGTCATTGACAAGGATTTGAGAATTAAGTTTGGGTCTTGAACCTCGTTGGCACTTCCGACTAAGTCTATTTGGATCAGGTTTACGAATAATTCTTCATTTTCTAATATGGCTTGTTTACGTGATTCGACAATGAGTTCTAGGTTCTTAACTTTCTTTTGCCAACATGCTTTTAATTGTTTGGTCCGCTTTGGGGAGGGGAGATTCTCTTGTCTTCTTTCAGATTCAAGGTGTTGATGACATGGTTGGCAAAAGGGGTCAGGACCTATTCACATAAATGTTGATCATTTTTTAAATTTGCCTGCAAATGTTCGTGCAAATCATTTTCCCTTTTCAGAAGGAAGCTATATTTTGTGATGTTTCCCAGGCTTAAGCAACTAGCTTCATTATTTTGTTGATGTTATTCTCTACAAGGGCCCTAGACAATGCAAGGAGGGTGGAGGATACTTTTATTTTGGTTGCAGTGGTAGCAGGCACATTTTTTGATAAAGGACTGACAAACTCTGGGGTAGCAATGAAAGCCTCCTCAAATTCCTTGATGCGGTCTTTCAATCTGAAATTCTCCGCTTCAATTCCTCCAATGGAATCATCAAGAGTATCACTAGTTATGTGGTGAAATAGGGAGATTTGGGATGACCGCATTTTCCTAAAGTTAATCTTTGTGTGAGATTTGTCTTTCCTATTTGTTACACCTCCCTTTTCAATGACCATATTTTTAGATTGGTTGTCATAAACAACGCTCTGGAATATGAAGGATTCATCTTCACAAAAAAATTTGGTCTCAGCTATGTCCATTATGGACGGACCAACTTTGTGCATGTGCTCAGTTTCAATTTCAAGTTACATCTATTCACTTTCAATTTCGGGTTCATTTGCCTGCCCTACAATGGTTTTTATCTTCTTCGTTAGTGGAACTTTGTGAGAACTATCAATTTTTGTACGAGGAGGGTTCTTATCTCCTCCTCTGTTTGAAGATTTCTAGGTTGCTTTATTACTAAGGTGGGCCATTGAAGCGATGCTCCGTGATGTCATGTTCTTGGGAGTGCTGGCGGGGCACTGGGTACTCTTCTCACCAGATACTTTTCCATCGTATCTGTACAATTCAGTTGCGCTTTGCAATGTCTCTACATCGCAATCACCAGAAGCAGGACTCTTGTCGTCATTGTCCCTATATTTAGTCAGGCATCTATGGATAAAAGAGCTGCTAAAGCCAACTGCTAGTAAATGTTCTCGAAAAATCCCATCAAGGTCGAACCCTTTTATCCTTTCAGAATATGTCAAGTTCAAGTTCTTGAAATGGCCTACGAATTCATCAATCTTGTTGACGTTTCTGCACACGAAGTCCCGACTTTCCAAGGTAGAGGAATGAATTTATTTTTTTCTTGTCATGGAAAAAATGAAACCAGTGGTTGTATTGTCTTGCTATTTCTGCAACAAACATCTTGTCTGTGATGTGGCATGGAAGGAAAGCAAGATTTTCCTTAGAGCCAAAGGCCATTAGTACACTATGATTTTCCTTTTGTTCAAGTGTGCCCTTCCTATTCAAAAACTTGGTTGCCTGGCCAAACATCCGCAGAGCATCCTTCTGTTACACCCTGTTTCCCCTAGTCTGTAAAAATAACTATATTGGACAAGAACTATGACAAACTCAAAGATGTGAATGTTTGATTTGACGGACCTTTGTATAAAAGGTCGATGAATGTAAATTATGTTATGACTATGTGTTGCATGACTGTTGGGAGGGGAATGTGATAAAAGAAACCATGATGGCTAATGAGAGGTGGTGGAAGGGACCTGGAATGGTTGCGTTAACTTCCACCGAGCCAGTACCGTACTGGTTTTTACTTGCTCAAAGACCAAAGCAACTCTCTGACCTTGGAATGGATTTCCTATCAGATTGGTAGGTGGGGAGGCTCCTCAAGAGTTAATGAGGGGATGGGGGTGAACCGCCCATCCGTAACAGTTCCCAGACCTGACCACAGATGAGGAAATTCGTGCCACACACAATCTTACAGAAAAAAAGGCAAGAGAGGAAGTGTGGTAAGGGGGAAAAAAAGAGAGAACACGCGTGACAGGGGATCACGAAAGAGAACTGGGAGAAACTCGGGAAATACAGGGAGTTCTGAACAAAGGAGGAGGAGAGTAACCTTCATCCTTGACTTCAGTTGAGCTGGAAGTAGGAGATGGAATCTCAAGCATCGTGGTCTAGCTTGGGGGTGGCTAGTGGTAAATCCGTTTGGAGTCACCGAGTTTACGGTTGGGTGGAAACGAGCACCCCTCTTAGCAGTCACATCACACTTGGTGTTTCTGATAAGTGTTTATATCTTGTATCTTGAATTGAATATCTTGGACGCATGCTCATGTTTATACACTCATAAATGGTTTCTGTATTGAAGTGTTTGCCTTGTGTTTTGATCGGAAATAATGGATGCATGCTTATACTCATATGACCATAATCGGTTTAGGTATAGAATGGATAAGTTCAGAATACGAGTCTATTTCCTTGAGATTTGTTCCATCTACTTGACTCGCGCTATGTCCTGGTTTGATTTCCTGAAGGCACCTCCTACGGGGAAGTTCTCTCGCATTCCAGAGCCGGAGTGAGTTCCTTGAAAAGACTACAGTTATAGTAAACCCACGAGTTTACTTTACCCCTGTCACAGAGTTCATAGCTCAACGAATTAGGAAGGCTTTTCAGTCAGGTCACCAAGCCTAGGGATGATTACCCAAGAACCCTTTGAAGGATCATGCAATCAGAGTCTAGAAACATTGTACAAGAAAGAGTAGTTCTCTCAGGTTTCAGCGTTTTGGCACCTGGGAAAGCTAAGGGCAAGACCCCTCGTCTTCGCCATTCGTGAAATCCCAGTATGCGAAACCACAAATTGATTTAGCGTGGATGGGTTTTAGCGTTTCGGCACCCAGGAAACCCAAGGGCAAGACCCCTCATCTTCGCCAGTCACGAAATCCTGGTATACGAAACCCCGAATCGGTTTAGCGTGAATGGGTTTCGGCATTTCGACACCCGGGAAACCCAAGGGAAAGACCCCTCGTCTTCACCACTCGCGAAATCCCATATGAAAAACCCTGAATCGGTTTAGCGTGAATGGGTTTCGGCGTTTCAAACCCAGGAAACCCAAGGGCAAGACCCCTCGTCTTTGCCAGTCGTGAAATCCTGGTATGTGAAACCCCGAATCGGTTTAACATGAATGGGCTTCAACGTTTCAGCACCTGAGAAACCCAAGGGCAAGACCCCTCGTCTTCGCCAGTCACGAAATCCTGGTATACGAAACCCCGAATCAGTTTAGCGTGAATGGGTTTCACTGTTTTGGCACCTGGGAAACCCAAGGGCAAGACCCCTTGTCTTCGCTGGTCGTGAAATCCCGGTACGTGAAACCCCGACGTGCTCTGTGGATGAGCCCTAGGTCACTGGACAAGGTCTTGTGGTAGGAAGGAGGAGTCCCAAAAGAATCTGGACTGCCCATTTGTAGGGACGCGTGGTGAAGGTCTAAAGCCACCGGGGTTCTAAACATCAGAGGAATAGGAGTGAAGACCCCACCAAAAATCTTGAAAGGTAGAATGTCGAGATTTAATCTGGGTCGTTGATCAAGTCGATGATCTGGACCATAGATCTGGATGATACCGGTCTTTCGAGTTCTAGGGATTCAAAATGGAAAGGAGGCACGCTGGCATTGCAATTTCCCGAATCTCAAAACCCTGAAAGTATTTAGAAGAATAGCCCGAGGTCATAGGACCAGTCGTATGAAAAGAGAGCCAAGAGAGGAGCTAAGATCTTTTAGACCCTTTCAGGTTTCGGCATTTCGAAAGACAAAGAACAGGGGAACGCTTGCATCGCGATTCCCCGAATTGTGAAAGACGGAAGTGCCTTTTTGTAAGGCCTGTGGTCATAGCCAATGATCACATGGAGGAGGATAAGGGAAGGTATGGTCTGCACTAGGCTCCATAGAAATTCGGGGATTCTGTTCCTCAAAGAAAAGACAAAAATAAAAAGAAAATTTTAGTTGTCGTAGTGGGTGTGTGACAAATTGGTATCAGAGCATGGTTACAACACTTGGCCTGCTTGGGCTCATGGATGATTTGTGCAGGAACTCCATTTGAAGTACTCTTAAAAGGAGTAACTCTCTATCCTAACCCCCTTTATCAAAAGCTGAAGTTAAGAATGAAAATTGCTATTGTGTGTATGCATTTGAAAAATATGAATTATGCGTTGATTGTGAATGAATATAATGTTGACTAACAACAAGTGTTTTTCTTGCACAACAAGTGAACAATCAACTGCAGGAAACTGTAGAGGCATAGAATGGTGACGCACCATGAAGTGGGGGATGGATCCCACAATAGAGACGAAGAGTCTGATGAAATAAGAGCGGTGGAAACCCCTCCAAATCTAGTTGAGACTGTGAGGAGCCACATGGTCGAACTACAAAGTTGCAAGGCCGCCAACGAGAGGTTGAGAAAAGAGCAAGAAAATCAAACAGAGATTAATGAAGTCTTGCTGTAGAGCTTATCCGACATACAAAGACAATTGCAGCATGGACCTAACACCAGTCACACAGACCAATGACAGACAAAGAGAAGTGGAAGCCCACCTAGGATGCGGAAACGTGGTCCTTTAAGTGGCCACACTGGGAGGATCACCTTGAGAAAGGTCCACCCCAGAGATAAGAGACAATTGTTGGATGATTCCTTTGGAAAGGAAACTGGCGACTCAGAAGGATCTTCTAGTAGTAGAACTATTTATTATTCCCGAACAAAATGGAAGAAGTGAAATCATTCCAAAAATCATATTCTTGAAGAATTCAAGAAGGCCGAACCACCCTCTTTCGACAATGAAATAAAGAAGGGAGAGGAAGTGAAGGCCTGGCTACTTGGACTAAAGAAGTATTTCAGAGTCCATGACTTCTTGGAAAACTTGAAGGCTCGAGTAGCCACTTTCAACCTGAATGGGAAGGCTTCCATTTGGTGGGAAGATCTTAAGAATGTAAAATGGATTCATGAAGAAGACCTATCTTGGGAATGGTTTGAGAAATACTTCAGGAAGAAGTATCTGTCAGAAACGTATTTCGAAAAAAAGACTAAAGAATTCTATGAACTCAAGTTGGGGCAACACACCATAGAGGAATATGTCAGCAGATTCGTCGAGTTGCTGAGATACGTACCCTATATAAAAGCAAAAAAGGCAAAGGTGGAACGATTCATCAGTGGACTACCTAAGGACTATCAGAACAGGATTGAGTTCAACGAGCCAAAGACCCTAGAAGACACTATCTGAAAGGAAAGATATTATTATGAACAGCTTGGGCATCGAACAAAACCTCATGAAGGCTGGAAGAAGAAGAATAGTTCAGGATTCCAGAAAAAGGGGTTTAAATCCCCAAGATTTAAAAACTATAAAAAGGACTCAAGGATGAGTTTTCCAACCCGAAGTGTACACCAGCTGAATTTCCCCTCCCAGAGCAGAAATAAACCTTTTGGATCTACCCCAAGAAAGATTGATAACCTGAAGAAAGAACCCTTGAAATGTTGGGGTTGTGGAGTAGAACATCTATTGAGGGACTGTCCGCACCAACAACAGAATAGTCGGAGAATTTACAACGTTCAAGAAACTACCACCGTCAATGACATGGCCAGGAGCGTGCCACAAATTTATGCAGCCTTGGATAATAAACAATCTGACCACCAAGCTTCAGTGGTGGAGATGGAAGGTATGATCACCAACCATCTAGTGTCTATTCTAACTGACCCTGGTTCAAATTTGAGTTATATAGCCCCTAAGGTTGTTGATAAGTGTAAATTAAAGCCACATAAACACGCCAAGCCATGGTTGGTACAGTTAGCCACTGGCACCAAAAGAAAGGTAGCGGAGGTCATACCAGCTTGCCAATTCACTTTGGGTGAATTCCCCACCCAAACAACCCTTAACATAATACCCCTAGGATCGTATGACATGTTTATTGGCATGGATTGGCTAGACACATATAAAGCCAAACTGGACTGTTACCATAAAACCTTAGAATGTGTAAGTGAAGAAGGAAGAAGGATAACCCTTCAAGGGATCCAAAAACCTATCTCGGTGAGATGAATATCAGCTCTTCAAATGAGAAAATATTGTAGAAAGGGATGTCTGCTATATGTGATACAGGTGTTGGAATCAATTGAAGATAAAAAACCAAGCCTCGAAGACCACCCCACACTAAGAGAATATAGAGATGTATTTCTAAAAGAGGTACCGGGTCTACCTCCGAGAAGGGACATTGACTTCTCGATAGAACTTGCACCAGGAGCGGTGCCAGTGTCTAGGACACCCTACAGGATGAGCACACCCGAGATAGTTGAGCTTAAACTATAACTAAAAGAAATGATGGACAAAGGCTATATCCGACCCAACATGTCACCATGGGGAGCACCAGTCTTGTTTGTGAAAAATAATGATGGTACCCTCCGACTGTGCATAGATTATAGAAAACTCAATAAGGTAACCATAAAGAACAAGTACCCCTTACCCAGGATTGATGACCTGTTCGATCAATTGGGAGGTGCTTCCATCTTCTCAAAGATTGACTTGAGATATGGATACCATCAAGTCCGAATCAAGGGTGAAGACATCCACAAAACTGCCTTCAGGACGAGATATGGTCACTATGAGTTTTTGGTAGTACCATTTCGATTGACCAATGCCCCTGCCACTTTTATGTGCTTGATGAACAATGTGCTCAATAAATTCCTAGACAAATTTGTACTGGTTTTTATTGACGATATATTAATTTACTCCAACAATAAAGAGGAACATGAGGAACATCTTAGACTTGTGCTTCAAGTGCTAAGAGAACATCAACTCTATGCCAAATTTAGAAAGTGCAACTTTTTCCAGAAGCAAATACATTACTTGGGCCATGTCATATCTAAAGGGGGAGTAGCAGTAGACCCTGACAAGATCAGGTCTATCATGGAATGGCCTACCCCAAAGGACGTTTTAGATATCAGATCCTTTATGGGCTTAGTAGGATACTATAGGAGATTTATAAAAGGATTCTCCAAGTTTGGTTGTCCAATCATTGCCCTCCAGAAGAAGGGAGTTAAATTCCTTTGGACCCCAAAATGCGAAGAAAGGTTTCAGTCCCTAAAACATCTACTGACCCACGCACCTGTGTTGAAGATCATTGATCTCCAAGATGACTTCCTAGTGTGCATAGATGCCTGGAAGGAAGGGCTTAGAGGAGTCCTTATGAAAGAGGGAAGTGTAGTCTGCTATGGATCCCGAAAATTGAATGAGCACGAAGCCAACTATGTGACCCATGATCTAAAGTTGGCCACCATAGTGCATTCCTTGAAAATGTGGAGGCATTACCTCCTGGGAAGGAAATTCGTACTCAGGATAGACCACTGTGGATTGCGACATCTCTTTGACCAACCAAAGCTCAATGCTAGACAAGCTAAGTGGATGGCCCTTCTTAGTGAATTTGATTTTGAAATCAAACATGTTAAAGGAAAGGAAAATAAGGTGGTCGATGCCCCTAGAAAAAGTATGAAAAGAATTCACCTGGCAGTGGTGAGCACCTGCGAGACAAATGTCAAAGAAAGAGTCAGGAATGCACAAGAAATAGACACATTCTTCCAAACTGTGACCTCGTACCTGGAGTAAGAACCCACAAGGATAAAGTATGAAGGCTACCAGATGATAGATGGAGGCCTGCTAACTTACAGAAACAGATTGTATATTCCAGATTGTGACGACTTGAAGAGGTTCATAATTGATGAAATACATAAAAAATCATATACTGGTCACCCAGGATATCAGAAGATGATCACGGCCACTAGGAAACAATTCTATTGGCATGGGTTAAAGAAAGACATAGCTAACTATTTAGCTAAGTTCCTAGAATGCCAACAGGTTAAAGCAAAACATCGGCACCCAACAGGATTATTACAACCTCTACCAATCCCAGAATGGAAATGGGAAATCGTTTCCATGGATTTCATCACCGGATTACCAACCTCGACCAAGCAGAATGATGCCATCATGGTGGTAGTGGATAAATTGAGCAATTCCTCCCATTTTATCCCTGTCATTTCGACTTGCAAGGCAATAGATATCGCCAGCATATTCATGACGGAGATATTCAAACTACATGGTATGCCTAAAGAGATCGTGTCTGATAGAGACATGAAATTTACTTCCAACTTTTGGAAATCCTTGATGGTTGGTCTGAAGACCAAATTACTGTTTAGCATAGCCCAGCATGATCAAATTGATGGACAGACGAAAAGAGTGAATCAAAGATTGGAAGACATGCTAAGAATGCATTTAATGCATCAACCCAAAAACTGGGAAGATTACCTGCCACTGGTGGAATTCGCCTACAACAACGGCTACCAAAAATCCTTGAAGATGAGTCCTTTCGAAGTCCTCTACGGTAGGTCGTGCAACACTCCAGTCAGTTGGAGTAATCCTGTAAAAAGAATTATTATTGGACCCGACATGTTGAAAGAAATGGAACAACAAGTGATTCAGATAAAACAAAATCTAAAGGTCACTTAGAATAGATACAAAAGTTACGCCAACCAAAAGAGAACTCCAAGAGAATTCAAGATGGGAGACCACGTATATCTTAGAGTTAGGCCTAGGAAGAGTTCCCTGAGGATGGGATCTTATGCAAAGTTGGCACCTTGGTATTGCAGACCCTTTGAAGTTCTAGATAGAGTGGTACCTGTAGCCTATAGGCTAGCACTTCCTCCCACAGTGAAAGCATACTGGACAGAAAGGAAACCCAACTCAGGAACTGAACCATTGCATAGGTCAAGGTGTAGTGGAAACATTTTGGCCCAGATGAGGCTACATGGGAAATGGAAGATGCCATGAAACAGGCATATTCGATTTTTTTTACTTATGTACATACACATCATATTGATAGGAAGAACATCATGGACGATGTTCCTTTAAGGGGGAGGGAATTGTAACACCCTGTTTCCCCCAGTTTGTAAAAATAACTATATTGGCCAAAAACTATGGAAAACTCAAAGATGTGAATGTTTGATTTGATGGACCTTTGTATAAAAGGTCGATGAATGTAAATTATGTTATGACTATGTGTTGCATGATTTTTGGGAGGGGGATGTGCTAAAATAGACCACGATGGCTAATGAGAGGTGGTGGAAGGGACCTAGAATGGTTGCGTTAACTTCCACCGAGCCAGTATCGTACTAGTTTTTACTTTCTCAAAGACCAAAGGAACTCTCTGACCCTAGAATGGATTTTCCATCAGATTGGTAGGTGGGAGCCTCCTCAAGAGTTAATGAGGGGATGGGGGTGAACCACCCATCCATAAAAGCTCCCAGACCTGACCATAGATGGTGAAATTCACGCCACATGCAATCTTGCAGAAAAAAAGGCAAGAGAGGAAGTGTGGTAAGGGGGAGAAAAAGAGAGAACATGTGTGATAGGGGATCGCGGAAGAGAACCAGGAGAAACTTGGGAAATACAAGGAGTTCTGAATAGAGGAGGAGGAGAGTAACCTTCGTCCTTGACTTCCGTTGAGTTGGAAGTAGGAGATGGAATCTCAAGCATCGTGGTCTAGCTCAGGGGTGGCTAGTGGTAAATCCGTTTGGAGTCACTGAACCTACGGTTGGGTGGAAATGAGCACCCCTCTCAGCAATCACGTCACACCTGGTGTTTTTGATAAGTGTTTATATCTTGTATCTTGAATTGAATATCCTAGACGCATGCTCATGTTTATATGCTCATAAATGGTTTCTGTATTGAAGTGTTTGCCTTGTGTTTTGATCGGAAATAATGGATGCATGCTTATACTAATATGACCATAATCGGTTTAGGTATAGAATGGATAAGTTTAGAATACGAGTCTGTTTCCTTGAGATTTGTTCCATCTACTTGACTCGTGCTATGTCCTGGTTTGATTTCCCGAAGGCACCTCCTCCCGGGAAGTTCCCTCGCATTCTAGAGCTGGAGTGAGTTCCTTGAAAAGACTACAGTTATAGTAAACCCACGAGTTTACTTTACCCTTGTCACAGATTTCATAGCTCGGCAAATTAGGAAGGATTTTCAGTCAGGTCACCAAGCCTAGGGATGATTACCCAAGATCCCTCTAAAGGATCATGCGATTAGAGTCTGGAAACCTTGTACAAGAAAGAGTAGTTCTCTCAGTTTTCGGTGTTTCAGCACCCGGGAAACCCAAGGGCAAGACCCCTTATCTTCGCCAATCACGAAATCCTAGTATGCGAAACCCCGAATCGGTTTAGCGTGGATGGGCTTCGGCATTTCAGCACCTGGGAAACCCAAGGGCAAGACCCCTCATCTTTGCCAGTCGCGAAATCTTGGTATGCAAAACCCCGAATCGGTTTAGCGTGAATGGGTTTCGGTGTTTCGGCACTCAGGAAACCCAAGGGAAAGATCCCTCGTCTTCTCCAGTCATGAAATCCTGGTATGCGAAACCCTGAATCGGCTTAGCATGAATGGGTTTCGGTGTTTCGGCACCTGAGAAACCCAAGGGCAAGACCCCTCATCTTCACCAGTCATGAAATCCTAGTATGCGAAACCCTGAATCAGTTTAGCGTGAATGGGATTTGGCATTTTGGCACCCGGGAAACCCAAGGGCAAGACCCCTCGTCTTCGCCAGTCGCGAAATCCCAGTATGCGAAACCCCGAATTGGTTTATCGCGAATGGGTTTCAGCGTTTCGGCACCTAGGAAACCCAAGGGCAAGACCCCTCATCTTCGTCGGTCATGAAATCCTGGTACATAAAACCCCGACACGCTCTATGGATGAGCTTAGGTCACCAGACAAGGTCTTGTGGTAGGAAGGAGGAGTCCCGAAAGAATTTGGACCGCCCATTTGTAGGGACACGTGGCGAAGGTCTAAAGCCATCGGGGTTCTGGACATCGGAGGAATAGGAGTGAAGACCCTACCAGAAATTCCAAAAGGTAGAATGCCGAGATTTAATCTGGGTCGTTGATCAAGTTGACGATCTGGACCGTAGATCCAGATGATACCGGGCTTTCAAGCTCTGGGGATTCAAAAGGGAAAGGAGGCACGCTGGCATCGTGATTTCCTAAATCGCGAAACCTCGAAAGTATTTAGAGGAATAGTACCAGGTCATAGGACCGGTCATATGAAAAGTGACCCAAGGGAGGAGCTAAGGATCTGTTAGACCCTTTCGGGTTTCGACATTTCAAAAGATAGAGAACAGGGGAACGCTTGTATCATAATTCCCCGAATCGTGAAAGCCGGAAGCATTTTTTTGTAAGGCCTGTGGTTGTAGCCAACGATCACATGGAGGAGGATAAGGGAAGGGATGGTCTGCGCTAGGCTCCATAGAAATTTGGGGATTCTGTCCCTCGAAGAAAAGACAAAAAGAAAAAAAAAATTAACAGTCGTAGTGGGTGTGTGACACCTTCCCTAACAATAAATCTTTGAAAACTAAGACAAAGTCATTAAAAACTTCATAAAAATAATGGGAGGCTTTGTGCCTCCACAGGGCCTAGTACCAGAATGTTACTGGGTCGAATCCACAATTTATTTTCTTGGAAAGAGACAGTTTTGGAAATGGACAACAATGCACTATTTCAAAAATCAAGTAGGATGACATATAAAATTTATTCGATTCTTTGAATCATGACAACTAGGAATAGATTTCGATGGAAATTAGCCTCCCCCAATTGAAAATGAATTTTTCCTTGACTGTGAAGTACAAAATATAAATAATTATACGGGAAATGCTTGTCGTGGATGCATGTCCAGTTATTCTTGTAAACATCCAAGCAATTTCTCGGAATGGATTTCTAAAGGAACTTACCTACAACTTTGTGATATCTTCAGGAACTGTTGTTGGTTCTTTGAGGAACTTGTCTAAGATTTCCAACCCGTTATCATGTTTTTCTAGGAACTGCTTGCAGTATTTTCCTCTGAAGGCCAATGTTGGCTCCGACAGTTTTAACATCTTGCGGAAGACCTAAGGTGACAAAGAAACAGGAGAATGGTCGCGTAGTGGAATAATTCTTTGTCTTGGAATATATTTTTCGGTGCACCAAGAGACCACCTCCTTACAATCAAAAACCTCATGGACGTAGCCTATACGAGTGATTCCAAATGTCCAAATCACTTCGTTCTGGGCAAAACAGAATGAATAGTAAAAGTATGCCCTGGACCACTGAAGTTCTGGTCCTGATGTTCGAAGATATTTACTATATCTCCACAAAATTGTTGTCGACCTACTACCATAAGTTTACAAGAATGTTTGTTTTCTCCCGATGATGAATGAAATGAAAACTTGGAAGGGATAATATAGCGCTGTGAAAATCTCGGTCCAATGCGTGTGAATGGGAGATCTCCTTGAGACTTTCGCACATTAATGACAATTTCGACGGTTGTTGCATGATGCGCTGTTAACATTAAAGACTAGTAATTGCAGACATAGAAGTGTGAACATGGCGGATATGACAATGAGCGATTAAGCATTGTATATTTCTTGAATGGGCCAACACGTCAACCCGTGTTTGAGATGAACAATCGGAAGGGACAATATAACTCTCCACATATCTTGGTTTAATGCGTACTAATGGGAGATATCCTCGAGCGTTTCACTCATGAATGATAATGTTGACGGTTCCTGCATGGTGAGTTGTTAGCATGAAAGGTTTCTAATTGTGTATTAAGAAATAAGTACAGAGGTCACAGGGATGGGAAAGAGCAGTTAAGCAGTGTCTAATTATGGAAAGCGGTTGAGCGGGCTTCAAAATAGGGTTACAAGGTGCAACTTTTCGAGGTGAAGGCGCGAGGGTCAAATTGTATGTCTTGGAACTTTTTGAGTGCAATACGCGTAACACCGAAAAGGGTATGATAGGACAATCCAGAGGGAAATTTGTATATTGAGGAAGTTCGGGTAATGTTTGCAGGACATGGAACAATGGAGGTGAAAACGTGAGCCCGCCTATCTGGGAACACACAATCAAAAAAAGTGGCTTAAGTATGGAAGAGAGAAACACTTGGGCAAATTAAAGCATACCAATTGCATTTCCAAAGAGAGGTAGGAAGATGGCGGGGACACGGAACAACAAGGAATGGCTAATTATCGAAAGCGGTTGGTGACGCTTCGAAATAGGGCTACAAGATACATCCAGCAGAGGTGAGGGCCCGAGGGTCAAATTATATCTCTCAGGCACGATGATGCTTTCCTGTGGACAAACTGTATATCGCAGAACTCCGGGTACTACTTGCTAGTCATGGAACATTAGAAACACAATCCTGATCTCGTCAGTCCGGGAACCCGCAATCAAAAAAATGTCTAAGTATGAAACATGCATACACAGTAAATGTACAATTCCATAGAAATACAGCCAACTTGGGGCTAAGTATTGAGAGGAATGATGGACGGCTGGGCTCATGACGGAGCATTCCAACGGACAAACTGTATATTGCGGAACTCATGGCACTATTTGCAAGTTGCGAAATATTCCAAACACAATTTTAAGGCCGTCAATCCGGGAGCCTGCAATCAAAAAAGTGTCCAAGTATGGAATAGGGAAATGCTAGACCGGACTTGTTTTCGCTAATATATTGAAATTTTACCAGACAAGATCTTCTTTGCATATTTCTTGACAGGTTTTGTAGGGATGGTTAGTCCTCGAGACTTCGGCTTATTAATGACGATCCTTATGGTTGTTACATGATGGTGTTTTAGTATTAAACCTTTGGTGTTGCATATTTGGAAAGAAGTACAAGGATGGCCGAAATAGGAAACATTGACTAAGAATTGGAAATTTCGTGAACCCGTCAACATGAGGATCCAAAATAGGGTGACAAGGTCTCCCCAAAAGACGTGAGGCCCTGACGGTCAAATTGTATCGCTCAAAACATTTAAATGCATAATCTGTAACACAGAATAGGGGACGATGTCAGAATCCGGTAGTCAATTTGTATATTGCGGAGGGTCGGATGCCAACTTTTTCGTACCAGTCTATTCAGTTGTCACTAGTAAGAGAATAACTAATGTATATTAGGAAGGAAATGAAGTTAGTGGGCATGGAAGGAAGCGACAAATACTTTGAAACATTTACGAACCGTGGTAGAGTGAAGCTTGTGAGTTTGAGGAGTCTAAGGTGGAATTGTTGATCACGGAAGTTTTGAGTGCAAGATGTATATCATGAAACAAGAAGCAATAGAGTTCGAAAGTGCCAACCCGACAACCATGGCTATAAAATTGGCTAAGTATGGAAAGGAACAACGGTCGGTCGGATTCATCATGTGATAATATAGATGGAGATGAAGATATGTCAGCCTACCAACACTCGAAATCGCGATCATAGAAAGGAGACTAAGTATGTAACTAGAAATCGATAATACACGGGAAGAAGAAAAGGGAAAAAGGGATAAGGAGTCTACGATGGAATTGTATATTAAGAAAATTTTGAGTGCAAGATGTATATCACGGAACAAGAAGCAGCAAAGTTCGAAAGCGCCAACCTGAAACAATGACTAAGAATTGGAGATTTTGTGAACCTGTCAACACGAGGATCCAAAATAGTGTGACAAGGTCTCCCTAGAAGACGTGAGGCCCCGACGGTCAAATTGTATCACTAAGAACATTTGAATGCATAATATGTAACATGGAAGAGGGGAAGATGTCAGAATATGGTAGTCAATTTGTATATTGCGGAGGGACGGATGCCAATTGTTTCATACTAGTGTGTTCGATTGTCACTAGTAAGAGCATAACTAATGTATATTAGGAAGGAAAAAAAGTTAGTGGGGATGGAAGGCAGTGATAGATACATTGAAACATTTTTGAACTGTGGTAGAGTGAAGCTTGCGAGTTCGAGGAGTCTGTGGTGGAATTGTAGATCACACAAGTTTTGAGCGCAAGATGTATATCACAGAACAAGAAGTAGTAGAGTTCGAAAGCACCAACCCGACAACCGCGACCATAAAATTGGCTAAGTATGGAAATGAACAACGATCGGTCAGATTCGTCATGTGAGGATATAGATGGAGATGAAGATATGTCAGCCTGCCAACGCTGGAACCTGTGATCATAGAAAGGAAACTAAGTATATAACCAGAAAGCGATAATACATGGGAAGAAGAAAAGGGAAAAAGGGCTAAGGAGTCTGTGGTGGAATCGTAGATCACGGAAATTTTGAGTGCAAGATGTATATCATGGAACAAGGAGCATCAGAGTTCGAAAGTGCCAACCCGACAACCGCGGGCATAAAATTGGCTAAGTATGGAAAGGAACAACGGTCGGTCGGGTTCGTCATGTGAGGATATAGATGGAGATGAAGATATGTCAGCCCGCCAACGTTGGAACCCGCGATCATAGAAAGGCGAGTAAGTATATAACCAGAAAGCGATAATACACGGGAATAAGAAAAGGGAAAAAGGGCTAGGTATCTCACTGAAGAACATCTGTTGTTCGTTTATTAATTCCAATCCTTTCGAATCCCTGGTGAGTTCTCAATACTAAAAGCACAAATTGCAGATCACAAAAGTTCTTTGGTCCAAGATGTACATGATGGAACATGGGACATAAGTGTTGGATACCGCAAACCCAAGACCCAGTGATCAGATAATTGGCTAAGTATTGAAAGGGACCACGGTCGATCAGGCTCATGGTGTGAATATATAGATAAAGAGTTTCCAATTTTTGAATCCAAGAGGTTGTGATCATATAGATGCGACTAAATATAGAAACACAAAGGGATAATATATGGGGAGAAAAGAGGAAAAATTAAGAGAAAGTGTTTATATTTATTCCAATAGTATTCATATTAATATTTATTAATAGATTATTTCTGGTCCAAATGCAAATCATCTTCCAATTTGCAGGATCCTATTCGGTTCACAAATTTCATTGAAATCCATAAGCAACATAAATGCAGATCATCTTCCAATTTTCAGGATCTTGTTCAGTTCGCAAATTTCATCGAAATCCATAAGCAACATCTATTGTTCATTTATTAATGCCAATCCTTTCGAACCCTTGGTAAGTTCTCACTAGCAAAAGAATAAATTGCATATCATGGAAGTTCTTTGGGTGCAAGATGTATATGAAGGAATAGGAGACATAAGTGTTGGATACCGCAAACTCGGGATTCGATGATCAGATAATTGGCTAAGTATTGAAAGGGACCATGGTCGGTTAGGCTCGTGGTGTGAAGATATATATAAAGAGTTTCCAATTTGCAAACCCATGAGGCCGTGATCATATATATGTGAATAAATATAGAACCACAAAGGGATAATAGAGGGGGGGGGGAGAGGAAAAATTAAGAGTTTTTATACATTCCAATGAACAAATTGTATATTGCAGAACTCTGGGCACTGTTTGCAACTTGTGGAAGATTCGAAACACAATTTTGAGGCCGTCAATCCGGGAAACCACAATCGAAAAAGTGTCTAAGTATGGAACAGGGAAACGCTGGTCGGGACTTTTTTTCGCTAATATATTGAAATTTGTAATAGCTTTGCAATTACCTAGCAAGATCTTCTTTGCATGTTTCTGGACAAGTTCTATAGGGATGGTCAACGACCAAATTGTATAGCTTGGAGAATTTGAATGCATAATGTGTAACACAGAAGAGGGGACGATGTCGAAGTCCGGTAGTCAATTTGTATATGGCGAAGAACTAAGTGCCAATTCTTTCGTACCAGTGTGTTCAGTTATCACTAGTAAGAGCATAGTTAATGTATATTAGGAAGGACTCAAAGTTAGTGGGGATGGAAGGCAAGGATAGATACTTGAGTGAAGTTAATGTATTTGAGGAGCCTGCGGTGGAATTGCAGATCAAAAAAGTTTTGAGTTCAATATGTATATCATAGATCAATAAGCAGTCGAGTTCGTAAGAGCCAACCCGACAACCGTGGCCATAAAATTGTCTAAGTATGGAAAAGAACAACGATCGGTCGGATTCGTCATGTGAGGATAGATGGAGATGAAGATATGCCAGCTCTCCAACCCTAGAATTGGATATCATAGAAAGGTGACTAAGTATATAACCAAAAAGCGATAATGGACGGGAAGAAGAAAAGGTGAGTTCATATGCGCCAACCCAGCAACCGCGACCATAAAATTGACTAAGTATGGAAAGGAACAATGGCCGGTCGGATTCGTCATGTGAGGATATAGATGGAGATGAATATATGTTAGTCGTCCAACCTTGCAACCCATGATTATACACAGGAGACTAAGTATATAACCATAAAGCGATAATGGACGTGAATAATAAAAGGGGAAAAGGGCTACATATCTGATAGTAGAAAATCTATTTTTTGTTTATCAATGGCAATGTTTTTGAACCCCTACTGGGTTCTCACTAGTAAAAGCATAAATTGTAGATCACAAAAGTTCTTTGGCTACAAGATGTATATGATGGAACATGGATCATAGGTGTTGGATACCGCGAACCCAAGACTTGGTTGCGAGATAATTGGCTAAGTATTTTCCAAGAAAAAGTTTTGATATTTATTTCAATAGTATTCATATAATATATATTAATAGATTATTTATGTTTCAAATGCAAATCATCTCCCAATTTGCAGGATGTTGTTTGGTTCGCAAATTTCGTTGAAACCACATAAGTTTTGAGTGCAATATGTATATAATGCAACAAGAAGTAGCAAATTTTGAAAGCGCCAACTCGGCAACCACAACCATAAAATTAGCTAAGTATGGAAAGGAACATCGGTCGGTCGGATTCGTCATGTGAGGCTATAGATGGAGATGAAGATATGTCATCCTGCCAACCCTAGAACCCGCGATCATAGAAAGGAAACTAAGTATATAACCATAAATCGATAATAGAGGGGAAGAAGAAAAGGGGAAAAGGGCTAAGTATCTCACAGAAGAAAATGTAGTGTTCCTTTATTAATGCCAATCTTTTTGAACCCCTGGTGAGTTCTCACTAGTTAAAGCATAAATTGCAGATCACGAAAGTTCTTTGGCTGCAATATGTATATGACGAAACATGAGACATAGGTGTTGGATACTGCAAACCCAAGACCCGGTGGCCACATAATTGGCTAAGTTTTGGCCAAGAGAAAGTTTTTATATTTATTCCAATAGTACTCATATTTGTATATATGCACAGATATTATCAAATAGAAGAAGCTGCAATATATGCAAGATATTGAATAGGAACATGACATCAACACTTGAATTGCCTTGTTGTAATAGTCATTAATTCATTCTATTTACGAGACCCATAGAATGAAAGCAGGATGGGTCCTCCAATTTCTTTCTTTAAGTATAGAGTGGGTGCCACATAAGTATGGCCTATGACAAATTATTCTTCCATGTAGAATGTAAGCAACGAACAAAGTAGCCTTTATTTAAATCGAAGTACTGGGCAATAGAAAGAAAAGATTGTCGTCCATGTTTAATGACACACAGAAAAAAGGTACAAAATAAGATGAAAAGCAATACCAAAGATTGGAAAACAACATAAAAAATAAAACCGCAAATATTCTATATTCAAATAAGATGGGTTACAAAATACAACTGAGATTATTTTTCACAATGACTGTGATTTGGCATGCCACTGACCAATAAAAAATATGTACAATAACGAAGCTTGTTGACCATCTTCTTGACAATCAAATGCTTTATTCGTAAAAAACAATGAGTCGAATATCAATTTCAGGGCTTGGACTTAATTGGTGCTGCGAACTAGATTTATCCTAGTTTTTTGAATATCTTATCTCTTCTAGACATGGCCTTCTTGCATTGGTTGGTCATTCAACATTCCATTATTTGTTAAGTATTAATTTCCCTCTGCCCTCAAAAACTTGGGGTTTAAGGTGCCTTCCTTGTAATGTTCCTGACAATTGACATCTAAGACAACTTAGAAATGTGATTCAGGTCCAATTCAAAGTCGAGGGACTCATTTTATGTGACGTCAGTTATGGGGGAAACAAATCCTGTTAGGCAACAAAAGTCGAGACAGAAAAAATTCAAGTTTGTTGTGACCTCTATTCTCCCTGTATTCGATCATCTGTTTGGTTGAAAATCTTGCCTGAAGATTTGTATGTTGAACTTCTTTGTTTTATTATAGTAAATTGGAAGGAATGTCCAAGCCAGCTGCAAAATGTTCTTATGTTGAAGTACATGACTTCTTCCGGTAGCACATGCCTGGCAAGTGTATCAAATGTTGCAGATCGCATCATAATATATCTTTCGTCGTAGAGGTGGTAGACCTGGTGGCCCATAGAAAGATCTAGAATGTTCAGAAGTGATGCCAAATATTACTCCATGCCCGAATATACTCAGTAGGAAATTATAAAATTGGATACCAACCAACGTGAGAAACTGTATGGGTGTTTGAATCAATATTCTAAAATTACAAAACACTTTATGCCAAAGTTGTAACAGAATTGACAGACAACCAATTTCTATGTCAAATAGTGTTGAGCGACCTATGGATGCAACAATAGACTCGACATACAAACAAATTTTGATTCAGGTAGTTTTCAGCTTTAGGCATCCACATAGGTGGTGACCCTAGGCTCCAGATAGCTTCGGCCTCGGACATTGACATTGGCGGTGGAAATGGGAATAGTGCTACTGACTACAATGTGGAAATGCGGTGAACAAGAAGGGATGTCATTGTCAAAGTAATTGAACTGTAGGATTTCCAAACCTGCAAAGAACATTGACTTTAGTGTTGCTTTCTCACGAAATCTACAATGTTGGTTTGAGTCTGTTAGCGATATTTCTTGTCTCGGGACAAGAAATAGAAACAAGACAGCGAAAGTCCTGAATCCCCGAGAGTCAATAGGGACCATCCATCTAGAAAGGATGCATGGCAAGAGATCACTGTTATTGGGGAGGGTCCCGACAGGGAAGCGTCTATCGGAGTTGAAGCCATCGGGATATCGGAGATCCCGGGAGCGAGAATTTTGTGCATTGCAGAATCGCGAGTCATGGAGACATGCGCATTGTGACATCGCAAGTGTCGAAACTCCGACGGAGGTATAGGGCTGCGGTCTTATGAGGGATGGTCGTATGGATCTGAGCCTAGCCAGGAGGGGCTAAGGACAAAAGAGCTCTCATCGGAGAATCGGTGATCGGGAGTTCAAACGGTCAAGAACTCTTGACAACGGGGAACGTGAAACCCCGAAACCCGATACAGAGTCGGGGAAAAATCATGGTGAAGTACAAGAGACCGTGAGGAAAGAAAAAGAGACCTGTGGACTGGGTCGGGTTTTCATTAGGGATTCCACTCGGGGATCCAAAAAGCCGCTTCGACTCAGCAATGAATGAAGAAAAGAGAGGGTGTTTGAGGCCTCGTCTCAATCATTAATTGCAAGGCATGGAGGGTCTGACCAGCAGTCTATTCAGGAGGGTCCTGTGTACCCATTCTTCTAGAGAAGCCAGGCCCGATTTCGCAACGAGCCGGAGGAGGTCTACACACGCTAGCTCGACATTTAAATGGCTCAGCTACTCCCCTTGCTGGAGCCATGCACATTTAAGATGGTGTCTGTCATGGGCGCATGATCGTCCTGAGTCTGCATGGGCAGACTATCAGAAGCCATGCAGACGCAATTATTTAATGTAGCGTCTTGTTTTTGCTGCTGTGGTGGTTTTTGAGTATATGTAGGCGTTTTCGCCATTTTTGTAAGGATCGATGGTTGAGCAGAGATCCCTACTGTAATGTTTTGGCAGCTATCCTAGCTTTCAGTTTATGCATCTGTATATGAGATTTCTTGTTTTATGATAGATAGTTCTTCTTACTCCGTCTAGTTTTCGTCTCTTTCTAAGAGAGCTCGTGATTGACTGAGTCGCGCGAGTTATTGTGGTTATGTTATGATAAAAGATTTGTTGTTGCATTGCTGCATTCTCTGGCTTTGCGTTTGAATGTAATATGATATCGCATTTAGACGTCTTCTTCCTCAGCCTGTTAGAAACCTGTTGTTTATAACAGACCTCCGCTTTCTCTTGTACAAGTCTTCCACCTATTCACCCTTTACTACAGCTCACTATCTGAAGTTTACACAAGACCTCGTTTGCTCATGCATACCTGACCTAGTTTCAGAGTTGGAACGCTATTGTTTTGAGTTCCCTTCCATTCGATCACCCATCTAAAAACAACCATGACATAAAACTGATGGGCGTTAGGCTCTGCTCCTGCCAGCAATCCAGGAGTGACTTTCGTCACCAACATTTCTAGTGCCATTGTCGGGGAAGAAGTTGAAGATTTTCCCTGGGCAGAATGACAACGATCAACGGATTCTGAAGGTGCATCAGAAATCAGAATTATTCAGATTGCTACTGTGCACCCGACGACTCCACTATGGCGACTCCATTGTTTCCACTTTACTGTTTCAGTTGTGGCCATTGTCGGCACACCTGAAAGCTGACCCAGAGGAGCTTTCTCGAGAAGGTTTCAGCGGCTTCTTTCTCAGCCTGAGAAGTTTCCTGGGGTAATGATAATGTTAAGATCTGGCCTTTGATGGTGAACAAGGACCAGACATATTTGAAGTTGCGCATCTTTCACTTGGCGACTCCATGATTCGAGGATCAATTGGCGACTCCACTGGTTCGATATGGAGAAAATCCTGGCTCGAAGGTTTGCTCCATTTAATTTTTCTGCTATTCCTAGTTTTCCTAATGAAGTCTCTTCTTCGAATGAATGGGGTGATTATTTGCCCAGATTTAGAGAGCGTGAAGAGGACAACCCTGCTCAGCATCTCAGCGATTTTCATGAACTCATGCATCAGTGGGAGATACATCATGAGGATGTATTAATGAAAATGTTCATGTTCTCGTTAGCAGGGGATGCGCATAAATGGTACCATTCTTTACCCCCTGCTAGCATTTCTTCACTCGGTGAATTCCACGTAGCTTTCACTACCTATTGTCAGAGGCTATATTCCTCTGAGTTAATTTGTCATAATTGTTTTGAGGGATACCACAAATCTATACAAGAGAAAGCTATTTCAGATGTAAGCTGTGGGGAGGATCCTGATGACCTGGATCAGGGATCAGTCATTTCTCCTTCCCATTCATCTGCTTCAAGTGAAGTTATGGAATTGATAAAATCTCTCTCTGCCCAGCTGGATAGGTGGGAAGCTGAGCGATGTGCAGAGGGTTTTCCACCCTTTGAAGAAAATGATTGTGGTATCTCTACAATGAATGATTATAAAGATCCCAGGGAAGGAGAATACGCTTCGGGCAGAGTTATGGAACTGATAAAATCTATCACTGCCAGAATTGATAGGTGGGAAGCTGAACAATACGTTGAGGATTTCCCATCCTTTGAAGCAGAGGCCCTTAGCAGATCTACTGAGGGCGATTATAAAAAAAGATTTCCCACGGGACCTGTTTATGGTCATTATGAATCTAACCCATGGGAGAACCAAGACGAAGAAATCCTCCCAGATACGAATATGTCTGATGAGGGCTGTAAGGATAGAAGACTAGGGGAGGAAGTTTCTCTGAGTGAACTAATGATATCTCTCATTTCCCAACATGCAAGGTTAAAATCTGAGGACAATGGGGAGGATTTTCCAGTCTCTGAGGCAAATGTTCTAAATGGCTCTCTCGAGAAGAATATTGAAGATCTCATAAGCGCATTAGCATCTGCCCCTGATGAGCTTGTTGTCTCAGATCAAAGCGATGAAGTGGTATTTTGGGAAGAGGACTGTTCTCTTTTTCTTCACGAGATTTCCCATGATGTATTTACATTTGGGATTGGAAAGGAGGATTTGGAGATCGTTCCTTTTTTGCAAGATGAAGAAGTCTGGTGCTCACCCAGCTTTAACGACTATTCAGTTGAAGAGCAGCAGAGCCCCACATCATAGATTGATGACTTGGGTAGAAGCCAACCTGTGTATGACAGCTATGAATCAGGTTCTGAGCTGGACACCCAGAACTTCCAAGAGAAGACTGTAGAGCCTTCTCCTTTGTTCACAAATGAAAGACAATGCAAGGAAATCAGCCCCCCTGAGCAGCAAATTGAAAAGCAGATATTTCCCACAGGTCCTATATATGATGATTATGACTCTGACCCTTGGGAGAGCCAAGAAGAAGCATCAGAAGAACCAAAGGAGCAGTCAAAGATGTAGTTTACAGACTGCACAGAGCCAGTTAGCGAGCATCCACCGCCTGAGATCAATCAGCCTACGTCAGCTGTCCACCCACCTGTGCTTACGATAGATATTCAACCACACATCCACAACTGTGTAGCAGAAGTGGCTGTATTTCGCCAATTCCTCGGAAATGGCTACTCATTCGATGACCCTGTCAGCAAATACATGGAGTGGCATTTCCCCTATGCCTTGGAGCCGCCCTATTTCATCTCAACTCCAGCCTGTAAGGAGGAGTTGAAGAGTGTAGTCATTCAGCTGTCACGGTTACACCATCTGCTGGTGATCATCGACAGAAGGAAGGAGATTCTATCTAGAAAGCTGCTTGAATGGCTATGGTGGAAGTTCTCTTTCACCTAGTCCATGTAAAATATTTTATTAGTTTAGGATTGTGTATAAATAAGCTCCTTTGAGCATGTAGCTTTATTTTGTTACTTTTATTTTTCGACCTGTATTTTCAGCAGTGGGATGTTTTCAGCATGACTCCATAGCCCAACAGCAGGGCACTGAAGCTGCGGAATGAGTTCTTAGAGCATCGCAGGGACGACTCTATCCCCCATGGAGCCTAATGTTAGTGATATTTCTTGTCTTGGGACAAGAAATAGAAACAAGATAGTGAAAGTCTCGAATCCCCGAGATTCAATAGGGACCGTCCATCTGGAAAGGACGCGTGGTAGGAGATCAGTGTTATCAGGGAGGGTCCCGACAGGGAAGCATCCATCAGAGTTGAAGCCATCAAGATATTGGAGATCCCAAGAGCGAGAGTTTTGTGCATTGCAGAATCGCGAGTCATGGAGACATGCGCATTGTGACATCGCAAGTGCCGAAACTCCGATGGAGGTATAGGGTTGTGGTCTTATGAGGGATGGTCGTATGGACCTGAGCCTAGCCAGGAGAGGCTAAGGACAAAAGAGCGCTCATCGGAGAATCGGTCATTGGGAGTTCAAACGGTCAAGAACTCTTGACAACGGGGAACGCGAAACCCCAAAACCCGATACAGAGTCGGGGAAAAATCATGGTGAAGTACAGGAGACTATGAGGAAAGAAAAAGAGACCTGTGGACTAGGTCGGGTTTTCATCAGGGATTCCACTCGGGGATCCAAAGAGACGCTTCGGCTCAACAATGAATGAAGAAAAGAGAGGGTGGTTGAGGCCTCGCCTCAATCATTATTTGCAAGGCATGGAGGGTATGACCAGTAGTCTATTCAGGAGGGTCCTTTGTACCCATTCTTCCACAGAAGCCATGCCCGATTTCGCGACCAGTCGGAGGAGGTCTACACACGCTAGCTCGGCATTTAAATGGCTCATCTACTCCCCTTGCAGAAGCCATGCGCAGTTAAGATGGCATCTGTCATGGGCACTCGATCATCCTGAGTCTGCATGGGAAGACTGTCAGAAGCCATGCAGACGCAATTATTTAATGCAACGTCTTGTTTTTGCTGCTGTGGTGGTTTTTGAGTATATGTAGGTGTTTTCGCCATTTTTGTAAGGATCGATGGTTGAGAAGAGCTCCCTACTTTAATATTTTGGCAGCTATCCTAGCTTTCAGTTTATGCATCTATATATGAGATTTCTTGTTTTATGATAGACAGTTCTTCTTACTCCGTCTAGTTTTTGTCTCTTGCTAAGAGAGCTCATGATTGACTGAGTTGCGTGAGTTATTGTGGTTATGTTATGATAAAAGATTTGTTTTTGCATTGCTACATTCTCTGGCTTTGCATTTGAATGTAAGATGATATCGCATTTAGACGTCTTCTTCCTCAGCCTGTTAGAAACCTATTGTTTATAAAAGACCTCCACTTTCTCTTGTACAAGTCTTCCACTTGTTCACCCTTTACTACAGCTCACTGTCTGAAGTTTACGCAAGATTTCATTTTCTCATGCATACCTGACCTATTTTCAGAGTTGGAACGCTATTGTTTTGAGTTCCCTTCCATTCGATCACCCATCTATAAACAACCGTGACATAAAACTGATGGGCGTCGGGCTCTACTCCTGCCAGCAATCCAGGAGTGATTTCCGTTGCCAACAGAGTCCATAAATCTTTGGACGTTGGGTGTCCTGTGTGATAATAACCTTCACATTAGGCACATGCCAAACATCTATTTTCTGATAGTGCAGTGTTAATGCAATTTCCATAATGGATGACAATTCAATTGCATTGGCACAAACAATATTAATTTTTTGATTACTTAACATCCTTGAAGGACGTGAACCCCAAACAATGTCTAAAACTTTTTGAACATGCATCTATTAAAAAAAGTACATTGTTCTATATTAAAAATAAATAAATTTGAATGGTCTAAATTTTTTTTTTTTTTTTTATCAAATATCGCATAAAATGCAATAGAAGAAATGCATTTTCCCCATCGAACACAAGGGAAACAACAGGAAGATTGGCATTAGGTTGAAACAGATATGGAAACACACCACTACATTAAGGTCTCTTCTAAATAATGAAATAATATGATTACATGAAGGTGGTAGTAAAAGGTCATTTTCAGAAACCAAATCATTACCTGAACACGTGAAACCTCTTGCAAAAGGTGGTAGTATAAAGTAATCCTCAGAAAATGTTGCAAAGTCCATGATCCATTTATATGCGTAGGAGTAGTAAAATAAAAAAATGTGCAGTAGCGATAGACAATTGATTGCATGTGGAGTCTGTAACTACATCCATAGGACAGAGAACAAACTTTGACAAAGAACATGGCTTTCTATCAAGTTTGTTACCACACCAAAAAGTAGCTCAACAAACTTTGAAATAGAAACTTCTGTAATTTTAGTATGTCATTTTATCCACCTATACAGTTTCTCTTACCCGCTTCTGGGTACATTCACAAATGGAGTAATATTTCGCATCATTTCCGAATATTACATACCATTTTGCAAGCCACGGTAAGTGTGACTCCTCTGATGAAGACAAATTCTTGTGTGCTCTGCAGAATTCGATACACTTGCCAAATCTATGTTGTTGGAAGAAACTATATACTTCAACGAAGGATCATTTTGCAGGTGACCTGAAAATCCCTTCCAACTCTCAGTAAGAAAGAAAAGAAGATCAACAAACAAATCTCCAGGTAGGCTTTTCAACTGACCAAAGCATCGAATACAGGGAGAACACCAAACAGAAGATACTTGGTTTTATTTTTCCCTATTTGAGTTTCTGTTGGATAACAAAGTTTTCTTTTGGCTCAAATCTCACATCACATAAAACCATTCTCTCTTCTTTCATTTGGGCCTCAATGACATCTCTAGGTTGTCTTACATGTCCATGACTAGGAACATTAGAACGAAGGCACCCTAAAGCCCAACTCTTTGATGATAGAGAGAAATGGCAATAATTATTTAAAAGCAACGCTGGAGGATGACAATATGATCTTCCGTAGATTTTGGTTTAATTCATCTTAATGCCAGATTCCCTCGATATTTTCACTTATTAATGCCAATGTTTTCGAATATGTGCATTGAATAATGACTAATAACACGTAATAACATTCCCATATCCAAGAAGATTCTCAAATTTGACAACATCTAACATATGCACAGTATTAAAGATGAACATCACGTCAAGGCCTTTGTGGATGACACGGTCATGGATGGCAGTGAGGTAGTACAATATTGCATTGTTACTATGATGAAGCCTTCAAAAAAATAAAAGAGACAATATTGTTTTTTGCAAATTCAAAATGCAGGCAAAAAAATTATCAGATCCCATAATATTCGTCTGTCTATGCATTTTAAATACAAATTCTCAAATTTGACAACATCTAACATATGCACAGTATTAAAGACGGGCATCACGTCAAGGAATCTGTGGATGACACATTCGTGGATGGCAACGAGGTAGTGTAGTATTGTACTGTTACTATGATGAAGCCTTTAAAAAACTAAAAGAGCCAATATTTTTTTTTGCAAATTCAAAATGCAGGCAAAAAAATTATCATATCCCATAATATTCGCCTGTCTATGCATTTTAATGGGAGATGTCATCGAGATTTCTGCTTATTAAATCCAATCTTTTCGAACCTGTCTGGTCGGTTGTCACTTTTGAAAGCATAATTAATGTCTATTGGGAAGGGCAGAAGGTAGTGGGGATGGAGGGGAGTGACAAAATCCTTTTAAACTTTTCTGAACCCAGGAATGTGTGAACCCGTGAAACTTTGAAAACTCGACTAAGTATGTAAAGGTAAGTCAGATAGACAGAGTCATCGTAGGCAGAGGCAGGGTTGCGAGTTCAAGGAGTGCGGGGTCGAATTGTAGAGCACGAAAGTTCTGGGTGAAAAATGTATACACCGAACACGAGTTACCATAGTTCGATAGCACCTATCCTCGAACCCGTGTTCATAAAATTGGCTAAGCATGCAACCGAATGACGGTTGGTCGGAATCGTGATGTGAATATATAGATGGAGATAATGATTTTCCAGTTCACCACACCGGGAACCCGTGAGAACAGAAACGTGAGAAAGTATAGAACCGGAAACTCATAATAGAGTGAAAGAACAAAAGGTAAAAAATAGGATGGTTTACAAGAGGAAAAAAAAGGGAGAGAATAATTATATCGCTTAAACAACAACACTTACTCTCATAACTATGAAACTATAGTAGGACATAAACCATGGAAAAAGCATCTCCAACTATGAAATATAGTTGGAGCCCAACAAATTCTGGTTGAAGCCATAAGAGATGCAATTTACATCGACTGGAATTTTTTTTATGCCATTCTATATAAATGGTATTTTATGGGGATCCAACTGCAAAACAATGTAACAACATATCCAACTACAGATGCAACACCCGCACATTGCAAAGCTTAGGAAAACAAGAGAAAGCATCAAATAACAACCTAGTTAAGAAGCACCAAAAGGCCCAACTGCAGCTGCAGGACCCGAACCCTGCAAAACTGAATCAAACAATGATAAGCAGCGTCCAACGAACAAAGAAGCAAGCACCAACCAATCGACCAGGAATTTCGCAGTCCCAATCGCGGTTGCAAAACCCCAAACGTGAAAATTGTAGCAAGATGAACAGGCAAACAAGAACAATAGCAAAAGGAAAATAATAAATCAGTGAAGATTCAAGAAGCAAGCATGAACCAGTGAACCAACAATGCCGCTGAAGCACAATATTGCCCAAATTGACCGTAGAGAACATTGCATACAAAAGAAAAACGAAATAAAATGTATTGTAACAAGCCTGCTAAGTAAACATTTAACGTTGTGAAGCCTGTTAGGTAAATATTTAAGTCTGTCAGAAATGCTATGTAAACATTTAAGAAAGAATGCAATGTGGCAGGTCTCTTACGTACCAAAAAAACATTTATTATAATTTATTATAAAATAAAATTAGTAACAATAGTTCGAACAGTAGAGAATGTCTTCGAAGGACAAACTTTGGATATGCTAGCATATCAAACATTGGGATAAATTTAGCTAGCAGAAAATGCTAACACAAACATTTGAATTAATTCTAGCATTAATCCACCTTCAAGCAATGCATAAGAAAAATATATCATTCAAAAAGACTGGATATGATAAAAAAAATGGATATGCTAACATATAAAACATTGGGAATAGCGAAGCCGGCAATAAGAACTCCAATCTGTTATCCAATCAGATCATTACATATATGGTACTTTTTATTATATAAAATTCAATGTTTTTAGTTCCCTAGCTCCAACAATAGATAGTATGAAAATATTTGTGGTCAAAGGACAAACTAATATGAGGTCAACGAATTATCAATCGTTATAGTCCCTTTATGCCTACGGCATGGATTAATAACTAGTAAAAGTCACAAGCTTGAATTTATAATGAAGATTGAAAAGTTACAAATGAGATTGATTTGCATCATGTTGGTTTTATATATTTTTCTTTGGAATACCTCTAGTTTCTCCACCTTTAGTTTCATTAAATCCTTTAATAAAGATATGTGACATCATTAAAGTTCAAATATGGTATTAGAGTTAATGGTCTATTAGATGTGAAAATAGCAATGAGAAACTGTTTTTTTAATTAACCAATATCAACATTTTGATCTCGTCTAGGGATCATCTTCACGAGTTTATTAAGCGATCTCAAGGTTTCGATCCCATATAGGGATCATCTTCAAAAGTTTACTAAGCTTAATAAACTCCCAAAGATGATCATTGGGTGGGATCGAAAGTTTGAGATTAGTTAATTGAAAAGTGTAGTTTCTCATTACTCTTTTCACACATTTATAATATAATCTATTAGATTTTGGTTGAAGATTTTTTTTTAAAGCATAATGATGAACAACTTTCTTTTTGGTATTTCCAATTATTTTTGTTTTTCTTGAGGGGAATTATGAATTCCATAACATGGTATAAATTATATTTTTTCTACTTTATCATTTAAACATGTCTTTTAACGGATATTGAATATGGGTATCCTCGACACTCATATGGGGTGTCAATGAGTGGGGCCATGAGTACACATGCGTGTCGTTAGGCCACCACCTCACTATGCTTTGAGAGTTGTATACAAACAGAGGCTGAGATAGTTAATGTTGTTCGCTACGAGGAGAGGGATAGCAGGGAGGAGTATACCAATTGTTGACATGATGATTTTATGTGGGAATAGATGGAGCTAGTATAGTGAGAAGACACCTTAGTATTTGATCGAGAGATGCATCGCAAGGAGGTGGAGTATATAGAACATAGTGGGTAATGATATTTTGGTGAGGAGGAGCTGTGAGAAGCTCAACATGATGATTGTTTTTAGTGGGATGGGGATCCTTTTATATGGCGAACATATTGCATTTTTTATTTGCCCCTATTTTCCATTAAATGAGAGGAAGAACTAGTATTGCAATCGGCTCCTGATAGGCCCAGGGAGTGTCTATGCATGGTTTCTAGGTATTTCGTTGTATTTCCCTTAGATTTTATGGTGCCTGTTTTGGGTAGTTTTGTTGGGTTGTTGTGGGGTGGGTTGTCTTATTCTAGGTTTGGATAATTTGGCCAACCTTTTGGTTGGATCTCGAGGACCAATTCATGAATTCAATTCCTCCTCTATGCTCCCTATGTTTTGTTTCAACCTTGCCCTATCAGTGCTATTGTTTCAATCGGTTTCATGCATTTTCCTAGTAGTTTTTTCCTAGTTAAGATGACTCATGGTATAGGAACGAATGTGCATAGGCATAAAAATACTCTCGGGGATAGGTTAGGAAGGGCCTCGACCTCAGGAACCCCTAAAACCACCTCTAGGGTTGAAAGAGATGCTTGGGAGGTTGCGAGAGGTTTTGTTGAGAATTTCTCTACAAACACCAAACAATAAATTGAGGAGCTAGAAAATAAGGTTAGGGGGAAAATATAGTGCCTCATCAATACTCAGGTCTTGGAGGAAATTCAAGAGCGGGTTAGAGACTTGATCTATTCCCAAATTCGTGACACCAAGTTCTTTAGAATAGTTGAGACCTACTAGTTAGTTAAATCCTTAATTGCTCAAGCTTTGAAAATCAGAAAGGAGGAACAACAATACATCCTTCATACCATCAAGATTTATGAAGGAAAATTCGAGGCTATGTGCAAAGTGTTTTTTGGAATTGTAATATTAGTGACACATGCCACAAAGGAAGATGGAAATCTGAAGCATGAGGAGGTCTCCTTAGGTTCAAAGGGCACTCAAGTTAATCCCATTATTTTGGATGAATATACATAGCCTTCAGGGATTGCACAGGAGGAAAAAAGAGAGACCAATGTGGAGGTGGATGGGCTTGTGAAAGAGAATGCTCAACCCCCGCATGTTTAGTGTCTGAAATTTGTCTTTTAATTTTTTTGATAATATGAATAGTTATAGGAAGTCAACTCAAAAGTCTGTTAAATACAATATGAGCAAATTTGATGAAACTCGACTAGTAAGAAATTTCATTTTCCTTTAGCTAAACCTACATAAGAAACCAATATTATATATATATATATATATGAAAAATCCATAGTATTCACTAATTCATTTTATCAATGTTTACATGAAGATGACCCACATCATTTGAAGAGGAAAAAAATGTCAAGTTGTAAAATAAACACAATTTCATTGTGTTACTCGTAGTTAGAAAAACTCAATAAAATTAACAAGAATGGGCTTTTGCATGTCATAAAACAACATTTTATATAAACAACATTTTATATTGTTAACTAGTCTTGATGTTAAAGGTTGAATTTTTCGTCCTCCCAAAATATATTAATACTATTATAGTGAAGTGAAGATGTTAATTTTTGGTGTAAACAACTCCATTTATATATGGCAAAGGGTAATCCAAGTTTTCATTTTGGAATGTCATGTTCCTTTCTATAGACAAGGAATATTTATAAAAGCATTACCTATACATTTTGAAAATTATTATAATTACCTTAGATAGTCCACATTTATTTTTTATGTAATAATTATTGTTACTTGTTACATAACTAACACGTTGTGTGGATGGCATATGCGTCACCACTAATGAACAAAATGTTACCCGAATTTTGGGTACATACTAAGTTTTGTAAGAAGTATTTCGGGAGTGATGATCACCTTAGGAGTTCTTGTTGTGAATGTTTTCCACTTCCATTATGAATTGGAATTAGAGGAAGATTTGTCTGTTTTGAGTTTTTGCCTCTTTGGCTATTTTAGAGTTCTAAATATTACACCTTTGCAATTCTAAGGATTGTTCTGTTTAGCCCAAGGATTATTCCTTTTAAGGTTTAGAGTAAGAAGGTTTTGAACTTTTTTGGATGTCATGGTATCATTGTTTTTCAAAGGGAACATCTTTAAGTGACAACAATACTTCTAAAAGATTGAGTATTGTATTCATAAAGCTTTGGCATACCTAAGAATTCAGTGACACTTATGAGTTTTGAAAGTTGTTTTTTCGAATATTTTTTTCTTTGATCATGAATTTGAAGGTAACTAGAAAGAAGATTAATGAAGTTGTTTCATCAACCATAAGAATTGGAAAATTTTACTTTCTTGTAACTAATACACAATTGTTAACTAATCCATAAATGTTATGATCGATCTATCTTTCTTACCAAGATGACATGGGCATAGAAGGTACTTGTCTAATGATTTTGAAATTTAATAATTTTTTTAAAAGGTTCCCAATCTCACTTTTATGTTGGTAAGGATAGTGGAGTTATATTTCTATAAGTAGGGTATGGTGTGATCATGGGTAATGGGGGCATGTCTCATGAAGGCTCTTGAAATACTTGGTTGTGTTTATCCTTCATTGCTTACAATTTAATTATGGAATATTTTTATGAATTTCTCTAGAAATTTTAGAGAGATAGGAAATGATGCACCCCTCCTCATTAGACCCTTTTTTAAGTTTTTTCATTCTATGAGAAGAAATTATATGATTTGGAGGACTATTCATCCCACAAAGTGTATAAGTGTGCCATATTTATCGATAAATCAATAACTTGCATGTGAGTGGAAAGTTATAATTAAACACGATTAACTTGAAATTATGACATAATCCATGACAATAAATTATACATCCATTGGAAATCATGACCTTGAAATGTCTTATTAGGTATGGAAAACAATTCAATTGTGCAACTAACTCACGTTTAATGAAGTTATGGGTGCTTGTGAAGTGAGCCTGGGTGGTTCCTATATAAACTCACCCATGAAAACCCCACAAGATCTATAAAATAAATAAATATTTATTAAACTGAGTGTCGATATAGGATGATTTTATTTAATTGTAATGACATGTCTATAAATACATGTTGGGGGTGATAAACCATACCATTTGAGAAAAGCAATGACTTATCATTATTACAACACAAATGTACATTATGACCTATTTGATAAGGTGGATGACACAAGGGGATATAGTTTCTTAAGTCTTGAATAATATTGTCTCATTGATAAAGGATTAGCCTATCCTAGATGGATTATTTCTAAATCTCATCATTGATAAGATTCTTGGTTCAATCTTGATTTTAGTATTCTTTTATTATCAAGAAGAAGGCTCGAAGCGATTACAACAATATACTCATTATGAGCTCAACATGTCAGTTACAAGAATTGAACCCCAGTGGAAAGGATAACTAACATTTCTCCAACCACTAAGCTAAACCCAATTTACACATTGTCATCTTGAATTGCAACATCTTGCACATCCTTTATTTCTTTTAATGAGAAAACTTTAGTGCACAACTTGAATCTAAAACCTTGTAATACTATTCTTTTTTCTTAAATAGAAAATTGAGAAGTATTTATTTTCCAAATTCAAGGCAAAAGTGCCCAGTGCCTCTAACCATGACCATCTTAAAATAATGTTGATGTTATCTGCCCAGTGCCTCTAACCATGACCATCTTAAAATAATGTTGATGTTATCTCACATAAAGTAGACTTGAAGTAAAATTTAGACACATAATCACCATTAGCATTTATAAAAAAAAATCATTTTCATATCACTTTTTGTTAAAAAGTAAAGTTTCATTTATAATTATATTTGATTAGAAAATTTGTAATTGATTAACCAACTCTACATTAATATAATTAATTTTTAGTTGAGAAAAACAATTATAAAAAATATGTCTTCAATATCATATTTTGATTTTAATTCAATATTATCTTTTAAATTAAAATTGATAAAAAAAAATCTTCTTATTAAAAACCTTTTTTTTTTGAATTATTAATTTTTCTTTTTCAATATTCAATAATATTCCTTACCACCATATTTTTAAATAATTAATTTTCATTCTTCACTATTCAATAATATTCCTTTCCTTACCATGTCCAATACTATTCCTTACCATTTATATTTATGAAACAATCCCATTTTAATTTTAATTGAACTAATAAATTAAATACCGTAAATTCTTTATTTTATAAATCAAATTGAAATTGTGCTTCCACTGAATACGAATATTTTCTTAATATTTGAAATAATATATCTTTCTTTTTCAAATAATCAGATATAATTATTATACCCAGAAATCATATCCTTCCATTTTTGGTTGTTCACTCCAAATACTTCTTTGTAGAATGAAGTTGCTTATAGTAAAGCTCGAGAACAACGCTTCACTTCTTCCAATAACTTATCACAATATTTTAATCTATGTTTACATTATTCTTCTTTTGAATTTTTCAACAACACGTTTATCTTAAATCTCTCAATCAATTTAGAATGCCAAGCTTGTTTTTCTCTTTTGAATTTTTAGATTTAGAATTTTACAGTTTTTAACAATTAAGTGAATAGTTACCATTACAGTGGTTTTTAATAAATTTTGAAATAAATTTATAGGTCATCATGAGTTATAAAGATGGACATTTTTATGTTTGAATAGATTTAATGATTAAAAACATGTGTTTACTCTTAAGAGATTACAAGTTTAAATCTAAAAAAGGTAAGGTATGTACACCTCCAAAGCTAATGACCTATGGTTGTAGAAAGTTGGATCTGAAAAGAATCCAGATCCTATGGTCTAGATTGATTATCAACCACAACATTCAATGCTAAGTAACAGAGTGGATATTGGTTCTATCAAGAAAATTTGGAATTTATTCAAGGTAATTTGATCAATAATATATTGTTAAAAATTTATCATATTATCCATCTTCATTTAAAATGTTAAAATGAATTATATAGTTGTCAAAACCATCAAATTTGACACTATATTTTTTCTTATGAGTTTTTCTCATATTTGTGGAAATTTTAGAAAATTGCATATTTCAGTGGTCGTGATTACATATTCTGGGTGTCCTGGGTTTTTGAGGACATGAATCCATTTATTCATTCAAAAAAGTGAATTAAGTAGAGTAAAATTGTGATTTTGTTAACAATGTCTAATTCCTGTGATAATTATCAGAAAATCAAAAACATAGAATGTTTAAACTACCCCAATTTAATAGATTATTTAGTTTTCAAATTCCAATCACAATTCATCAACTTTTATTTAAAATTTGAAAACTAATAATATAGTTATCAAAATCATCAAATTTTACAAGCTGTTTAATTTTCAAATTCTATCCACAATTCCATTTTCTATTTGCACTACTTCAGTTTTCAAATTCCAACCATGATGGACCAAAATTCCCAGGATGAACGTTTAGGCTACGTCTTTTCGATTTGCCTTAGAATATTTCTAGTAATTATTTTCCTCGGCCATTACAAGAAGGTGGCTTCTGTATCAATTTAGATCTTGGAATGAACAATTGTTCGTACTGTGTTATGAGATTTTGACTGCGATTTCCCATGCATACGGCATTAAAATATCTAGTTCCTTCTTGGCCCAATCATTGTTCTGTCGCTTCTTTTGATTGACAGCTTAATATGTCCAAATTTGTATGGCTATTTTTCAAATGCGTTGGTTAGAATGTTGTTATCCTAGAGACAGTTCTACAGTATGGAGAGGGATATTTTAACGATGACCAAGGTAGTGTTCGACCTGGTACTGTTCTTTTCTCCGCTGGTTGATATTGAAACCCTAGATCCTGGTTTTTGTGTGGAATGGATGGAATTGTGTGTGGGGGCACCCCGTCCAGAGGATGAAGCCTTTGGCTTCCATGTTGTGGTAGTGGCTTTTGTCAAGAATTTGTATCCTCAACCTTCTCGTTTTTATGAAGAAACTAGATGAAATCCTGAAGGTTCCACTTCCACCTTCTACTACGAGGAAGAAGGCACTAGCTATTGTAGATCGTGGTTTGATTGGTCAATTCATAGGTATTTGGTGGTTCCACTTCCACCTTCTACTACTAGGAAGAAGGCACTAGCTATTGTAGATGGTGGTTTGATTGGTCAATTCATAGGTATTTGGTACTACTAGGAAGAAGGCACTAGCTCTTGTAGAACGTGGTTTGATTGGTCAGTCCATAGGTATTTGGCCCTCTCCAAAGATAATAGAAATTTGGATGGAGAAAAAATTGAAGCCTCTCACCTCTATGAAGAAGGCACTAACTCTTGTAAATCATAGTTTGATTGGTCAGTTCATAGGTATTTGGCCCTCCTTGAAAATAGTAGAAATTTGGATGGAGAACAAATTGAAGCCTCTCATCAAAGGTCCTTTGATTCATTTCTTTTGTGTAAGAGGGTTTTTGGATTTCCTCTTTGAACACAAAGAAGATTGAGATTGGATCTTTTGAAGTAGCCTATATTTCTTGGGAGCGAGGGGATGTATCTTAAAAAAATTGACTGCATATTTCAGTCCTAAAAATGACTTTCCCTTGATAGTTTACCTCTCCATGGTTGGAGTGATGATGTTCTTAGTTGAAATTCTATTGGATCTTTCCATTGTTGGAGTGATGATGTGCTTAGTTGAAATTCTATTGGACCTCTCCATTCTTGGAGTGATGATGATGTGCTTAGTTGAAATTTTATTGGAAAATATATTAACCTGACTAAATCAAAGGATAATATATTTTCCTATACAAGGATTTTTCTAGAAGTAAATCTAGAAAAAGGAATTCCTAAAGCAATGCTTATCTCCGTGGATAACTGGAAACATATCTAACAAATTGATTATGAACAACTATCATTTAAATATAAGATTTGTCATGAGTATGGTCACTTCTTGAAAAATTGTAAGAAAATGGATTCAAAGATTTCTTTTAATTTGGCTCTGGCATACTAGTGGAAAGAAGTTACTAGGAAGCTAGGGTCTAGCGTATATAAAACATCGTCTTCTCAAGGTCCGTTAGAATATGCAATTCATACTTGTTGTATGATTGGGTTAATGACCTATTGAGCAGGTAGTTATAGTTAGATGATCTGAGAGAATAGGTCAAGGAGGTTGTTAGATAGTTGGTTGCTAGAAAGATTCTTTCTAACCAAATCTCCTAGTTTGGTGTGTTGTTGAGATATTTGCTCAACCTCTATTGCTATTATTAGAATAAGTTGGAATAAAGCTCTATATAATGAGCCAATGTATTGTATAATATATTCAGTACTCTAATAGAGATATGTAATCATGTCTATCTCATTTGTTAATTGTTAGATAATAATGGCGAAAAGCCATAGTTAGCCAATGGTTAAAATTGTAAGCAAGATTTGTGTTGAAATGGTTTTCAGATCCACATAATCAAGAGGATCCTAGCCTATATAATTGTAAGCAATTTATCAAATTAACATAATAGATTGTGTGAGCATAGACTCACTTGTGATGTGCCCTTGTGGCCTCACTGTTATTGAGATTGATCTTTCTCAGTTTTTAATTTGGTATCAGAGCGCTAGGTCAAAATCGAGTGAGGAACTGTGGAGCCGTCGACTGGAAGGAGCCATCGATTGAAAGAAGCCGCCACTGCTTCTATGCTCACTGTGTTCGAGGAGCTGCAAGCTAGATGCGTGTTGTTGATGTCGCTACGCGCTACACGCTGTGTTGAGTGCTTATGTTATTTGCACGATTGTTGCAATCACTGGAGCAGAGTGAGGTTGTTGTTGCCTATCGCTAGAGTTGTGCACTGTGTCTGCGTATTCGTCCCAACATCATAGTTGTCGATCTGCGCCAACTATCTATCTGTCAAGGGCTCGTTTCAATTCGAGTGGAGATCGCTGCACTAGAGGTCCGATTGCAGGAGTTGTCCACTGGTGTGAGTGTATCAGCAAACAGAGTCGTCCGTCTGGTAGAGAGTCGCTGCCAGTTGTGAGCTCGTGCAATCTTTGTGGATGAGCACCTGAGTGCAATTGCTATTGCTGCATAGGGGTCATCGCAATTAATGCTCAGATCTGAAGATAGGCTCGCAGATTAGTTGACAGATCTAAGCAAGGTGAAATTATTGTGTTGAATCTGCCTTGGAGGAACATCTAGTATTGATTGTTGGAGATCTCTCTTTTCCACATACCCGAGGACATATGATTGATTCGTTGCGTGCTATCTATGAGAATTGATCTCAAATTTTTTTAATTGTAAAATGTGCCATCTCCAAAATCAAAGTTTCTTGAGAACTGCCAGTTGTTGCTCATGATTGGTGAGACTCTTCGATGGACTCGCTTGAGCTTTAGAAGTGGGCGACGTATGCGATTGTTCAATTTCGCATCCCGACAGTGAATGCATCTAGTTCCTCCGTATAGTGGACCATCAATCCCATCCATTCCTTTCAATTGGATCTGCGGGTGAAGATTTCCAGCGCTGACATCTCTAGTGAGCCACCACCGCCACAGACATCGTTACCAGTATTTGAGTGCTTCTCTTAACATCGACTTCCCTTCACCTATTTGCCTGCGTGTTGCTTTCCAATTTGGAGCGAAGATCACTGTTGTGGAGAGGATATTGCTCACTCTATCTTGATTCTTTGTTTATGATACAACCGATCTCCTTGAAGGAGTCTAGCTGCATGGAGAAGGAATTTGTTTGTGTCAATTCAACCATTCGCCTTTCTATACAACCTGTGCATGAAATTTGTAGTGTTATGAGAAGTTAAAAGGAATTTGTTGAAAGAAGACTCAATGTGAAGGAATGGGTCATCAAAGAAGATTGAAACAATTCCAGAGAGAATTGAGACAGGTCGAGAGGAAGAATAAAAGAGAAGAGGCAGTACATTTTCGAGATCAATATGATGTGTTTTCAGCTGTAGAACCTGTGTTTGTCGAGCAGAATGCTGAGCTATATATGAATAAAGAATTTGATGAATTATATGAAATAGTGATGCCAAATCTGTCATTCTTCTCAGGTATAGATTATGAACCTTGGGCAACTGAAATAAAAAAATTGCTTTGGTTAGTAGATTTACTGCATTATGATCAGGAAGATAGTGTCAATTTCTATGATAAGAGAAGAGGTGAAATAACATTACAACTTATTATATCAGCAGTTGATGAAATCATATTGTCTAGTATTTTGCTTGAATTTGGTAAAGTAAGTAGCTCGAAAATATTTAGGGATTTTAGTGTTGTTAGGAATAGTGCAGAGAAAAGAAGGGGTGTTTTTGGTCCAGATCCCTCTTCGGAAAAGATGGAAGAGGTAATAGAAGATTAGGAAATGTTAGATGTGAAGCATCAGAAAGGAAAGTTAACTTGGTCAAACATGAAATATGGGGCAAGGCATATCGCTGTTTAGTTAGATCACTTCACTTCTGCTGGAGCCACGCATCTGCTTTGTAAAATGCCCACACATGAAACAGAACAGAATACATGTATTTATCAAAACAACAAACAGATTATATATTAATGATAAAACAGAGTACATTCCTTCTAAGAACAGAGTATCAGGAGCGCTGCTTTGCACAGACTATGCAGCATACATTTATCCCCTAAAAACAGAGTACAGCCATTACAGAAGAACAAAAAACTTAGCAGCCGCGTGCATTACAAAAACAGAGTAATTTTTCAAAACAGAGGAAGCTTCACGAACACTCTAACTGGCAGAAGAATCGAGGTACATTGAAGACTGTAGAAGAAGGAGGGAAGAATTGAATGCGGGAGCTGTGAGAGTAGTTGAGAAATTTATGGCAGGGGAGATTAATAACTCCGGAGATCCACGTCACCAACAACTTCATTATCCATAGTAGTTTTTTTTTCCTTGATTTAACTCTAAAATCTTGTACCATCCCCTCGAATACATCTAACCACAAATCAAAAAAATTCTACCAAAAATGATTTCTTCTAACCAAGGAGGAGGGTTTTATGCATGATAGACAAATAATAGACAATATTGTTCTTGTACAGGAAGCTATCCATTCAAGTGTGCAAGCTAAAGGTAAAGCTATGGTTATCAAATAAGATATTGCTAATACTTTTGACGTGTTAGACATGAATTTCTCTTTCGGTTTCTTGATCGATTCATCTTCAGCTCCAATTTCATTCAGTGGATGGATTCATGCATCAGCGGTCCATGGATTGCTCCCCTTTTAAATGATTTCCCAACAAATTTCTTTTAAATCAGCAGAGGATTGCACCAACGATTCCCCTCTCTCCCCTCCTCTTTATAATAATGGCGGAGACTCTAAGTAGGAAACTTGAGTATGAAAGAATATCTGAAAATTTGTCAGGTCTTCAGATAATCCATAGAATCAAAAATATGAATTACTCACAATTTTTGAATGATACTTTTTTATTGGGAGGAGAATTTGCAGCAAAGATGATTTTAAAGATGTAGAAACTTTAATCATGGAAAATTAGTCCATGAGTGAAATTAATCTCCTACAATCACCCTTGATTTCCTACAATCACCCTTGATTTACAGTCATAGCCTCAAGATTCAAACAAGTGTTGATATATTTTCTCGATTCCTCAAGTGGAGCAACCAACAACAGGAAATCTCAAATTATGGGTTGGAACTCAAGGCTTCATGTAATGCAGTCCATATCAAAAATTTTCTATTTTCCTCTTGCTGACAATTGGACTTCCTTCCATTATCTAGGAATTCCCATATCCCTGCTACCTCATCTGAAGAATGGTTGCACATTACTGAAAAAGATAATCTGAAATTCATACAATGGAGAACTCAATCGTTAAACCTTTCCATAAGGATCATTCTTATCAAAGAAATCCTCTCAGCTCTGCCTCAATAGCAATGCTCTGCCTTGTTGGCTCCTCACGACATTGTAAATCAAAACTCTATGAAGATTCAGAAATTCATTTGGCAGGGAGGAAAGTCCAACCACGAAAAGTTTCATCTTGTCAATTGGAACCAGGTAAAATGTTCCAAAGAGGTGGTGCAGGTATTCGCAACCCCAGGCTTATGAACATGGAAATGGATGCAAAATTGCTATGGAGATTAATCACAGGGGATTCAGCCCATTGGAAATGTGCAGTCTGGAAAAAATATTTCTCTGGGCCCAAGCATCGGAGCTTGGAAAGGCCACCTAAAGTTGCGAAAGGGTCTCCCATTTTCAAGCTTCTAACTACAGCCATTCCTTTCATAAGTGAGAAGTTATCATGGATACCTAGGAATGGTAGGCAGAAGAACCTTTGGGATGACAAAAGCTTGGGTAAGAACCCATCTAGGATTTTGTATCTGGACATTGGGTTAGTTTGAAATCGGGGTCCCCTCCAGTGCATTTTCTCTCGTCATTCCAGTCCCTAATTCTCTTTAAACGGATGTGTGCCTTGGCATAGAAATCGGGTGGACTCTCAGGGTTGGGGAGACATGAAATACACGATTAAACAAGGATATAATTCTTTGTTGGACATTTCAACCTCCTTTTGGAATGTGCAAAAACATATGGAACAGTGACGGGATGCCCAAAACTAATATCTTAGGTTGGTTGTTAGCTCATCAAGAAATTCTTACCTATGAAAATCTAAATAGGCGTGGAATTGTTGGCCCTTCTAGATGCATTCTTTGTATCAGAGACGAGGAATCGATTCAACATATATACGTGGACTGTTGTTATACTAAATAGGTTTGGAATATTTCCCTCGGTGGTTTGTTTTCAAGTCTTGTTTGGCCTTAAAAAAAAAATATACAAATTTATTTTCCTAATGGTCGCAGAGGTATCGAGGAGGTTAAGAACATGGGAAGCTCTCCCAAAATACATGTGTTGGAGTCTTTGGTTGACCCGAAACAAAAAAAAATGTTCAATGATGAGATGTTGCAGGCAACACAAACAGCGGCCCGATCTTTCTCCCTGATTTATGAATTTATGCAGCTTCGCCTCAGTCGACAGGATCAAGTCTCGGAGGATTGTGAGTGAGAGTGAATGAACAAAATCAAGTTGGGAGTCAATCCATCTTGGATTAAAAAACAGTTGCCTCCTCTTCCTAAATGGGAAATGAGGAAAAATGAGCAAGAATTTAAGGACTAGCTTTCTCTGGAACTTCCAAGAACTCTGGAATTTAAGGACTAGCTTTCTCTGGAACTTCCAAGAATTTTTGAAAATTGAAAAATATAGAATAAAAATGGATCCCTCTTGAAGTAAAACCAAGCATATACTTTAAACACAAAAAGAAATGGAAGAAGCTAACAGAGAGGCTCTCTTACATGTTTCGGGCAATTTGAAGGGAGTTGAACTGACAGTGGCGAACTTAACATAACAAGCATGATTAGGAATCAAGCTCAACCAATCGACAATCTTGAGATTGAATGTAAATATATGAGGTTTTTGGGACACCTACAACACTCATTCTTAGCGTCCATCAATCAAGGTTTAAATGTGTCACATCAACGAGGATTTTCAGATGAAGAAATGGGGTTTAGTTATTCAATTCCATTGGAGATGGAAGGAAATTCTTCTCCCAATGGAGAATAGAGAACAGAAAGTACAAGAAAATGAATCTATGCAGCACTGAATGCTTTTCAGTTGTATGTGTTTTTTATTCTGTTAATAATTGGGTAATCTATTTACTTTAATCGGATTTTGTAAAACAAATTGACTTTGTTAATTGTTAGGGTACAACATCCTTATATTAATATAACCTAATGAATAAGAGCATGTGTTTCCTCTTAAAAAAAAACGAATTCAAATTCAGAGAAGATAGGGTATTATTATTATTATTATAATCTTTAGTTTTAATTAAAAAAAAAACTTTAAAAATCCAGATATATTGAAATCCACTAATCAATATCTTCTGAAAATAAAACTTTTCACTGCTATAAAACTTTTCTGTATCCACTATCTTCCCAAATAAATCTTCTCTAATTTTGTATCTATGTTTCTATTAGTGCAGTTTCTTCTATTTGATATTTTGTCTTCTTTGTTGATCTTGTTTTCTTAGTTTCTCCATTTGATAATTTCATATATATATATATGATTCATCTCTGTGGCTAATTTAAATTTCTTTTGCCAGAAAATACTCCATTTTCTCATTTTTATCCCTATCACACGAATTAATACAGTAGAAAAATACCTGTGTCAATGGATAGGGTTCCTTGATTGTCATTTATATGTTGATTGGCGGTGACGATTTGGTGAGCCGTCACGATCGCTCAATGGTATAATTCATATTAATTATTATCTTCATGATTGGGCAAGGTATAATTTTATGGCAAATGCACTGCAAAATAGCATTGAATTTTGCATGTAAACCTGCTCACAGTACCTGCTGTGCTGACTGTGAATGCATAGAAGTGGTTTGGTATATTTCGGATATATATCCACACATATACAAATATCCACAACCTTTTCATAGCCATACTTACACCTTATATCAACTTTCTTGATTTTCACAACAACCCACATAAAAGAAACAGATTTGGATTGGAGTGCACCTAATCTGAATCTTTTAATTGCATGGACTGTTTCCATAAGCCTGGACATCGAGGCTATGACTTGTCTCTCTTACCATGATGAAAAAAATATAAAAAGGATCTGTAACAAAAAAAAGGCCTGAGTACCGAAATACTGTGGCCAGTGGCCAGCACAAAAGTGAGAACAGGAATGAGATTTGCCATCACAAAAGCAAATGCCAAGAAATTGTACGAGTACCTCGACCTGTATAGTAATAATTCTGAAATAAAGTGGTGGCCCGGTCTGCAATTGTATTGTTTGGAATCCTATTAAGTGGTGGCCCGGTCTGCATTTGTATCGCCGGCATCCTATCAAGTGGTGGCCGGGGTTGCAATTGTATTGTTGGTATCCTGTCTCTATTCAATTGATATTGTATTGTTGGTATGCAAAGAGTGACCCTTCTTCCTCATATCTCCTTGAAATAGCATTAGCAACAAAATTTTATTTTTCTTTCTTGTAAATGATCTCATAATGATATCCAAACAGTTTTGTCACCCACTTTTGTTGCTCAGGGGATGAAATTCTTTGTTCCAGAAAATACTTGAGGCTATGATGATCTGTTTTAATTTAGAAGTGTTGCCCCAATAGATAAAGACACTAGAGATCCATTGCATGCAGAATAACCAACATTTTGTTTTCATAAGTTGATTAGCTGAGATGTCGCTCCAAAAGTTGTTTGCTAGTGTAATGTCCCCCTCCTTTTGATGGGAGTCGAAGATGACTTAGTAGCATATACTACTCTCGTAGGCTATAGTCAGTGGGAAAATGGAGTCACATGATTAGTTTAGTGTCACTTCAGTGGAAAATTATTATAAAGTGACATTAAATAAAAGTATTAATCACTTAAGAATTAAAAAAATATTTTTAATGTTTAAGTAATAATTAAAGGAGAAATAAGGAAAGGGTTTCTTTTGGTTAAAAAAAAAAAGAAGAAGGAAAAGATCTAGAAGGATCAGAGGAAGAATAAAAGGAGGGGTAGCCTCTCACTTTGGCATTATGATTTGATCTCTGATTTTGGAGTGATCTTGGAGTCATTATGTTTCATTAGGGTTAAGCAAAACCCTTCCTCAGTAGTGAAATATCTTCCCTAGCTAGACCAAGGGAATATCTATCCAAGGTCTTCAACTGAAATTCATTTGGTGATTTACCTATAGTTTATTTGAGCAACGAATTATTGGAGAACCATAGTCTAGTTGGTGGATCGATTTGCCTCTTGCTGCAATTGTGAGATTTTAGAGGAGACCATGGCACTTGGAGAGATCATCTAGGCTTATTTAAGGACTAATTACAATCCCAGCCGCATTGTGGAGGTTAATGTTAATCCTAGGAGTAGGTCGAGGTATATTTGGTTGTTCATGGTAGCTAGGGAATCCACTAGGGTCTATTTAAAGGAGCCACACCCACTCTTTTGTTGGTCCATGTGGGTATAGAAAAGTCATTGGTGCAATTTTAAGGACGCTTAGCCTCTTTCCTTGGTAAATCGGGTGGTTGAGGCACACTAGGAGGGGCCGCGTTACGTTGGCAAGGTATCTTTGTAGAAGATCCATGTATTTTGAGGGTCATGTACTTCATTTGTTGAAAAATATGGTTTGGAAGTGAAATAATGAGGCTAAGAGAGCCTTGAAGCAATCTGCATCATATTTCGGCATCATTCCCACGTTCTATTTGTTTATTGTGTGTTAGTAGTTGTTGTTGTCATTATATCCACTAGATTGTGTGCATTAGGGGTATTACAACTGTCATTACAACCATTAGATCTTGTGTGCCATTGTTGTTGTCACCATAGCCAATAGAGAATTGTATTTCTATCCTCTTTGGGGATTTCCATCCATGGTAAGATGCCATGATTATCTCTTATTTACTTTGTAATAGAATGCATGAAAAATGTTTGATTAAATTCCCATAGGTAGCTACATGTGAAATTTTTGTTTAAAGTTGCCAATCATATTACACTTTGAAGGTATATAACAACAAACTAATTGACAAAGATCCATAGCCAGATATGACACTGATAATATTATAACCCTTGAGGATATTACAGTGGTATCAAAGATGGTGATCTATCTAGCCTATGATTTCTTGAGGCAATTGATGCCAAGGAAAACTAGAGGAAAAGGGGGACAACACATCCCAATATCAGAGTCAACAGAAGAGGTAGAAGTAGAAGGAATTATCGGGGATCATAATGATGACAGAACCTTATAACTATTAGAAACAATAGCCAATGGGAAATGACAAATGGTCATGTCGTAGGATATATAAACAAAACTCATGACACAATTCATTACAGACAACTAGGAAAATCCAAACCATGGAGGGGCTAATGGGAACCGTGTTGAAGGCAACCACAAAGGAGGTAGGGTTCATGCAGAGGGTAGTAATACCCACACTCTAGCACATAGTATCCTACAGATAAGTAGTAGAAAGGTACCTAGACCATTATTTCCACCATTCCTTGAGGAGAAATCCACAAGAGCATATGAATAGTAGGAGTCGGTTGATGAGGTCAACACCTACTTTAGGGAGTATTAGTTGCTAGAAGAAGGGGCCCATATAACCATGTGTTATAATGACTACTACAACCTCACGATGAGGAACAAGCCTAGGATGGGCTAGAGTCAGAATAATTTTGATCTTCTATGCAAATTGGGGGAGATGACTATCTTATCTTTCAACGAATATGACAGGTGAACAACCCAAGCGTGGGTGCATAAGTTGGACAGCTATTTCCATCTTAATGTGATGAAATAATATAAGGACATTAAATTTTCTACCCTCCACTTAGATGGAGAAGCTCATGAGTAGTGGTACCATGGGCTAGTGACTCTAGGGTACTCCAACATCACATCATACGAGGATATCACCTAGAGGCTAATGGAAAGGTTTGTTAAAAAGTATCCTAGGATCCACTTCAGGGAGCTAGCACAGTTGAGGTAGACAAGTACATCAGAGGCATACATCAAATAGTTCCAAAGGATGACAGTTATGGCACAAATAATATTTCAGAGAAAAGGTTGGTGATGATATTCATGGAGGACTTAACCGAACCCTTGAGAGGTTGGGTTAAGAATTTCAGGCCAAACACATTGTAACATCTCGCTCTGGCGCACTGAGAAAACTTATTATTTGAGGACACTTGCTCGCAAGTGATCTGGACTTTTATGATGTTAGACCATTTATACTTGATTATGATGCGATTGACAGATGACATGATGTTTTACTATTTGATGTAGACAGGTGCTATTGACTCAATTTTATTGAGTGTGCAGGGTTTTTGACCTTGAAAATGCAGAGGCATCGGTGGAACCCCTTGGACTCCGGATTGAGTCAGGGAGTGTGCTTTTGGGTTGAATTATCTACTATGATATTTCATTTGATTTGATGATATGATGTTGACATTTCTGACATGATTGTTGATGATGCAGGCTGACGATAGCTTGCCGACCAGACTCACATATGGAGTAAAGGGGCCACACACATTTTCCAGAGAGGTTGAGGGAGAGGGGTGGACAACAGCCCTGCCACCGCCTACTAACACTCCCACCGTGGCTCGAACTGTAGGTTAACGATTACCTAGTTCGAGAGGATCCACGATGCCGTGAGGGAAGACCGCGACAGTCGCTCACGATGATTCTAATGGGAGTGCAATAAGGTGGGGGCCTTATTCCTTAGAACCCTTAGTCTCCCACAAGTTCACCTGGCGGAGTGTTGATTCCAGGGGTTATAGATGTCTACCAATCAGTCCAGTTGGTGAGTGGCACCCTTGGAGCACGTGGTGCATCCTGAAGGGCACGTCATGCAAAGGAAATGAACGAGGCGAGTGGCACCCTTGGAGCACGTGGTGCGTCCTGAAGGGCACGTCGCATTGATGTGGATGAAGGAAACAAACCTAAATAGCCCTAAGATAATAACGCCTTAATAAATTCTTAAAACGACACCCCTAAACAAATCATCGTCCAGTTCAAAATCTAAACCTAAGTAAAAAAAAACTTCTCTAAGATAAAAATTCCGTTTAACCTTAAGGAAAAAGGCCCTAACTCTAAGTCTAAAAAGAGCCTAACCCTAATTCTAAATGAAATAGCTCCTATGAATCTTGACCTAATCCTATGCCCAAATATCATTAGTAATAACAATTAACCATAATAACCATTAAATTAATTAAGCAAAACATCATTATGAGATTTTAGGCTAGAGTTCGCACCTCTATGCAGTGCAAGGAGAATACAATTTTTAGAACGTACTTGAGCTCTAGTTCTTGATTTTTTTTAGCGTTAACTTCATCCAACTACAACCAATATATCAACGGATACGTTTTAGTTAACTCGGACAATAAATTTCATTGAAGGCCACTCCTTCTTTAAACGCAACCTGCAATGAGAGTTCATTAACATATTGAAAGCATAACTCCCTTTTGAACGCAATAGTTTTTAAAAAATTAAACTAATTCATAAATAAATGATCTGAAAATAGAAGGCTGACTTGTTATGCTATGCAAGCACCCTCTACTTCAATAAAATAAACCTTAACAGGACCTTGCTTCATGTGTTAAAATATGCAAGATAGTTTATGTGTTTAGTTTATGCTTCTTCCTTTTGAATGTGCATGTGTGAGGAATGTTCTTTTACAAGATTAAATATGTGTTATAAACCAATACACATCAATGTAAAGTGCAACAAATAACACAACAAAACTCACAACAATACCAAGATGATAAAGGAGTTCACCCCTCTCTGGGCTACGTCTCCTTGAGCCTCCTTCAATGGACTTGGCTCTTTGGGATTAGTTTGTCAAATTCTCTTTAAAAGATTCTTCTCAACTCCAATGGATTTACAGACTATACCATTGGGTTCAGAATACATAAAAAACCCAAATTTGACTATTAAAACTCTGAAAATGGATCTTGTCTCATCCAGCAATGACCTCTTCTACATGTGACCTCCAAGCTTCCCTGAGATTCAATGAGGCAAAAAAACCTGTAGAAGTCCTCCAATGGATTTGAAAACTATCCCAATGTGTTCATAGCATAATAAACAGTCAAGAATGACTATTCAGTCTCAGAAAATGGATATGTGCTCATCTGAGCAATGCCTCAAACAATGAGAGCTTTAAGGCTCCCTCGAGCTTCCTCAAACTTCAATGGTTAGAAACCTATATAAGGAGTCTTCAAATGCCTGTGAAGACATCACCAATGGACTCAGAACGTCCAAAAACCCCTAGCTGGGCTTTTACAGCACCTGATTTGGTAAAAAACTGAAGAAGTTATGTTTTCTGCCATTTTTCTCCTTCAGGCTTGCTGTCTCCTGTTCGCCATTTCGCACCTGTGTGAAAGTGAACCTGGCTTCTGCGTTTTCCCTTGCCTAAAATCAGCACACGTGTGCCTTTCGAAATTTGTGCCAAATTGTCGAACGATTAACGGGATTAAGGCCCCCGAGGATGGAGGTGTTGGGCGCATGGGGCCATGTGGCCACGTCCCAGCGCTAAAATAGGGCTAAGTGCCACCGTTCCACGTCCATGTGACAAGTGGTTGGTCGTTAAAAAATCCTCGCGCACAGAATAAGGTTTATACAACGGTCACGGGTCACGATTCAAACCCCCGCGCTAACCATTACCACACACACCATATTATATATATGGTAATACAAACATTGGTTTATAATATAAATCCGCGCACATTTATTTAACACACATATGGAAAATGCATATAAACCGTGGGCTAAAACTTGAAATCAAAACCGCGCGCAATTGCATATAACATATGTGGTATGTAATACAATCCGGGTTACGTTTGAAATGAAGGTTTGCGTGCCAATCCTTCGTTTACCATAGTCATATGGAACTATAATAGAACCGTGGCTTTATATGAAGTTTGACCCCCGCGTGCACCTCCGTTGACAATGGTCACATGATGTGCATTAAAACCTCGGGCCGGGGCTAAGCCCTGGCCCGACCCCCTGTCGATTACAATCCGCGTTGAATTCAAATAGAAAATTTTCCATTTGATATACAAAGAACACGCGGCGGCATGTTGGCTAGCATAAATTCATTAAAACGTTGAATGGTAGGGGAGGTCCGGGGGTCGAACCCCGCGGCCTCCATAATATTTTTATACGACCAAATGGTCAAACCTGGGGTGCCACGTGGCAGCCCTTGATTGGGCCACGTGGCACCCTATCATTCGTCTAAAAAGATGCCACGTGTCGCCATGTAACTCGTCTACAATCGACCAATAAATACGTGCCACGTCACCTACCTGCCACATCATCATGATGGTACAGCCCTGCCACGTGGCCGTACGGACTGTACGGACAGGTACAGTCAACATCCCAAATTTTTGCCTGTTTGGATCGGCGAACAGATCGCGATATCTTCTCCATACAGACTCCGTTTGCGAAAGTAAATATACCGCCGGAATCAGGAGAACAAGACGGACGCAATGGCACCGTTTTCGTCGCATTCTAAGAACTTTGAAAATTGAGCAAATTTTTGACCCCTGGTCCAGATTCTGATCAATAAACGAATACCAAAAGCCATAGTTTTGATTGGCAGAACGCATAACCATCAATGAATAAATTGAATGCTTAAGGGACTAAACTATATTCCTTAAAACTCATACATAAACTTAGATTGAACCAATAGTAATAAAGTTATTTAACTAGTTGGAGTATAAAAAA
>ML788098.1:96592-111231 GCA_009831015.1 Picea engelmannii
CATTATGATTTGATCTCTGATTTTGGAGTGATCTTGGAGCCATTGTTTCATTAGGGTTAAGCAAAACCCTTCCTCCATTGCTAGTCTAGTTTCAGTAGTGAAATATCTTCCCTAGCTAGACCAAGGGAAGATCTATCTAGGATCTTCAACTAAACTTCATTTGGTGATTTACCTATAGTTTATTTGAGCAGTGAATTATTGGAGAACCATAGTCTAGTTGGTAGATCGATTTGCCTCTTGCTGTAGTTGTGAGATTTTAGAGGATATTGTGGCACTTGGAGAGATCATCTAGGCTTATTTAAGGGCTAATTACAATCCTAGCCGCATTTTGGAGGTTAATGTTAATCCTAGGAGCAGGTCAAGGTATATTTGGTGGTTCATGGTAACTAGGGAATCCACTGGGGTCTATTTAAGGGAGCTACACCCACTCTTTTGTTGGTCCATGTGGGTATAGAAAAGTCGTTGGTGCAATTTTAAGGAGGCTTAGCCTCTTTCCTTGGTAAATCGGGTGGTTGAGGCACACCAGCAGGGGTCGTGTTACATTGGCAGGGTATCTTTGTAGAAGATCCATGTATTTTGAGGAGGGTCATGTGCTTCATTTGTTGAACAATATGGTTTCGAAGTGAAATAATGAGGCTAAGAGAGCCTTGAAGCAAACTGCATCATATTTCGGCATCATTCCTAGGTTCTGTTTGTTTATTGTGTGTTGGTATTTATTGTTGTTGTCATTATAGCCACTAGATTGTGTGCATTAGGGGTATTACAATTGTTGTTACAACTATTAGATCTTCTGTGTCATTGTTGTTGTCACCATAGCCAATAGAGAATTGTATTGCTATCCTCTTTGGGGATTTCCATCCATGGTAAGATGCCATTATTATCTCTTATTTACTTTGTAATAGAATGCATGAAAAATGTTTGATTAAATTCTCATAGGTAGACTACATGTGAACTTTTTGTTTAAAGTTGCCAATCATATTACACTTGTACCACTGTATAATATTACAGTGGTATAATATGATTTCACCCAGAGGCTAATGGAAAGGTTCGATAAAAAGTATCCTAGGATCCACTTCAGGGAGCTAGCACAGTTGAGGCAGACAGGCACATCAGAGGCATACATCAAAGAGTTCCAAAGGATGACAGTTATGGTAACTAATATTTCAGAGAAAAAGTTGGTGATGATATTCATGGAGGACTTAACCGAACCCTTGAGAGGTTGGGTTAAGGATTTCAGGCCAAACACATTACAGGAAGCTATCATGAAAAACCAATATATGGCAGGCACAACCCCTAAGAAGACATCGTCAAAAACTTTTATTCCACATAAAGGTAAGGTTTTGAAGCCTCCCTAGAAGCCATGGATAGGGAAGGACAGGATGGATGAGGAGAGTCAGAGAGAGATGAGGAGGAAGAAGCTTTACTACAATTGAAAAGAGTTTTGGGAACCATGTCATCGATGTATGGGAAAAGGTAAGTTCCATTACATTCAGGTAGTTTCCCACGAGGAGGATGGCAGTGATGATGAGATAACTCACTTACAGGACAATGGACAGAGTAGTGGTGAGCCACCACACCTTGACACTATAGACCAGGCACCACTATAGGAGAGCACCAAGGGAGTGACCATTGCCACACTTTCAGGAGTCCCCAAATATTACACCTTCATGGTCAGAAGCATTATGTAGGGGAAAAGAGTTACAACACTGATTGATGGTGGGGCCACCCACAACTTCATTGATGTCACACTTGTCACTGGGAGAAACATCCTTACAAATGAATTTGAGGGATTCAACTTGGTAGTAGAATATGGTTACAACATGACACGTACTCAGAGGATCAGGGGATTAAACGTGACATTTGGAAACTATACATTGACTAATGAATTTTGTGTCACGGATTTGGCAGACAACCATGTTGTGTTATGGGTTCAATGGTTGTACTCATTGGGAGACATCCATATGAACTATCAGGACATGAGTATGGAGTTCACGGACAGAGGTGGTCAGTGAGTTATCCTGAGAGGTATGTCGATAGGTACTCCCATGATCATATCTAACCAATGTATGGAGGCCCTTTTTAAACACAGGGGGAGTGGATTGTGCAACAAAGTGCTTGATCACCATGGATAATCCATCACATGATCATCAACAATATCATCCATGAACATACATGAATTTATTGAAAAACATGACAAGGTATTCAAACCACTACCAGCAGGAAGGCCACCTGATAAGGGATTTGAGCATGTCATTGAACTAGAGTAGGGGACGAAACCTGTGATCACAACACCATACTAACACCTGAACAAGTTTAAGGATGAGATAGAGAAGGCCATAAAGGAATTTTTGGATATGGGACACATCCAACCTAGCTCTATTCCCTTCACTTCTTTAGTAGTATTGGTCAAGAAGAAGGATGACACCATGAGGATGTGCATTGACTACAGGGCATTGAACAAGAAAACCATCAAGAATCGATACCTAATACCTAGGATCGATGAGATACATGGAGTGGTGTACTTCTCAAATATTGATCTTTGATCAGGGTACCATCACATCAGGGTTAGGGAAGAGGACATCTATAAGACAACATTCAGATATGACTATGGGCACTATGCATTTCTATTCATTCCCTTTGGGCTGACTAATGCACCCTCTACCTTCCAGTTATGTATGAAGCATATCTTCAACAAGAAGTTGAGGAAGTTCTTACTGGTGTTCTTTGACAATCTTCTGATCCATAAAAGGACTAGGGAAGAACATCTAGAACATGTGGATGAGATTCTCACCATTATGGAGGAGCGATTGTTTTTTTCCAAGGAGGAAAAGTGTGAGTTTGGATTGACAGAGATCCTTTATCTAGGGCACGTGATTGATGTCGAGGGAGTGAAGATGCATCAAGAAAGTAACTAGACAATCTTGGATTGGCCCACCCATAGATCACTCATAGAATTGCAAGGATTCTTCAGGATATGCAGCGATTACAGGCGCTTTGTGAAAGGATTTTCACAACTAGGTGTGTCATTGACATAGCTCACGAAGAAGGGATCCTTCTAATGGTTATAGGATAAACATGTATCATTCGACAAAATGTAGAAGGTAGTGAGAAATTTCCCGATATTAGCACTCTCGGATTTCACGCAACCTTTTGTATTGGAGTGTGATGCATCCAGTGAGGGAATAGGAGCATTGTTGATGCATAACCGACACCTGATAGCTTTTAAGGGCAGGAAGATGAGGGAGCTAGAGAAGCTCTATCATATATATGATAAGGAAATGTTGGTAATCATGCACGCATTGTCCAAATTCAGACAGTGCCTGGTGGGAGGAAGATTTGTGGTTAGGACTAACCACAACATCTTAAGGTATTTCTTGGAGCAGAGGGACTTGAATGAGAGACAAAAAAAGTGGGTGAGTAAGGTACATGAATATTATTTTTTCATTGAGTATGTAAAGGAAAAGAAGAACATAGTTTTTGATTCCTTATCCAGGAGACCTGAAACCTTTTCCATGACAGAGATCTCAATAGACCGGAAGTTTGTTCTCTTGGTGGAGTACTCCAAGAATATTTTTTTCCGGTGAGCTAATGAAGGGCATTATTTAGGATGGAAGGTACAAGGTAGTGGATGACATCATCTACTAAAAAGACAAGATCTATCTTGTCACTAAGTCCACACTCAAGGGTAATATTTTGAGGGTAGTACATGACGCACCATTGGTAGGGCACTCGGGATATCTAAAGACCTATAGGCAGGTGAGGGAGAGATTCTATTGGAAGGGTATCAAGGAGGAAATGCTTCAATATGTTAGAGAGTGCATGACTTGTTAGCAGAACAAGATAGAGCTTACACATCTTGCAGGGTTGCTTCATCCATTGTTGATTCCCAAGAAGAAATGGGAAAGCATTTCCATGGATTTCATTATAGGGTTTTCAAAGGTACAAGGAATGGACTACATCTACGTGGTGGTAAACATGTTGACCAAATATGCACACTTATTTACAGTTCCCTCCAATTATAGCACATCTTAGGTGGTAGAAACATTCTTTAGGGAGGTGTTTTGACTTCATGGTCTCTCAAAGTATATAGTCAATGACTGTGACAATAGGTTTCTCAACACATTTTGGCAGGATCTATTCAGGCTAGCAGGGACAGAGTTGACACGTAGTACCATCTATCATCCTCAGAAAGATGGAAAGACCGAGATTGTAAACAAGTGGATCGAGGGATATCTACAAAACTATGTGTTAGGATAGCAGAGGGTGTGGGTGAAGTGGTTGCACCTTGGGGAACACTGCTATAATACCACTTATCACATGTCCGTAAGGATGAGTCATTTCAAGGTCATCCCTTTGACAGATCTTACTCTGCTAGATGAGGAAGGACAGTTGGTTCTAACTCCGTAAAGTATTATTGATATTTGAGAGAGGAGGTTGAGGAACATAGTCATTCGAGAGTACTTGGTCATGTGGACATGATTTCCCATTAAGGATGCCACTTGGGAGAGAGAGTATATTCTACAACATCCTAATTTGGAGTTGCTTAGGGACAAACAATCTTGGGAAGGGAGGACTATAATGTCCCCCTCCTTTTGATTACAATTGAAGATGACTTAGTATCTTAGACGACTCTCGTAGGATATAATCAGTGGGAAAAGTGTTCATAAGATTAGTTTAGTGTCACTTGAGTGGAAAATTATTATAAAGTGACATTAAATAAAAATATTAATCACTTAAGAATTCATTTTTTTTTCATGTTTAAGTAATAATTAAATGATAAATAAGGCAAGGGTTTGATTTGTTCAAAAAAAAGGGGAAAGGTCTAGAAGGCTGAAAGGAAGAATAAAAAGAGGGTTAGCCTCTCACTTTGGCATTATGATTTGATCTTTCATTTTGGAGTGCTCTTGGAGCCATTATTTCATTAGGGTTTAGAAAATCCCTTCCACCATTGCTAGTCTAATTTCGTTAATGAAATATCTTCCCTAGCTAGACCAAGGGAAGATCTATCTAGGGTCTTTGGCGGAACTTCATTTGGTGATTTTCCTACAGTTTATTTGAGCAACAAATTATTGGAGGACCATAATATGGTTGGTGGATTGCTTTTCCTCTTGTTGTAGTTGTGATATTTCAAAGGAGACCGTGGCACTTTGAGAGGTTGTTTAGGCTTATTTAAGGGTTGATTACATTCCCAACCGCATTGTGGAGATTCGTGTGAGTCTCGGGAGAAGGATGAGGTATTTGTGGTGGTTCATGGCAACTAGGGAAGCCACTAGGGTCTATTTAAGGGAGATACACCCACTCTTTTGTTGGTCCATGTGGGTATAAAAGAGATGTTGGTGCATCCTTGAAGAGGTCGAGCCTCTTTATTTGGTAAATCGGGTGGCTAAGGCATATCAGGAGGGGCTGCGTTACATTGGGATAGTATCTTTGTAGAATATCCATGTATTTTGAGGAGGGTAATGTACTTCATTTTATTAACAATAGGGTTTGGAAGTGAAATCGTGAGGCTAGGAGAGCCTTGAAGTAGACTACATCATATTTTGGCATCATTCCCAGGTTTTGTTTGTTTATTTTCTGTTGCTAGTTATTGTTGCTACCATTACAACCACTATATTGTGTGCATTAGGGGTATTACAACTGTCATTACAACCATTAGATATTGTGTGTCTTTGTTGCTATCATCAAAACCAATAGAGAATTATACTCTTGTCCTCTTTGAGGGTTTTCATCCATAATAAGATGCCACGATTATCTCTCATTTACTGTGTAATAGAATGCATGACAAATGTTTTATTAAATTCCCATGGGCAGACTACATGTGAACTATTTGTTTAAAGTTGCCAATCAGATTACATTTCGAAGGTATATGACAACAAACTAATTGACAAAGATCCATAGCCATATATGACACTAATAATATTCTAACCCTTGAGGATATTACAACCAATGAAATCCAAGGGTCTGTCATATTGCATAAGAACTACTCCAATTCATTTCCTTGAAGCATTACATTCTAGGATATAAGTCTTGGTTAAGAATGGTAGTGCCAGGGTAGGAGTCATGCACATAGCCTTTTTCAAGGCATGGAAGGATTGATTAGTTGTTGGATTCCAGCTAAAAGTAATCTTTTTAAGGAGAGTAGTGGGAGGAGTTGCAATTTTTCCATAATTATGAACAAACTTATGATAATAGCCCATTAAACCCTAAGCGATTTATGGCAAGGCCATTCCTTCATAATTTCAATTTTCTTAGGATCCACATGTACACCATCCTTGCCAACAATATGACTCAGGTACTCAACTTCAGAGGCTAAAAAAAGACATTTAGATTGTTTGAGAAAAAGTTTGTGCTTAGAGAGTAGATGTAGAACTTGATCCGCATCGGGGAGATGAGATTTCCAAGTTTTACTATAGATGAGAATATCATCAAAGAAAACTAAGAAAAGATAACAGAGGAAAGGATGCAAGACATGAATCACGAGACTTTGGAAAGTGGAGGATGTAGATTTTAACCTTGTACAATTATTTACTACAAACATATTCTCAATAAAAGAACAAAAAATATACAATGGAAAATACACAATTACACAGAGATTTTTCCCCTGAAACCCAAACTGGGAAAACCAACATATTCTATATTCATTTACATCATACATTGTTTACAATACAATATATATATAGGAGCCAATGACATCCAAAACCCTGATCCAATGACTTGGATTAGTCAACAACCCTAATTCCTAAACTAGAAATAAAAAACCACCAGTGAAAAATCATGTGTCGAAACCGCCCCAAAATGAAGACGAAATCATAGTGACCCATAACACATATCCAATAGAGGAGGCATTATATAGGCTAAAAGGTATCACCAAGAGATCATAGTGACCCTCATGATTTCTAAATGAAATTTTGGGAATGTCTTCCTCTTTCATACATATCTTGTGGTATCTAGAACGAAGATCAATTTTGGTAAAGTATGAAGCACCACTCAATTCATCCAAAAGGTCATCAATGACAGGAATGGGGAATTCTTCTTTGATTGTGAGTTTGTTGAGGGCGCAGAAATCAGGACAAATGCACCAAGTTCCTTCTTTCTTGAGTACCATGACTACATGGAAAGAATAGGGGTCGATATTAGGACATATAACACATGCTTCTAGAAACTCTTGAATAATTTTGTCAATTTCATTTTTTTGGGCAAATGGATGATGATAAAGGTGAACATTGGGAGGAATACTCTCTAGTACTAGAGGAATGTAATGATCATGGAGGTCGCAGGATGGAGGAATTCCATGGGGAGTGTTAAAAACAACTTGGTGTTGGGAGAGTATAGATTGGAGGTCAAGATGCACAAAGGTTGTCTCAACTACTTGAATGGAATGGAGTTGGGAAATAATGATAGAGTGACCATTTTTTAGTAGATTTTCCATTCAGTGGGAACTAATGATACCAGGGGAGCCTATTGTGATGCCTTGGAACTTATAATGTTGTCCCTCCTATTGGAATTGCATGGTTAATTCCTTAAAATCCATAGTGATGGGGTCGAGAGTGTGTAACCATTCAACACCAAGCACAATTTCATAATCGCCCATGTCGATAACAAACATGTGAGATTTCAGGTGGTCCTGACCAATTTGTAGGAACACATTTTCACAATGCCCCCCACATTTCATAGAACATCCATTGGAACTCATGATTTGAAAATTGTTGAATGCACATATATAACAATTGATTTCTTGGGCAATGCGGTGATGAATAAAATTATGGTGCTTCCACTATCAACTAGGGTGATGACTTTCCTATGCTTATTGTAGCCAATTAACTTGAGATTTTGGTGAGCAGAGAATCCATTGAGGGAATTCAATGAAATCAATGGTTCAACTTCTAGAGGATTAGAGGGCAGAGTAGGATGATATACCTAGGGTATCTCTTCAATAGGAGAACAACAACATCCTCGTCAAAAACATCCTCTTAAATGGCCATAAAAAGTTTTTTTTTTTTACACTTGTGCCCTGGAAAATATTTATCATCACAATTATAGAAAATACCCCTGAGTTGGCATTCATCCATTTCTACCCAAATTTATTTATGGATCTTGAGAGGAGGGGCATGAGGGCAGGATTGGTGGGTCTAGGGCAAGGAAAAAAAGAGGTTTTTTTTGTTCTAGGAAGAGACATCATATTGTGATTCCTTGGCACATTTAGTAGCTTCCAACCAAGTTTGGGGGAAAGCCATTTGGAACTTGGCTTAGATTTCATCATGTAAGGCACTAATAAACCATTCCCTGAAGAAGGCATCTAACATGCCCTCCGTTCTGAAAGCCAAGTGCTCAAAGGTGACAATAAATTCTTTCACTATGTTAGATTGTCTCAACTTGGTCAAACGACCCAAATGGTGTGTATCAGTCTCAATGCATTCATAAAGATCGGCCACAAAATGTGTCCAAGAAACATACCCTTGGTGTGAATTTTTACACCATTTCCACCAATTATAGCATTCAAGATCTAGATAGAGGACACTCTAACAAAGTTTGGCCAATTCATCAGTGATGCCATGCAATGAGAAATAATTTTCCATTTGAGTGATACAACCTGTGAGGTATGAGACATCAAATTTGTTCACATCGACTCTAGGAAAACACAGTTCACAATGAGGGTGATTAAAATGAAAGGTTTGGTAATGGGAAGAGTCGACATATTCATGATAGGAAGGTTGTTCATAGAAGGCAGGGTTCAGAAATAGACTCAATAATTTTCCAAGTGTGTCATTGATGGCGACATATTGTTCCTTGAGGGATCCAAGGTTGGAAGTAATGAAGTTTATGTCCTCCTTGTGTTGGGTGTTGTCGACAATCAAGCTATTGCTTTATTGGTTGTGGGTGAGAGTCATTGGTGAAGAGGAAAAAATGGGTAGGTGGGTATGCACAGAAAAAGGTTATAGATGAGGGGTATCACGACGAACAAGATGAAGGGAGGAATCCAATGGGATAGGTGAAAAATAAGGGTGTTGGGAACGGTGGGTGGGTCCACAAAAAAAAATATTACAAGTGATAGGTACCATGACGATCGGGGCGAAGAGAGGAATTCAATGGGATAGGTCCCAAATAAGGGTGTCAGTGGGACCACTATATATATATATATATATATATATATATATATATATATATATATGTCTTTTTACTCTTGTGGAGTTATACTCTAGCATGAAGAATACTACAGTGACATAATGCCCAAATTGTTAATGGAGAAAATTGTGTAGGAATTTCGCAACCAGGATGTAGGAGGTAGGGTTGTGCGGAAAAAGTGTCTTACTATTCTTGTTATGTTCTATTCTTTTCTCCAGTGTTAGGGTTTTCAATGTTCCTACAAACAAGGTTTTTTCATGTGTTAGAGCTCTCTAATATACATGCGGGGTCAAATAGTAGTACTTGGCCCAATATCTCAAGACACCAACTAAGGAGGCTCGACCATACCCTTATCCATACTACCTGACTACTCATGTACTAGAGAGTAGTCTTCCCGAGTGTTGTTCTTGGTGCCACTATAGCAGTCAGGCGACTGATAGGCTGATCTATAGTTGGTTTTAGGAGAGGTAGGGGACTCCCTATATACCCGATGGTATACGGGAGTGATGGTCATGTGTAGATTTTGCCTGATGCAGTACTACTCGAAGGGGTACCAACATGGGTTACAGAGGTTTCCAACAAGGTGAAATGTTTGTTTTGAGTATCCCATGATATCATATGTATTTCTTACATGTAGTCTTCCCTAGTTGTATTTTTGACAAATATCCATGCTTTAGAGACGCCGACAGTACATGTCTCTATGCTGGAAAAAAAATTCCCACAATTTCTGTAGAGGAAAGTGCTTTGATACCACTTGTAAGGTACCAGATGTATTATATAAAGCATGAACATATATATTAAGACAATTACCAGCGGAACAACAAAATATAGAGAATAATAACACCGACAATGATACCTTTATTGATATAAAGACAAGTCACTTGCCTCTTTGAAGGGGAAACCTCCAATAGAACAGAGCTCTAATATAATGATTTTAAAGACAAAACTTCATCATGCCTTCTACTCTTATTTATACTAATTCTATCTTCTAAGGAACATTCTAGAGAAAGATCTTTCTAGAAGCAGAAGCTTCTATCAAGTCTTCTTGCATTAGAGTTGTTCACATTATTATGTAGGTCTTATTTACTAATTTCAACCTCTATTACATAGAAAACATATTATTCTACCTACGTGAGGAATTAGAGAGGCTAGGTTCCTAACAAAAGATGGGAAATATTAAGCACCGTATGCTAAGTCAATCATTGGCTCAGTACCCGATACATTTTATTTGTTGGATACACATTATTTATCATCTAATGAATAGGATGAAATGGTGGTGAACCAATCATTAACTCACCACATGGTTGAAAATGACGCTGCATCATTGACTCACCACATGGTTGAAAATGACACTGCATGGCAATGGAAAATATCGATTACAATAGCTTTCCATTTATCCATATTAGTATCGACTTTATTCTATTTATCCATTTAAATGTCCACTGGTCTTCCACGGAGTTATAATTAGTATTCCACGCAATGTCCATATTACTCCCATTTATCTTTGTAAAATATACGTTTGCCTTCTATGAGAATGAACCCTAAGATATACAGCTTTGATTTGTCCACCACCGCGCCCGATTAACAAATGAGATGTAAGATTTTATGTGTATATCGTAGGTTTTCTTTGTAGGTGTTTTTATTTTGCCCCTGAATGCCACTTTTTATGAGAAACAATGCATGGAAAGGAAACATGTCTCAAACCACCAATAATCATTGATTATGCATTGTGAGGGCTTATTCACGAACTCTGCAGGTTATTATTTTTAGTTTTGAGTTGAATTTTCTTTTTTAACATAATACTTTTGGTAAAGAGAAATTGGTAAAATGACCTACTTTCTCACTAACCTTTTAGCGCTTTCATTTTCCAAAAATATGCAATGAATAGAATGAATGTATATTCTAAACTTTGATTATGCATATGGAGAAATATTACAATGAAAAAGAGACTATGATATTTCATTAAAATCATAAAATATGTGTTTTGATTATGCCTATGGAGAAATATTAGAATAAAGAAGAGACTAGGATACTTCTTTAATATCATAAAGTATGTGCTTCCACTAAGTGATGGCCGGACTCCTATACTTTTAAGGTAGAGAAGAGTAGCACAAATGTAAATACCTATTTATCTTAAAAAAAAAATTTGCAAAAATAGTAAATAAATTAAATAAGTGTTTCATCCATTTCTTCTTATTAGTTTAGATGTTTGTACAGAAAATCAAAGTGTTTGGAGTTGCGCATACATTTTGAAAATGATGATATTCTTTTAAAAATGCAATAAAACAATGAATTTAAATTTTCAAGCACTTATTATGAATGGTTGTAATTTTTTTTAATGTGAAGTTTTTATTATGAATGGTTGTAATTTTTTTTAATGTGAAGTTTTTAGGAATCTATTGTGTGAGAAGCTACATAATCTTTGTGATTGTTTAGAAATTAAGGGGTTTTCTTTTTGTATAATTGATTGTTAAAAGAATTCGCATGTTGAAGTCATTAATCATGCTATTTTTTTATTTGCAAGCAAGCACTATAAAGAAAACATGGAAGAGTTGATACTTTATCTACCTAATAGCTCTAAGTCCAATATTGTGAAGGAAAATGGTAGTGAAACAAACATTGTTGTGGCCAAGCAAAAATTAAATTCCACGTATCATATGAATCTAAAGCCTAAATTTGACATGGCACCCTTTTGCCAAGCTCATCCACCATGTTGATCCATGTGGTTGAAGATGCCTTAAGTGTAGGCACATTGTGGCCTCCACCCAATACACTCCCTATATTGAAACAATGTTGTCTCACTACCAACAAGAGACAAAGACCATGTGACCTTCTATATTAAATAGTTTAGTTATTATCATAAATTCTACATCGATATCCAACTATTCACATATAATATGAAACAAACAAGAGAAAAGTTTCAAGGTGAATGATTGAAAACATTATGTGTGGTTGTTACCAATGTAATAATTTGTCACATAGCATATGCAGTGGCGATTGATCTTTCAACCTGATTCATCTATCCATCTTCTTAGAGTCCAAACAAGTCCCCTACATGAAAATGAGCATTGAATAACCATTAAATAATTTTCTTCATTTTTAATCTTATTTGTTCTCTTAATCCATCCTTGGTAAATTTATTGCTAAAAAATATTCAAAGGAAAAGGTTAGTTAATAATTGGCACGAGAAATATCATAATTATGTGATATCAATATCCCTATTACTTTGGAATTGCATAAAATAATCATTATATTTGTTTCATTACATTACATTTAGTTTTACACATAAAATGTGTTTATATTTTTTCAACCGAACCTATTATTATTGGAAGTTTCAAGAAGAAGCTAACTTTCCATGAGATGCACAATTTGTTTGGAAACTTGCATGAAGGGTTGTAGCTAAAGAAGATGATGAGAGTTCAAATGGTGTATTGTACATATCATGTTAGAATGACACGATACCTAGAATTGATTGGTTTAGTAACAACTAGAATACATGTAGATGATTAGGTCGAGTCTTGCCAAGCTAACCATGGAGATGAGGTAGTCGTATAACAATGGAGGAAAAGCATGAAACACATTGATAGAGATGTGAAAAGCAATGGACACATCAACAATATCACAATCATAATTCCAATGTCAAGTCTACTTAATGAAATGTCGACAAAGGAAGCTATGACTTAGTTCTTTTTATGATTGTTTGGCAATAAGATGGTGGAAGCAATAATCCAAAGTAGATTAGCATATGAGGTAGTGATCCAGATTTTATGAGCAGAACGAAATGAATACAGATTATTAAAAGATGCTTAATACAAAATAACAGAGATACAATAAAACTGGTTTTCTATTCAATACAAAAATACGTTGAAACTGTAAAATGCAGTGGAAAACAAGCTTGCTGGAATGGTGGCGGCTTATCTTTGAGAAGAGATGTGACGGTTGCGCTCATTCGCAAGAAGATGATTACAATGAGGCTCTAAAGACCTTTTTTACAATAAACGAGAATGTCAAAACCCCTAGACATCCAAAAACCTAACCCTAGGAGATGAATTGTCAAAATTCATGTGGGCCCCGTTTGGGTGAGTTAGTACATCAACTTCCTGGGGTCGTAACTTTTGCATACGATCTCCATTTTAGGCGGACAAAATCCTATTGGAAAGGTCTATCCGAGGACTACACATTTTGCTGCAAACTATCAAAGGCCATTTTCGACTATGGCGAGCCCTAAAAACATTATTTAGGGCCTCAAAACGACCCCGCAAGTCAGGGACCCGAAAACTAGGAAAACAAAAACTGCCAAATTGGAAAACTGCCAAAATGAACCAGTTGGAATAGGTGGGAGGCCATCGACATCCATCTGGATCAGGTAGATTAGCATATCTACAGTAATTTTGGTATAATAAATAAAAAATAATATGATATATAATATTCACATATATATGTAATAAGATGCTCTAGCGGTGGCAAGTGCATAGGGATTGTTCTAGATCCCTATGGATATAAAAAGATGACTCGTTCCCCAAGGTTTATGAAAAGCCAAGAACAATAAAGGGGAAGTTATGGTTGTGTATCAGGATTCAAGTTATTAAGAGGTGGGACTATCACTATCATAGGCGACTCAATGTGTTCATAATTGCACTACTTCTCCAAGTGAAAATTTGGACTTTGAACCCAAAAATAACCAATATCATTCAAAAGATAACCAAGTGGATACACGTATTTATAGTAGACTCTTTCTCCCATGTTACTATACACTTGATACACTTGAATTCTCTTATAGACACTAGTTATGGCCAATATTGGATCCCTTATCTCTTTGAGTAGATTTCTCTTGAAATTCAGACAGAGGATAAGATAACCCAATGTCACATTCCATGAGGCGAGAATCTACCTTGAAAGACCTAAGGTTAGAGATTATTGGTGTTAGGTGGTAGAGATCTATATTCTACCAAACCATACACATTAGAGATGAAAGGAAGCGTGGGATGGTGTGTATTCCCCTCCCTCCATGTTTCCTCCTGCAAAACATCAAGAGGAAAGGAAGTATCAAAATTTCTCTTTATTCTTCAAAAAGAAACATGATATTGGGTATATAGACGATAAAAAAAAGCAAGACATTATGAACCTCTGCATAGAGTAATGGGTCGTTGTAGTGCCTGACACGAGGCAGAGTGGGCATGCCAGAACGCTCAGCAGAAGCATTCTATTTCGGCTACCTCTCCTCTTCCTCCTCCAACAAACTACATACTTCTTCCATTGGTCCTTCCACCGGGTTTACCAATTCCTTTACAACACGTCTTTTTAAACATTTGAAAATTAAAAAAAAATAAAAAATAATGCTACATGGATAGTGCTTGGTAAACACTTCTTTTTATATATATATATATATATATATATATATATATATATATATATATATATATATATATGAGTGTTTATAAAGAGGTCAACAGTTTCCATGTTAGAAACGAATATTACGACATAGTTATGGCATTTTGAGAAGGAAGTTATAGATT
>ML788098.1:124912-148986 GCA_009831015.1 Picea engelmannii
CAATACAAAAAGTCCTCCCCAAGAGATGCGCCACCCTTCTTCTCCTCTCTCCAACTTCTAATTGCAGCTTGCCTCATAAGATAATGAGCAAGTGAAGTGTGTCTTAGAAGTGAGGCGCTAGCCTCTTATTTATATCAATCTGGCATGTGTGAAGAGTCACCATCTGACAGGGCCGACCTCTCACTCTGGGTGGGTAAACCCACCTTTAATTAATTATGGGCCTTCCATTATAACTGTTGGGGCCGACTTCTTATTCAGCACTTTGTAATTGTCTGATGACCAATCCGCAAAAGGGGATTTGGTCCTTATTCAATTACCGACATGATTAATCCTCAATGGGGATTAATCCAATAATAATAATAATAATAATGACATGATTAATCCATAATGGGGATTTAATCCAGTAATAATAATGACATGATTAATCCACAATGGGGATTTAATCCAGTAATAATAATGACATGATTAATCCACAATGGGGATTTAATCCAGTAATAATAATGACATGATTAATCCACAATGGGGATTTAATCCAATAATAATAAGAATGCTCTTCGTAGTTACATTATTTCAACAGTAGCCTCTCACTTTGGCATTATGATTTGATCTCTGATTTTGGAGTGATCTTGGAGCCATTGTTTCATTAGGGTTAAGCAAAACCCTTCCTCCATTTCTAGTCTAGTTTCAGTAGTGAAATATCTTGCCTAGCTAGACCAAGGGAAGATCTTTCTAGGGTCTTCAATTGAACTTCATTTCATGATTTACCTATAGTTTATTTGAGTAGTGAATTATTGGAGAACCATAGTCTAGTTGGTAGATCGATTTGCCTCTTGCTGCAGTTGTGAGATTTTAGAGGATACCGTGGCACTTGGAGAGATCATCTAGGCTTATTTAAGGGCTAATTACAATCCCAACCGCATTGTGGAGGTTAATGTTAATCCTAGGAGCAGGTCGAGGTATATTTGGTGGTTCATGGTAGCTAGGGAATCCACTGGGGTGTATTTAAGGGAGCTACACCCACTTTTTTGTTGGTCCATGTGGGTATAGAAAAGTCGTTGGTGCAATTTTAAGGAGGCTTAGCCTCTTTCCTTGGTAAATCGGGTGGCTAAGGCACACCAGGAGGGACCGTGTTACATTGACAGGGTATCTTTGTAGAAGATCCATGTATTTTGAGGAGGGTCATGTACTTCATTTGTTGAACAATATGGTTTGGAAGTGAAATAATGAGGCTAAGAGAGCCTTGAAGCAAACTGCATCATATTTCGGCATCATTCCTAGGTTCTGTTTGTTTATTGTGTGTTGGTAGTTATTGTTGTTGTCATTATAGCCACTAGATTGTGTGCATTAGGGGTATTACAACTGTCATTACAACTATTAGATCTTCTGTGTCATTGTTGTTGTCACCATAGCCAATAGAGAATTGTATTGCTATCCTCTTTGGGGATTTCCATCCATGGTAAGATGCCATTATTATCTCTTATTTACTTTGTAATAGAATGCATGAAAAATGTTTGATTAAATTCTCATAGGTAGACTACATGTGAACTTTTTGTTTAAAGTTGCCAATCATATTACACCTGTACCACTGTATACTATTACAGTGGCATAATATGATTTCACCCAGAGGCTAATGGAAAGGTTCGATAAAAAGTATCCTAGGATCCACTTCAGGGAGCTAGCACAGTTGAGGCAGACAGGTACATCAGAGGCATACATCATAGAGTTCCAAAGGATGACAGTTATGGTAACTAATATTTCAGAGAAAAAGTTGGTGATGATATTCATGGAGGACTTAACCGAACCCTTGAGATATTGGGTTAAGGCTTTCAGGCCAAACACATTACAGGAAGCTATCATGAAAACCCAAGATATGGCAGGCACATCCCCTAAGAAGACATCGTCAAAAACTTTTATTCCACATAAAGGTAAGGTTTTGAAGCCTCCCCAGAAGCCATGGATAGGGAGGGACAGGATGGATGAGGAGAGTTAGAGAGAGATGATGAGGAAGAAGATTTACTACAATTGAAAAGAGTTGTGGGAACCATGTCATCGATGTATGGGAAAAGGTAAGTTCCATTACATTGAGGTAGTTTCCCATGAGGAGGATGACGACGATGATGAGATAACTCACTTACAGGACAATGGACAGAGTAATGGTGAGCCAACACACCTTGACACTATAGACTAGGCACCACTATAGGAAAGCACCAAGGGAGTGACCATTGCCACACTTTCAGGAGTCCCCAAATATTACACCTTCATGGTCAGAGGCATTATGTAGGGGAAAAGAGTTATAAAACTAATTGATGGTGGGGCCACCCACAACTTCATTGAGGTCGCACTTGTCACCGGGAGACACATCCTTGCAAAGGACTTTGAGGGATTCAACTTTTGGTAGTAGAATATGGTTACAACATGACATGTACTCAGAGGATCAGAGGATTAGACGTGACATTTGGAAACTATACGTTGCCTGATGAATTTTGTGTCATGGATTTGGTAGACAACCATGTTTTGTTATGGGTTCAATGGTTGTACTCATTGGGAGACATCCATATGAACTATCAGGACATGAGTATGGAGTTTACAGACAAAGGTGGTCAGTGAGTTATCCTGAGAGGTATGTCAATATATACTCCCATGATCATATCTAACCAATGTATGGAGGCCCTTTTTAAACATAGGGGGAGTGGATTGCGCAACAAAGTGCTTGATCACCATGGATAATCCATCACATGATCATCAACAATATCATGCATGAACATACATGAATTTATTGAAAAACATGACAAGGTATTCAGACCACTACCAGCAGGAAGGCCACCTGATAAGGGATTTGAGCACGTCATTGAACTAGAGTAGGGGATGAAACTTGTGATCACAACACCATACTAACACCTGAAGAAGTTTAAGGATGAGATAGAGAAGGCCATAAAGGAATTGTTGGATATGGGACAAATCCAACCTAGCTCTATTCCCTTCACTTCTTCAATAGTATTGGTCAAGAAGAAGGATGACACCATGAGGATGTGCATCGACTACAGGGCATTGAACAAGAAAACCATCAAGAATCGATACCTAAATACCTAGGATCGATGAGATACATGGAGTGGTGTACTTCTCAAATATTGATCTTCGATCAGGGTACCATCACATCAGGGTTAGGGAAGAGGACATCTATAAGACAACCTTCAGATATCACTATGGGCACTATGCATTTCTAGTCATTCCCTTTGGGCTGACTAATGCACCCTCTACCTTCCAGTTATGTATGAAGCATATCTTCAACAAGAAGTTGAGGAAGTTCTTACTGGTTTTCTTTGACGATCTTTTGATCCATAAAAGGACTAGGGAAGAACATAGGGAAGAACATCTGAAACATGTGGATGAGATTCTCACCATTATGGAGGAGCAATTGATTTTTTCCAAGGAGGAAAAGTGTGAGTTTGGATTGACAGAGATCCTTTATCTAGGGCATGTGATTGATGTTGAGGGAGTGAAGATGCATCAAGAAAATATCTAAACAATCTTGGATTGGCCCACCCATAGATCACTCATAGAGTTGCAAGGATTCTTCAGGATATGCAGCGATTATAGGTGCTTTGTGAAAGGATTTTCACAACTAGGTGTGTCATTGACATAGCTCACCAAGAAGGGATCCTTCTAATGGTTATAGGAAAAACATGTATCATTTGACAAAATGAAGAAGGTAGTGAGAAATTTCCCAATATTAGCACTCTTGGATTTCACACAACCTTTTGTATTGGAGGGCGATGCATCCAGTGAGGGGATAGGAGCATTGTTGATGCAGAACTGACACCCGATAGCTTTTAAGGGAAGGAATATGAGGGAGCTAGAGAAGCTCTATCATATATATGATAAGGATATGTTGGTAATCATGCACGCATTGGCTAAATTCAGATAGTGCCTGGTGGGAGGAAGCTTTGTGGTTAGGACTGACCACAACATCTTGAGGTATTTCTTGGAGTAGAGGGACTTGAATGAGAGACAACAAAAGTGGGTGAGTAAGGTACATGAATATGATTTTTTCATTGATTATGTAAAGGAAAAGAAGAACATAGTTGTTGATTCCCTATCCAGGAGACCTGCAACCTTTTCCATGATAGAGATCTCAATAGACCGAAAGTTTGTTCTCTTGGTGGAGTACTCCAAGAATATTTTTTCTAGTGAGATAATGAAGGGAATTATTTAGGATGGAAGCTACAAGGTAGTGGATGACATCATCTACTAAAAAGACAAGATCTATCTTGTCCCTAAGTCCACACTCAAGGGTAATATTTTGAGGGCAGTACATGACGCACCATTGGCAAGGCACTCGGGATATCTAAAGACCTATAGGCAGGTGAGGGAGAGATTCTATTGGAAGGGTATCAAGGAGGAAATGCTTCAATATGTTAGCGAGTGCATGACTTGTTAGCAGAACAAGATAGATCTTACACATCTTGTAGGCTTGCTTCATCCATTGTTGATTCCCAAGAAGAAATGGGAAAGCATTTCCATGGATTTCATTATAGGGTTTCAAAGGTACAAGGAATGGACTACATCTACGTGGTGGTAAACAGGTTGACCAAATATGCACACTTATTTACAATTCCCTCCAATTATAGCACATCTTAGGTGGTAGAAACATTCTTTAGGGAGGTGTTTTGACTTCATGGTCTCCCGAAGTATATAGCCAATGACTGTGACAACAGGTTTCTCAACACATTTTGGCAAGATCTATTCACGCTAGCAGGGATAGAGTTGACATGTAGTACCATCTATCATCTTCAGACAGATGGAAAGATCGAGATTGTAAACAAGTAGATCGAGGGATATCTACAAAACTATGTGTTAGGATAGCAAAGGGTGTGGGTGAAGTGGTTACACCTTGGGGAACACTGCTATAATACCACTTATCACATGTCCATAAGGATGAGTCCTTTCAAGGTCATTCCTTCAACATATCTTCCTCCGCTAGATGAGGAAGGACAGTTGGTTCTAACTCCGTAAATTATTATTGATATTAGAGAGAAGAGGTTGAGGAACATAGCCATTCAAGAGTACCTGGTCATGTGGACATGATTTCCCATTAAGGATGCCACTTGGGAGAGATAGTATATTCTACAATATCCTAATTTGGAGTTGCTTAGGGACAAACAATCTTGGGACGGGAGGACTATAATGTCCCCCTCCTTTTGATCGCAACTGAAGATGACTTAGTAGCTTAGACGACTCTCGTAGGATATAATCAGTGGGAAAAGTGTTCACAAGATTAGTTTAGTGTCACTTGAGTGGAAAATTATTATAAAGTGACATTAAATAAAAATATTAATCACTTAAGCATTAATTTCTTTTTTCATGTTTAAGTAATAATTAAAGGATAAATAAGGCAAGGGTTTGATTTGTTCAGAAAAAAGGGGAAAGGTCTAGAAGGCTGAAAGGAAGAATAAAAAGAGGGTCAGCCTCTCACTTTGACATTATGATTTGATCTCTCATTTTGGAGTGCTCTTGGAGCCATTATTTCATTAGGGTTTATAAAATCCCTTCCACCATTGCTAGTCTAATTTCGTTAATGAAATATCTTCCCTAGCTAGACCAAGGGAAGATCTATCTAGGGTCTTCAACGAAACTTCATTTGGTGATTTTCCTATAGTTTATTTGAGCAACGAATTATTGGAGAACCATAGTATGGTTGGTGGATTGATTTTCCTCTTGTTGCAGTTGTGATATTTCAAATGAGACCGTGGCACTTTGAGAGGTTGTTTAGGCTTATTTAAGGGTTGATTACATTCCCAACCGCATTGTGGAGATTCGTGTGAGTCTCGAGAGAAGGATGAGGTATTTGTGGTGGTTCATGGCAACTAGGGAAGCCACTAGGGTCTATTTAAGGGAGATACACCCACTCTTTTGTTGGTCCATGTGGGTATAGAAGAGATGTTGGTGCATCCTTGAAGAGGTCGAGCCTCTTTATTTGGTAAATCGGGTGGCTAAGGCATATTAGGAGGGGCCACGTTACATTGGTAGAGTATCTTTGTAGAATATCCATGTATTTTGAGGAGGGTAATGTACTTCATTTTCTTAACAATAGGGTTTTGAAATGAAATCGTGAGGCTAGGAGAGCCTTGAAGCAGACTACATCATATTTTGGCATCATTCCCAGGTTTTGTTTGTTTATTTTCTGTTGGTAGTTATTGTTGCTACCATTACAACCACTATATTGTGTGCATTAGGGGTATTACAACTGCCATTACAACCATTAGATATTGTGTGTCTTTGTTGCTATCATCACAACCAATAGAGAATTGTATTGTTGTCCTCTTTGGGGGTTTTCATCCATAATAAGATGCCACGATTATCTCTCATTTACTGTGTAATAGAATGCATGACAAATGTTTTATTAAATTGCCATGGGTAGACTACATGTGAACTATTTGTTTAAAGTTGCCAATCAGATTACACTTCGAAGGTATATGACAACAAACTAATTGACAAAGATCCATAGCCATATATGACACTAATAATATTCTAACCCTTGAGGATATTACAACCAATGAAATCCAAAGGTTTGTCATATTGCATAAGAACTACTCCAATTCATTTCCTTGAAGCATTACATTCTAGGACATAAGTCTTGGTTAAGAATGGTAGTGCCAGGGTAGGAGTCATGCACATAGCCTTTTTCAAGGCATGGAAGGATTGATCATTTGTTGGATTCCAACTAAAAGTATTCTTTTTAAAGAGAGTAGTGAGAGGAGTCGCAATTTTTCCATAATTATGAACAAACTTATGATAATAGCCCATTAAACCCTAAGCGATTTATGGCAAGACCATTCCTTCATAATTTCAATTTTCTTAGGATCCACATGTATATTATCCTTGCCAACAATATGACTCAGGTACTCAACTTCAGAGGCTAAAAAAAGACATTCAGATTGTTTGAGAAAAAGTTTGTGCTTAGAGAGTAGATGTAGAACTTGATCCGCATCGGGGAGATGAGATTTCCAAGTTTTACTATAGATGAGAATATCATCAAAGAAAACTAAGAAAAGATAACAGAGGAAAGGATGGAAGACATGAATCATGAGACTTTGGAAAGTGGAGGATGTAGATTTTAACCTTGTACAATTATTTACTACAAACATATTCTCAATAAAAGAACACAAAATATACAATGGAAAATACACAATTACACAGAGATTTTTCCCCTGAAACCCAAATTGGGAAAACCAACATATTCTATATTCATTCACATCATACATTGTTTACAATACAATACAATATATATATATATATATATATATATATATATATATATATATATATATATATATATATATATAGGAGCCAATGACATCCAAAACCTTGATCCAATGGCTTGGATTAGTCAACAACCCTAATTCCTAAACTGGAAATAAAAAACCACCAGTGAAAAATCATGTGTCGAAACCGCCCCAAAATGAAGACAAAATCATAGTGACCCATAACACATATCCAATAGAGGAGGCATTATATAGGCTAAAAGGTATCACCAAGAGATCATAGTGACCCTCATGATTTCTAAATGCAGTTTTGGGAATGTCTTCCTCTTTCAGACATATCTTGTGGTATCTAGAACGAAGATCAATTTTGGTAAAGTATGAAGCACCACTCAATTCATCCAAAAGGTCATCAATGACAGGAATGGGGAATTCTTTTTTTATTGTGAGTTTGTTGAGGGCACAAAAATCAGGACAAATGCACCAAGTTCCTTCTTTCTTGAGTACCGTGACTACATGGAAAGAATAGGGGCCGATATTAGGACATATAACACCTGCCTCTAGAAACTCTTGAATAATTTTGTCAATTTCATTTTTTTGGGCAAATGGATGATGATAAAGGTGAACATTGTGAGGAATACTCTCTAGTACTAGAGGAATGTAATGATCATGGATGTCGCAGGATGGGGGAATTCCACGGGGAGTGTTAAAAAAAACTTGGTGTTGGGAGAGTATAGATTGGAGGTCAAGATGCACAAAGGTTGTCTCAACTACTTGAATGGAATGGAGTTGGGAAATAATGCCAGAGTGACCATTTTTTAGTAGATTTTCCATTCGGTGGGAACTAATGATACCAGGGGAGCCTACTGTGATGCCTTGGAACTTATAATGTTGTCCCTGCTATTGGAATTGCATGGTTAATTCCTTAAAATCCATAGTGATGGGGTCGAGAGTGCGTAACCTTTCAACACCAAGCACAATTTCACAATCGCCCATGTCGATAACAAACATGTGAGATTTCAGGTGGTCCTGACCAATTTGTAGGAACACATTTTCACAATGCCCCCCACATTTCATAGAACATCCATTGGAACTCATGATTTGAAAATTGTTGAATGCACATATATAACAATTGATTTCTTGGGCAATGCGGTGATGAATAAAATTATGGTGCTTCCACTATCAACTAGGGTGATGACTTTCCTATGCTTATTGTAGCCAATTAACTTGAGATTTTGGTGAGCAGAGAATCCATTGAGGGAATTCAATGAAATCAATGGTTCAACTTCTAGAGGATTAGAGGGCAGAGTAGGATGATATACCTAGGGTATCTCTTCAATAGGAGAACAACAACATCCTCGTCAAAAACATCCTCTTAAATGGCCATAAAAAGTTTTTTTTTTTTACACTTGTGCCCTGGAAAATATTTATCATCACAATTATAGAAAATACCCCTGAGTTGGCATTCATCCATTTCTACCCAAATTTATTTATGGATCTTGAGAGGAGGGGCATGAGGGCAGGATTGGTGGGTCTAGGGCAAGGAAAAAAAGAGGTTTTTTTTGTTCTAGGAAGAGACATCATATTGTGATTCCTTGGCACATTTAGTAGCTTCCAACCAAGTTTGGGGGAAAGCCATTTGGAACTTGGCTTAGATTTCATCATGTAAGGCACTAATAAACCATTCCCTGAAGAAGGCATCTAACATGCCCTCCGTTCTGAAAGCCAAGTGCTCAAAGGTGACAATAAATTCTTTCACTATGTTAGATTGTCTCAACTTGGTCAAACGACCCAAATGGTGTGTATCAGTCTCAATGCATTCATAAAGATCGGCCACAAAATGTGTCCAAGAAACATACCCTTGGTGTGAATTTTTACACCATTTCCACCAATTATAGCATTCAAGATCTAGATAGAGGACACTCTAACAAAGTTTGGCCAATTCATCAGTGATGCCATGCAATGAGAAATAATTTTCCATTTGAGTGATACAACCTGTGAGGTATGAGACATCAAATTTGTTCACATCGACTCTAGGAAAACACAGTTCACAATGAGGGTGATTAAAATGAAAGGTTTGGTAATGGGAAGAGTCGACATATTCATGATAGGAAGGTTGTTCATAGAAGGCAGGGTTCAGAAATAGACTCAATAATTTTCCAAGTGTGTCATTGATGGCGACATATTGTTCCTTGAGGGATCCAAGGTTGGAAGTAATGAAGTTTATGTCCTCCTTGTGTTGGGTGTTGTCGACAATCAAGCTATTGCTTTATTGGTTGTGGGTGAGAGTCATTGGTGAAGAGGAAAAAATGGGTAGGTGGGTATGCACAGAAAAAGGTTATAGATGAGGGGTATCACGACGAACAAGATGAAGGGAGGAATCCAATGGGATAGGTGAAAAATAAGGGTGTTGGGAACGGTGGGTGGGTCCACAAAAAAAAATATTACAAGTGATAGGTACCATGACGATCGGGGCGAAGAGAGGAATTCAATGGGATAGGTCCCAAATAAGGGTGTCAGTGGGACCACTATATATATATATATATATATATATATATATATATATATATATATGTCTTTTTACTCTTGTGGAGTTATACTCTAGCATGAAGAATACTACAGTGACATAATGCCCAAATTGTTAATGGAGAAAATTGTGTAGGAATTTCGCAACCAGGATGTAGGAGGTAGGGTTGTGCGGAAAAAGTGTCTTACTATTCTTGTTATGTTCTATTCTTTTCTCCAGTGTTAGGGTTTTCAATGTTCCTACAAACAAGGTTTTTTCATGTGTTAGAGCTCTCTAATATACATGCGGGGTCAAATAGTAGTACTTGGCCCAATATCTCAAGACACCAACTAAGGAGGCTCGACCATACCCTTATCCATACTACCTGACTACTCATGTACTAGAGAGTAGTCTTCCCGAGTGTTGTTCTTGGTGCCACTATAGCAGTCAGGCGACTGATAGGCTGATCTATAGTTGGTTTTAGGAGAGGTAGGGGACTCCCTATATACCCGATGGTATACGGGAGTGATGGTCATGTGTAGATTTTGCCTGATGCAGTACTACTCGAAGGGGTACCAACATGGGTTACAGAGGTTTCCAACAAGGTGAAATGTTTGTTTTGAGTATCCCATGATATCATATGTATTTCTTACATGTAGTCTTCCCTAGTTGTATTTTTGACAAATATCCATGCTTTAGAGACGCCGACAGTACATGTCTCTATGCTGGAAAAAAAATTCCCACAATTTCTGTAGAGGAAAGTGCTTTGATACCACTTGTAAGGTACCAGATGTATTATATAAAGCATGAACATATATATTAAGACAATTACCAGCGGAACAACAAAATATAGAGAATAATAACACCGACAATGATACCTTTATTGATATAAAGACAAGTCACTTGCCTCTTTGAAGGGGAAACCTCCAATAGAACAGAGCTCTAATATAATGATTTTAAAGACAAAACTTCATCATGCCTTCTACTCTTATTTATACTAATTCTATCTTCTAAGGAACATTCTAGAGAAAGATCTTTCTAGAAGCAGAAGCTTCTATCAAGTCTTCTTGCATTAGAGTTGTTCACATTATTATGTAGGTCTTATTTACTAATTTCAACCTCTATTACATAGAAAACATATTATTCTACCTACGTGAGGAATTAGAGAGGCTAGGTTCCTAACAAAAGATGGGAAATATTAAGCACCGTATGCTAAGTCAATCATTGGCTCAGTACCCGATACATTTTATTTGTTGGATACACATTATTTATCATCTAATGAATAGGATGAAATGGTGGTGAACCAATCATTAACTCACCACATGGTTGAAAATGACGCTGCATCATTGACTCACCACATGGTTGAAAATGACACTGCATGGCAATGGAAAATATCGATTACAATAGCTTTCCATTTATCCATATTAGTATCGACTTTATTCTATTTATCCATTTAAATGTCCACTGGTCTTCCACGGAGTTATAATTAGTATTCCACGCAATGTCCATATTACTCCCATTTATCTTTGTAAAATATACGTTTGCCTTCTATGAGAATGAACCCTAAGATATACAGCTTTGATTTGTCCACCACCGCGCCCGATTAACAAATGAGATGTAAGATTTTATGTGTATATCGTAGGTTTTCTTTGTAGGTGTTTTTATTTTGCCCCTGAATGCCACTTTTTATGAGAAACAATGCATGGAAAGGAAACATGTCTCAAACCACCAATAATCATTGATTATGCATTGTGAGGGCTTATTCACGAACTCTGCAGGTTATTATTTTTAGTTTTGAGTTGAATTTTCTTTTTTAACATAATACTTTTGGTAAAGAGAAATTGGTAAAATGACCTACTTTCTCACTAACCTTTTAGCGCTTTCATTTTCCAAAAATATGCAATGAATAGAATGAATGTATATTCTAAACTTTGATTATGCATATGGAGAAATATTACAATGAAAAAGAGACTATGATATTTCATTAAAATCATAAAATATGTGTTTTGATTATGCCTATGGAGAAATATTAGAATAAAGAAGAGACTAGGATACTTCTTTAATATCATAAAGTATGTGCTTCCACTAAGTGATGACCGGACTCCTCTACTTTTAAGGTAGAGAAGAGTAGCACAAATGTAAATACCTATTTATCAAAAATAATTGTAAAAATAGTAAATAAATTAAATAAGTGTTTCATCCATTTCTTCTTATTAGTTTAGATGATTGTACAGAAAATCAAAGTGTTTGGAGTTGCGCATACATTTTGAAAATGATGATATTCTTTTAAAAATGCAATAAAACAATGAATTTAAATTTTCAAGCACTTATTATGAATGGTTGTAATTTTTTTTTATTGTGAAGTTTTTAGGAATCTATTGTGTGAGAATACATAATCTTTGTGATTGTTAAGAAATTAAGGGGTTTTCTTTTTTGTATAATTGATTGTTAGAAGAATTCGCATGTTGAAGTCATTAGTCATGCTATTTTTTATTTGCAAGCAAACACTATAAAGAAAAAATGGAAGAGTTGATACTCTATCTACCTAATATCTCTAAGTCCAATATTGTGAAGGAAAATGGTAGTGCAACAAACATTGTTGTGGCTAAGCAAAAATTAAATTCCATGTATCATATGAATCTAAAGCCTAGATTCGACATGGCACCCTTTTGCCAAGCTCATCCACCATGTTGATCCATGTGGTTGAAGATGCTTTAAGTGTAGGCACACTGTGGCCTCCACCCAATACACTCTCTATATTGAAACAATGTTGTCTCACTACCAACAAGAGACAAAGACCATGTGACCTTCTATATTAAATAGTTTAGTTATTATCATAAATTCTACATCGATATCCAACTATTCACATATAATATGAAACAGAAAAGAGAAAAGTTTCAAGGTGAATGATTGAAAACATTATGTGTGGTTGTTACCAATGTAATAATTTGTCACATAACATATGCAGTGGCGATTGATCTTTCAACTTGGTTCATCTATCCATCTTCTTAGAGTCCAAACAAGTCCCCTACATGAAAATGAGCACTGAATAACCATTAAATAATTTTCTTCATTTGTAATCTTATTTGTTCTCTTAATCCATCCTTGGTAAATTTATTGCTAAAAAATATTCAAAGGAAAAGGTTAGTTAATAATTGGTAGGAGAAATATCATAATTATGTGATATCAATATTCCTATTACGTTGGAATTGCATAAAATAATCATTATATTTGTTTCATTACATTACATTTAGTTTTACACATAAAATGTTTTTAAATTTTTTCAACCGAACTTACTATTATTGGAAGTTTCAAGAAGAAGCTAACCTTCCATGAGATGCACAATTTGTTTGGAAACTTTCACAAAGGGTTGTAGCTAAAGAAGATGATGAGAGTTCAAATGGTGTATTGTACATATCATGCTAGAATGGCACAATACCTAGAATTGATTAGTTTAGTAACAACTAGAATACATGTAGATGATTAGGTCGAGTCTTGCCAAGCTAACCATGGAGATGAGGTAGTAGTATAACAATGGAGGAAAAGCATGAAACACATTGATAGAGATGTGAAAGGCAATGGACACATCAACAATATCAGTGCAATCATAATTCCAATGTCAAGTCTACTTAATGAAATGTCAACAAAGGAAGCTATGACTTAGTTCTTTTTATGATTTTTTGGCAATAAGATGGTGGAAGCAATAATCCAAAGTAGATATTAGAATTGAATCTGCGGGTTCCTGTGCTGCGGACTGCAACCAGACCTAGCCGCTGGCCTCTGCCTCTGGCGCAGGTCAGAACCTCTCCAACACCTGTTTCTTCAGCCGAACAGTGTCAGCTTGAAATCCTCGGTCTTCTGGAGCCCATACTGAGCACCCACGCGGATGTAGGACGCGTGTAGAACTCGGCTAATGGATTCTAGCGGGGGCTCTGGCCCTCCTCCTCCGCCTGAGATCATAGCATTCAAAGCATTGATAGCAACAACACAGAAACACCCTCTCACGGCCAGTCAACAGAAGTTCGTTAAGAAGCTTGACTCGATCCCCACAGTAGCTCTCCCTGAAGAAGAGACATGCAAGGCTGCCCTGAATCTCGCTGAGAGAGGGCTTATAGGCCAGTTCACGGGTTTCTGGCCGTCCCCAAAGTCAGTAGAAGATTGGACACAAAGGAACTGGTCACCCCTGATCAAAGAGGGAGTCAAGAGCTATTTCGTTGGTAAGGGTTTCTTCATATTCGTTTTTGAAAATACAGAAGACAGAAGCTTAATCTTCCGAAACGGCCCCTATTTCATGGGACCTCAAGGGTTGTATCTAAACAAATGGTCTCCCGATTTCGACCCCACGCAGGATGTCCCCAAGGCTGTCCCGGTGTGGGTGCGTCTACCACATCTGCCTCTTCACTGTTGGAACCAAAAAATCTTTCAGATCATCGGCAACGCGCTTGGAAAATACATCGACCATGCAGCAAGGAAGGACCAATTCTCGTGCGCCAGAATCTGCGTCGAAGTCGATCTAGAAGAGGGTCTGCCTGAAGCAATCAATCTCACGGTCGTTGGCTAGTCACATATCCAGGAGCTGGACTACGAGCAGCTCCCCTTCAAATGCAAATACTGCCACGGCCACGGGCACTTTGCAAAGCACTGCAAAAAAAAAGCAGAGGAGCAATCAGACATGAAAAAAGAGGACCAATGGACAGTAGTGCAAAAGAACCCCCAACAAAGAAAGGGAAACGGCAAAAGGCACAACGCAGGAGCAACAGGCAGCCTCAAGAAAACTCAAGAACAGGAAATAAATCCGAAGGAAATAGAACTCCAGCAGAATAACCAAGCAGGAACAATCAATGAAAATCAGGAGCAACCTGAAGCCCCTTCACTCAATAAAGATAAGGGAGCAGAAATTCAGGTAGTGGCCTCAAAAGGCAGCCCCCTCAATCCATCCTACGCTGAAATAACAAGGCCAAAACAAATTGAAAGTGCCGGATCATCAGAGGACGAAACCCTTGAGTGTCCCACTAAAAGAGCAGGAAGGAAATCCCGCAAAGAATTAAGGGAAGAGGAAGCAGAGAGACTTAAAGTCCAAGGAAACCAATCCACTATAGAAATGTCCATTGGCAAAAATACCAGATCTAGGCCGCCTAAGGGAGGCCCTTCCCCCTTCTCATAAGTTCAACATGAAACTCACCTCTTGGAATTGTAGAGGACTAGGGAACGCCTCCAAAGCTGAAGCAGTCATGGACCTTCAGAAAATAGAACCCACAGATATCCTCATGCTCCAAGAGACAAAGATCGAAGACCGATTACTACTAGACATCAGCAAAACAAAATGGAAGAAGAAAGCTGGCATTGCAGTAAGTTCAAGGGGCTCCTCCGGAGGGCTGGCAACTCTCTGGACAGAAGAAAACTTTTCGCTGAACAAATCACATGAAACTCAACACTGGATCTATACGGAGCTGACACATTCTGCAAGTAAGTTGTCAATTTCCTTATTTAAGCTTTACGTTCCTGTCATTTACTCCGAAAAAAGAGAATGTTGGGCCTCTCTTTCAGCATTTCTAGAACAGCACAACCCCAACAACATTATCTTAGCAGGAGACCTCAATATAGTTCTCAAACCAAAAGAGAAAAGAGGTGGCTCCACCAACAAAGACCCGATGCTAACCTTTGTGGAGGACCTTCAGCATCACTGGGATCTTTTAGATTTCAGCCCTGCACGTGGCCTCTACACCTGGTCGAATAATAGAACAGGATCAGAGCATATCTCTGCTCGACTTGATCGCTTTATGGTACAAGGTTCCCTCATCATGGGAAAAAAGCTAATCACAAACAAAATATTACCAAAGCTTACCTCTGACCATAAGCCGATTCTTCTACACATAGAGGAAGAGGAAGATCTCGGGCCTCTCCCATTTCGCTTTAGCCCCACATGGATAGAGCGAGAGGGCTTTTTTGAAACCATAAAAGAAGCCTGGGACAAAGATTTCACAGGATCTTCAAGTTACGTATGGGAACAGAAACTGAAAGCTACCAAACAAGCATTGAAAGAGTGGATAAAGACTCCTGCCCCTACTCCAATCAATGCAAGGAAAGAAGCAGTGGAGAACCTGGAAGCAACGCAGGCAGAAATTGAAAACAAAGAGATTACTTCGGAACTGCTGGAAAAAGAAACCAAAGCACAAGTTTCAGCATATCGATCCTTCCGCAATGAAGAAGAATACTGGAGAATCAAGTCCAGGAGCTTGTGGTTAGAGGCAGGGGATCGAAACACCTCCTTCTTCCACAGACAATATAGAGCACAGCTGTCAAGGAACCATATCTCTGAAATAAAGACAGCAGAAGGTCAGATCAGTAAAGGCATCATCCAAATCAAAGCTGCAGCGGATAGCCACTTCAAAAAGTTGTATAGTGATGGAACCCAGGCCACAGAAGAAGAAAGCGCAGATTTCTTGAGCAATATTCCCCACATTCTCAGTCCAGAAGACAATGTTGTTCTCACCAGAGAGGTAACAGAGGAGGAAATTATCAAAGTAATTTGGTCCATGGGCTCAGACAAGGCTCCAGGCCCTGACGGATTTTCAATACATTTCTATAAAGTCTGCTGGAACATCATCAAAAGAGACCTCCAAAAAATGATAAAGGGGTTCATGCGAAAAGCCAAGATTGGAGGAGGAATCAACTCCACTTATCTCGCTCTAATTCCCAAGGAATCCAACCCTGAAACTTTTGCCAGGTTCAGACCCATATCACTCTGTAACGCCTCTTACAAAATTCTGGCCAAACTGTTGGCAAACAGGATCAAGCCCCTGCTTAAGAAGCTAATCTCCAGCCCTCAAGGAGGCTTTGTGGAGGGCAGAAACATTCTTGACAACGTCATACAAGTACAGGAAATAATCCACTCCAGTAAAAGGCGAAAAGAGAAAGGAATGTTGATCAAATTAGATATGGAAAACGCTTTCGATCGAGTAAATCGCTCTTTTCTTATCAAGACCCTCCTTGCCTTTGGTTTTTCGCCTCATTTTGTACAGCTCATAAACGCCTGTATAGAAAATCCCTGGATTGCTCCCCTTGTCAATGGCAGACCCTCCAATTTTTTCCAAGCCAAGAGAGGCATAAGGCAGGGTTGCCCCCTCTCTCCTTTTCTGTATATCTTAATGGCCGACACTCTCAGCAGAAAACTCTCAGCTGAAAGAATAGCTGGTAACATTCCCGACCTTAAACCCTCCCCAGAAGTTGTTGCTATGAATCATTCACTCTTTGCCGATGACTCTCTGCTCCTCGGAGGAGCTTCCTCCAGAATAGCCACAGCCATGGACTCTGTCCTCAAAAGCTATTGCAGAGTCTCAGGAGCTCTAATCAACGAGAGAAAGAGTGAAATTTATTGCTGGAACACAGGGCAGCAAGAGCTGAACAATATCGTAAAAATCTTGGGCTTCAATGGACACGCCAACTGGGAAAGAATAAAATATCTAGGACTGCCTATCACAATTGGGGCCAATAGAAGATCTCTATGGGTAGACATTATCAGCAAACTAAAGTCCAAAATCGCAGCCTGGGGTGGCTTCTGGCTGACTAACGCAGGCAAGCTAATCTTAATTAAATCTCAATTGGCCGCGCTGCCAATCTATCAGTCGGCCTTTCTACTTGCTCCCAGAGCTGTCACGGACCAGATCACAATGCTGTTAAGGGATTTCCTCTGGCATGGGGGAAAAGGAAATGAAAAACGACTTCACTTAGCAAAATGGGATTTGGTTCGGCGCCCAATTGCAGACGGTGGACTCCAAATTCGTGACCTCGCCCTTATCAATCTTTCGTTGGGAGGCAAACTTCTTTGGCAAATTGCCCACGACCCCAATCACCCGACCAATAAAACTCTCCTTTGCAAATACGCCCGAGCCTCCTCATTCAGAAATCTTCAATACGATCCCACAGGAAAAAGCACGCTAGTCTGGAAATTATGCTGCAAGAGCAGCAAATTCTTCAACAATTATTTGTACAGAGCGCCGGGCAATGGAAAGAGTACCTTTATTTGGCAAGATAGAATAATGGGGCATGATCCTCTGGAGGAGAATCAAGACACAACAGAACTCAGAGATTGGCTAACCCGGGCAGGCAAAACCAGACTCTTTGATATCTCTACTTGGGACAGATGGGGAGACTGGGCCGGCTGGGATTTTACAGGTATACCTGAATGGCTCACACACCAAAAAAATCTCCTAATCGAATCACTAGATGGTGCCAATCCTGAAAACCGCAGATTGAAGGATAGCTGGGTCTGGGGACCGACAGGAATTTACACTACAGCAGCCGGATACAAAGTTCTACAGAATACAAGGGACAGCAGTCATCCATCTGCCTTCTGGAAGCTAGTGTGGGACAATTTAGCTCTCCCCAAAGTCAATTTCTTTTTCTGGACAGTGGTGCAAAACAAACTTCTTACAGGCGATAATCTAGAGAAACGGAAAATTGCAGGGCCTCACAGGTGTGAACTCTGCAGAAGTAATACAGAAACAACCCAACATTTATTCCTGGAGTGCAACTTCGCCAAGGAAGTATGGAGACTCTCCCTTCTGGACCTGCAAATTCCAGCATTTCCCCGAAGCACAGTTTCTGTTTGGTTCGCCTCTTGGAACAACATCTACCCTCTTTGCATTCCCTCTAAATCCTTCTGGCGAAAAATCTGGACAGCAATCCCCAAATATGTTTGCTGGCAGCTATGGTTGGCTTGGAATGACCAAATCTTTAATGAACATTCTCGCACCCCCCTACAGGTTGCTGTCAAGGCTAAAGCTCTTCTCTTGGAAACAACCCAACATCAATACTTCAACGAAGATGCACTGCTCCGACCTGAAGAACAAAGATGGTTCAGGCCATTAGAACCCTCTCCTCGCAAGCGCCTTCTCATACCTCAATCAGCAAACCCGTAGTGGAGATTAAGAGAATCTGAAGAAAGCTTCACAAACTGGTGGAAATCTAAATATCTCACCACAATCTTCTTTGACGGGGCCTCCAAAGGAAACCCCGGAAACGCGGGTGCAGGAGGGATCATTTACACCCCGGACGGGATCATAAAAGATAGCTTCTGCTGGGGCCTTGGACAGAAGACTAATAATCAGGCAGAGATCCTTGGCATCCTTAGAGCTTGCCTCATAGCAAGAGAAAAGGGAGACAAAGATCTCCAAATCTTCGGAGATTCAGAGCTACTTATTAAAAAACTAAACTCGGAGGACCTTTTCAATAATGCTAGCCTCAACAAAATTCTGGGTAGAGTGAAAAGAGTCCTACAAGCATTCACCTCCATTAAGTTCTATCACATTCTCAGAAGCCTGAATGGAGAAGCGGACCGGATGGCAAATAAAGGATGCACCCTCTCTAAAGGGCAGATCCGAATCAATGACGACATCAGTTATCAAATCCCTTGAAGACAGTGTAACAATGAAACCGAAAATGCTGGCTATCATCTATGTATCCGGGGCTGCCTTGGCAAAGACCCCTACTATTATTTTCAAATAAATAAAAATCATAACCGTTTCAGTTAAAAAAAATAAATAAATAAAAAAAAATCCAAAGTAGATTAGCATATGAGGTAGTGATCCAGATTTTATGAGCAGAATGAAATGAATACAGATTATTAAAAGATGCTTAACACAAAATAACAGAGATACAATAAAACTGGTTTTCTATTCAATATGAAAATAAGCTGAAACTGTAAAATGCAGTGGAAAACAAGCTTGCTGGAATGGTGGCAACTTATCTCTGAGAAGAGATGTGATGGTTACGCTCATTCGCAAGAACATGATTACAATGAGGCTTTGAAGGCCTTTTTTACAATAAACGGGAATGCCAAAAACCCTAGACATCCAAAAACCTAACCCTAGGAGATGAAATGCCAAAATTCATGTGGGCCCCGTTTTGGTAAGTTAGAACATCAACTTCTCGGGGTCGTAACTTTTGCATATGATCTCCATTTTAGGCACACAAAATCCTGTTGGAAAGGTCTATCCGAGGACTACACATTTTGCTGCAAACTATGAAAGGCCATATTTGACTATGGCGAGCCCTAAAAACGTTGTTTAGGGCCTCAAAACGACCCCGCAAGTCAGGGACCCGAAAACTAGGAAAATAAAAACTGCCAAACTGGAAAACTGCCAAAATGAACCAGTTGGAATAGGTGGGAGGCCACCAACATCCATCTGGATCAGGTAGATTAACGTATCTACACTAATTTTGGTATAAAAAATAAATAATAATATGATATATAATATTCAAATATATATGTAATAAGATGCTACCCTCGGTCTTCTTTAACATTCCAGAAAATGAAGTTGTGCTACCCTCTGAGCAATGATTGGTAGAAATGGAGCAATTTCAAGATGTACAGCATGGGAGAAAAGGACCGGGAAGGGAGGGCATCCAAGGAGAACCTGCCCAGAAGATCCAGGCGAAAGCCATCTAGAATTGTTTGAGAAGAGAAAGCAAGCAAGGATATTTTGTTGGGATGGCAACAAACAATCCCTGAAAAGATGGGAAATGTCAAAAATCCAAAAGGCTCAAAAGGAAGTGTTGCACCCAAGGGAGATTCTCTTCCAAAACTCTCAAAATAATGATTTTGGTCTCCTAGAACTATAGGGGTTTAGGAAGAAACCCAAAGTATTTCACTGTTAAAGACTTAATTTGAAATGAAAAGCCTCAAATCTCCCTACTCAAAGAGACAAAGTTGAAAGAAGCAGAAGAAGAAAATTTAGGGAATTTTTTATGGAAATCCCGTGAAGTCATAGTTGTAGATTCAAGGGGACCTTCCGGTGGCCTACGTACACTATGGAATGAAGAAAAGGTAAGCCTATAATTTTCTTTTAAAACCTAGCATTGGATAGTCACTAAATTCAGGTTTCTACAAGTCAACAAATTTGTTGTGGTTATTAATGTGTACATGTCAGTCAATCTTATGGAGAAGGCCAACTATTGGAGGTCCATTCTCAATTTAAAATACTCTAAATTCTTTGTGGACTTCACAATTGTTGGGGATTTTAATGTTGTTAGGAATAGTGTAGAGAAAAGAGGGGGTGTTTTTGGTCCAGATCCCTCTTCAAAAAAGATGGAAGAGCTAATAGAAGATTAGGAAATGTTAGATATGAAGCATCAGAAAAGGAAGTTCACTTGGTCAAACATGAAATATGGGGCAAGGCATATCGTTGTTTAGTTAGATCACTTCGTGGGTGGGGGGGGGGGGCGCATTAATAGAAAAAATTTAATAAAGTTTTTCTATTAATGCCCCCCCCCATAGTAGTTTTTTTTCCCTTGATTTAACTCTAAAATCTTGTACCATCCCTCGAATACATCTAACCACAAATAAAAAAAATTCTACCAAAAATTATTTCTTCTAACCAAGGAGGGGGGTTTTATGCATGATGGACAAATAATAGACAATAGTGTTCTTGTACAGGAAGCTATCCATTCAAGTGTCCAAGCTAAAGGTAGAGCTATGGTTATCAAATAGGATATTGCTAATGCTTTTGACGTGTTAGACATGAATTTCTCTTTCGGTTTCTTGATCAATTCATCTTCAGCTCCAATTTCATTCAGTGGATGGATTCATGCATCAACGGTCCATGGATTGCTCCCCTTTTAAATGGTTTCCCAACAATTTTTTTTTAAATCGGCAGAGGATTGCACCAACGATTCCCCTTTCTCCCCTCCTCTTTATAATAATGGCGGAGACTCTAAGTAGGAAACTTAAGTATGAAAGAATATCTGGAAATTTGTCAGGTCTTCAGATAACCCATATAATGAAATATATGAATTACTCACAATTTTTGAATGATACTCTTTTATTGGAAGGAGAATTTGTAGCAGAGATGATTTTAAGGATGGAAATTTATTTTAAAATGTAGAAATCTTAGTCATGAAAAATTAGCCTATGAGTGAAATTAATCCCCTACAATCACCCTTGATTTACAGTCATAGCCTCAAGATTCAAGATTCAAACAAGTGTTGAAATCTTTTCTCGATTCCTCAAGTGGAGCGACCAACAACATGAAATCTCAAATTATGGGTTGGAACTCAAGGCTTCATGTAATGCAGTCCATATAAAAAAAATTCTATTTTCCTCTTGTTGACAATTGGACTTCCTTCCATTATCTAGGAATTCCCATATCCCTACTACCTCATCTGAAGAATGGTTGCACATTATTGAAAAAGATAATATGAAATTCATACAATGGAGAACTCAATCGCTAAAACTTTCCATAAGGATCATTCTTATCAAAGCAATCCTCTCAGCTCTGCCTTGTTGGCTCCTCATGACATTGTAAATCAAAACCCTATGAAGATTCATAAATTCATTTGGCAGGGAGGAAAGTCCAACCACAAAAGGTGTCATCTTGTCAATTGGAACCAGGTAAAATGTTCCAAAGAGGCGGTGTAGGTATTCGCAACCCCAGGCCTATGAACATGGAAATGGATGCAAAATTGCTATGGAGATTAATCACAGGGGATTCAGCCCAGTGGAAATGTGTAGTCTGGAAAAAATATTTCTTTGGGCCCAAGCATCGGTGCTTGGTGTAGATATTGAGAAAATACAATATCACAGGCACAACAAGATAACTGCAAAGACCAATAACCTTCTACAAAGGAGAGAATGATCTATTAGATCTGCTTGCTGATTACATTGAAGAGCTCCTCTATTTATAATAGGCTGAGAGGAGACAGCATTGATGAAGGTAGATGAAGGTAGATGGATAACTCTCTCATGAAGTAATGAGACAAGTAGATGGATGGTATAAGTCAAAGAAGCACATGGTGATTATCCATAAACAGCCAAAAACGGATGACATGACATACCTATCTAAGTAAACTTATACATCAACACCCCCCCATAAGTGCAACTTAGGGAAGTAAAAAAAAAAAAATATATGAATCATGGATACGAGCTTGCTAATGTATCCAATACAAACTCTCATAAGTGGAGGAAAGGAGAAAACCCATAGGAAAAAAACTCCTCCCCTAAAGAGAGAAAACAACAGAAAATAGGAGGTCTTAAGGTAACCCCCCAGAGACAACTTCTTTGACCCCAAGCATCAATCGTAGCTGTAGAAAGTGAGGTGATGCCAAAGTTTTAGTGAAGATGTCAGCAACTTGCACTTCAATAGGAAAATACTCCAGGTTGAGAACACCATCCTGGATGAGTTGGCGAATGAAGTGCATGTGGATCTCAATGTGTTTGGTCCGTTGATGTTCCACTGGGTTGCGAGAGATGTGTATGGTACTCTGATTATCACACCAAAGAGTGGTGGGACGATCCTGCTGAATGCCAAACTCTGTAAGGAGTTGTCGAAGCCAAAGAACCTGCTGACTTGCAAGAACTGCAGCACGATACTCAGCTTCCGCAGAGGATAAAGAAATTGCAGATTGCTTTTTACAAGACCATGTAACAGGTGTGGAGCTAAGACAATAGACAAAGCCAGATGTGGACTTTCAATCATCAACCGAACCAGCCCAATTAGAGTCAGTGAATTCCACAAGCTGAGAGGCACCGGACGAGTACTGAATACCAAAATTGGTAGTACCCTGAATGTACCTCAGAATGCGTTTAGCTGCCTTCTAGTGACTCTCATGAGGATCTTGAGAGAACCGAGAGACAAGTCCTATTGCAAAAGATATGTCAGGACGTGTATGAGTCAGATACAAAAAACTCCCAATCAATTGTTGATACAATGAAGGATTAATACGTGGTGATGAGCAACTGGCAGAAAGTGTGACTCCTGACTGTAATGGAGTAGGAACAGGGTTACAATCAACCATGCCAAAGCGTTGAAGTAAATCAAGTGCATACTTCTGCTGAAAAATGGAGATTCCTTCAGAAGACTGAAGAACCTGGAGACCAAGAAAATAATGTAGAAGCCCCAGATCTGTCATATCGAATTGTCCCATCAATGCTTGTTGAATACTCTAAATCATAGATCAAGAACTCCCAGTGAGAATTAAATCATCCACATACAAAACCAAAATCAAGAGATCAGTTCCATGCTTCTGAGTGTAAACTGTAGGATCAGAATGACAACGATCAAACCCGGAAGAAATCAGAAAACTATCCATGTTCTCATACCAAGCTTGAGGAGCTTGTTTGAGACCATAAAGAGAACGTCTGATCCTACAAACAAGAGAAGAATCCTACACATAACCAGGGGGCTGCTCCATGTAGATTTCCTCATCTAAGTCACCATGTAGAAAAGCGCTCTTTACATCCATCTGGTAGACTGACCATCCTTGCGAAGCAGCCAGAGAAAGAACAAGGCGTATAGAATTCATCTTGGCAA
>ML788098.1:154057-164478 GCA_009831015.1 Picea engelmannii
TCTCAGGGTTGGGGAGACATGAAATACACGATTAAACAAGGATATAATTCTTTGTTGGACATTTCAACCTCCTTTTGGAATGTGCAAAAACATATGGAACAGTGACGGGATGCCCAAAACTAATATCTTAGGTTGGTTGTTAGTTCATCGAGAAATTCTTACCTCTGAAAATCTAAATAGGCGTGGAATTGTTGGCCCTTCTAGATGCATTCTTTGTCTCAGAGACGAGGAATCGATTCAACATATATACGTGGACTGTTGTTATACTAAATAGGCTTGGAATATTTCCCTCGGTGGTTTGTTTCCAAGTCTTGTTTGGCCTAAAAAAAATGTACAAATTTATTTTCCTAGTGGTCGCAGAGGTATCGAGGAGGTTAAGAACATTAGAAGCTCTCCCAAAATACATGTGTTGGAGTCTTTGGTTGACCCGAAACAAAAAAAATGTTCAATGATGAGATGTTGCAGGCAACACAAACAGCGGCCCGATCTCTCTCCCTTATTTATGAATTTATGCAGCTTGGCCTCAGTCGACAGGATCAAGTCTCGGAGGATTGTGAGTGAGAGTGAATGAACAAAATCAAGCTGGGAGTCAATCCATCTTGGATTAAAAAACAGTTGCCTCCTCTTCCTAAATGGGAAATTAGGAAAAATGAGCAAGAATTTAAGGACTAGCTTTCTCTGGAACAATCCTACATTCTGTTTTATGATGGAGCTTCCAAGAACAATCTAGGGATGGCATGTGTGGGTGGGAATCTTCTTGATATAAAGGAAATCCAATCATTTTTTATGTTTAGGGATTGGGTAAAGTTTCTAATAACCTCCCAGAAACTAATGCCTTGTGGAAGGAATCAAAATTGGAAAGAATATAAAAATACCAAACTCATTATCCTGGTTGATTCTATGATGAGGCTATTATCAAAGGATGGAAAGGAATCAAAATTGCAAAGAAAATAAAAAATACCAAACTCATTATCCTGGTTGATTCTATGAAGAATTATCCTGGTTGATTCTATGAAGAAGCCATTATCAAAGGATCCGAGGTCAAGAATAATCTTCTTAACATCATCAAGGATCCAAGGTCAAGAATAATCTTCGTAACATCACCTTGTCTCGCTCCATCAGATGAGTTTGAAGAAGTGTCTATTCACTATATCAAAAGCGAACTTAATATCAATGTTGATCAAATGGCCGAACTAGGATCGACGAATTTAATATCAATGTTGATCAAATGGCCAAACTAGGATCAAGGCTTAACGAGGGTAATTTTGTTTTAAATGGAGTTATAGGGTTGCTCCCAAGGCCTTAACTTCAAATGCACGGATCAATGTTTTGGGACAAGTGGCGTGGAAAATACCTGGGAGGTGGTGTGTCTAGATGGTTCACACACTTCCAAATGATCGAATTCAATGTTTGCATTCAATCTATCTTGTGGGAAGGGTTTTTTTGGTGTGTCTAGATGGTTCACACACTTCCAAATGATCGAATTCAATGTTTGCATTCAATCTATCTTGTGGGAAGGGTTTTTTTTCTTCGAGGTGAATTGGGATATGAAATTCATTCAATGATTCAGAGCGAGGTCTCTCTGCTTTGTCATTTTGTTCTCTGGTGACATCGGCCTTTCGTCATTGAAAGCAGGTTTCAATTCGAACGGTCAAGAGTTTGATGCTAGTTTCATCTCTGTCTCTGACCTGGTCTTTCTTGCTCTCCAGGTTTTATTCCCTGCCTTCGTTAAAGTTAGATTCACAGTTTTAGAAATTTTGGTTTTAATTATTCAAGATCTTTTTCTAGCTTCTGGCTTTACCAAAATAGGAATGGCGTTTGATAACTGTTTTATGAAATGGTTTTTTTTTGTTGGAATTCAGCGGATTTCAATTGGAAAAAATCTTCATTTCATAGAATTTTTAGCCTATTACAAATAGAAATTGGATTGCTTGTTCAATTTTTGAAAGGTATAAGATAAAAATGAATCCCTCTTGAAGTAAAACCAAGCATATACTTCAAACACAAAAAGAAATGGAAGAAGCTAACAGAGAGGCTCTCTTACATGTTTAACTGACAGTGGCGAACTTAACATAACAAGCATGATTAGGAATCAAGCTCAACCAATCGACAATCTTGAGATTGAATGCAAATATATGAGGTTTTTGGGACACCCTCAACACTCATTCTTAGCGTCCATCAATCAAGGTTTAAATGTGTCACATCAACCAGGATTTTCAGATGAAGAAATGGGGTTTAGTTATCCAATTCCATTGGAGATGGAAGGAAATTCTTCTTCTAATGGAGAACAGAGAATAGAAAGTACAAGAAAATGAATCTATGCAGCACTGAATGCTTTTCAGTTGTATGTGTTTTTTATTCTGCTAACAATTGAGTAATTTATTGGCTTTAACCGAATTTTGTAAAATAAATTGACTTTGTTAATTGTTAGGGTACAACATCCTTATATTAATATAACTTAATGATTAAGAACATGTGTTTCCTCTTAAAAGATCATAAATTCAAATTTAAAAGAAGTAGGGTATTATTATTATTATAATCTTTAGTTTTAGTTAAAAAAAAAACATTAAAAATCCAGATATATTGAAATCCACTCATCAGTATCTTCTGAAAAAAAAACTCAATTTTCTGCTATAAAACTTTCTGTATCCACTATCTTCCCAAATAAATCTTCTCTAATTTTGTATCTATGTTTCTATTAGTGCAGTTTCTTCTATTTGATATTTTGTCTTCTTTGTTGATCTTGTTTTCTTAGTTTCTCCATTTGATAATTTCTTATATATATATATATGATTCATTTGATTGTTTATATAGAATAAGAATGGATCCCTCTTGAAGTAAAACCAAGCATATATATATATATATATATAATTCATCTCTGTGGCTAATTTAAATTTCTTTTGCCAGAAAATACTCCATTTTCTCATCTTTATCCTATCACACGAATTAATACAGTAGAAAAATACCTGTGTCAATGGATAGGGTTCCTTGATTGTCATTTATATGTTGATTGGCGGTGACGATTTGGTGAGCCGTCACGATCGCTCAATGGTATAATTCATATTAATTATTATCTTCATGATTGGGCAAGGTATAATTTTATGTCAAATGCACTGCAAAATAGCATTGAATTTTGCATGTAAACCTGCTCACAGTACCTGCTGTGCTGACTGTGAATGCATAGAAGTTGTTTGGTATATTTCGGATATATATCCACACATATACAAATATCCACAACCTTTTCATAGCCATACTTACACCTTATATCAACTTTCTTGATTTTCACAACAACCCACGTAAAAGAAACAGATTTGGATTGGAGTGCACCTAATCTGAATCTTTTAATTGTATGGACTGTTTCCATCAGCCTGGACATCGAGGCTATGACTTGTCTCTCTTACCATGATGAAAAAATATAAAAAGGTTCTGTAACAAAAAAAAGGCCTGAGTACCGAAATTCTGTGGCCAGTGGGCAGCACAAAAGTGAGAACAGAAATGAGATTTGCCATCGCAAAAGCAAATGCCCAGAAATTGTACAACTACCTGGACCTGTATAGTAATAATTCTGAAATAAAGTGGTGGCCCGGTCTGCAATTGTATTGTTTGGAATCGTATTAAGTCGTGGCCCGGTCTACATTTGTATCGTCGGCATCCTATCAAGTGGTGGCCGGGGTTGCAATTGTATTGTTGGTATCCTGTCTCTATTTAATTGATAGAGTAAGAAATTTTTTATTTTTATTTTTAATTTAAAGATGGTAAAATATATCATAATTTAATGATAGGGATGTAGTAATGATAAATATCACTTCTTATTATCCTTAAATGTGCCCTGATTTATTATAGTTATTTAAGGAAAACCAAGCTATCTCAAAGTCTTGGGCTATTAACATATTTCCTTACATTCCAATAAAAGGTGGTTGAAGATTCTAGATACTATTTGCAAGACAATCAATATCAAGGGTGGTCACTACTTAGGAAATATCATTACATCCCAATAAGCATTTTTAGTTCTTATTTCAATACGAAAAGGTGGTTGAAGACTCTAGATACTATTTGCAAGAAAAACAATATCAAGGGTCGTCACTACTTAGGAAATATTATGTGTTTTTTAACCTTAATCCTATATATAAAATCAAATACTACTCCAGTTACAATTAACAAAGCAACAAAGTTTACATAAAACATTTCATTACCTTAATAATTATATAAATTATGTTTTGCAAACAAATATTGTTATTTTATTCTTGGAAGGAGCATATTTGTTGGGAACATAAAAACAACTAGAAAGATTGGGGTCTTGGAACCATTCCTAGCTAACGACTTGGAGCCAATTTGAGACCAATGAAAGAGAGGGCAAAGAGGGACCCTTCTTCCTCATATCTCCTTGAAATAGCATTAGCAACAAAATTTTATTTTTCTTTCTTGTAAATGATCCGATAATGATATCCAAACAGTTTTGTCACCCATTTTTGTTGCTCTGGGGATGAAATTCTTTGTTCCAGACAATACTTGAGTCTACGATGATCAGTTTTAATTTGGAAGTGTTGCCCCAATAGATAAAGACACTAGAGATCCATTGCATGCAGAATAACCAACTGTTAAATTTATATGCAGCTGCGAGAGCCATTCTCCTGGAGGATGGCTAAGACCCTAGCTAAGTCTGGGGCCCCCAGTGCACTTCTGGGGTACTTGGTCTGGGACCAAATAGTTAGTGCCATGATAAAAGCCCCTAGATATGTCTACGGCCCCTGGACAGGGTCCAGGGTACTCATGCCTGGGGCATGGGGTTTCTTGGTTTGGGACCAAGCAGTTAAAGCCCCTAGATATGTCTAGGGCCCCCGGACATAGTCCAGGGTACCCATGCCTGGGGCATGGGTTGATCCTTCGTCTCTGACCTTGGTGGATAAGACCCCAAGAAAAGTCCTGGGGCTACTTGATTCTCAATCAAGTACTTGATGGTACATGACCTTCCTTCAAGAAGGACATAACCACAAGAGGGATAAGTCCCATATGCAGTGATGATAAAGTAATAGGTTCACCATGTGATATGAAGGAATGAGTAATGCCACCTTGCAAACCCTCGTTTACCCTTGTTTGATTGGTTTGGGGTTTTTGATGTTTTATTAAAGGGTAAGCTTAAAGTTAAATTTTAAATATATTGTCACATGTTTAAATTTCAATTTAAACATGTGAATTTTTAAGTTAACTTAAACTAGCCCTAACCCTAACCTAAACACTATATAATAAACCCCCCCTCTCACCTTTGGACTCACCTATCATCTCTCCTAAGTGCTAGCGCTGATCTTCTTTGTTGTGGTCTGCGGCCTCTTTGTTTTTCTTTTGGGAGCAGCCTCTTTGGTTTACTGTGGGTGCGGCCTCTTTGTTTTTCCTGTGGGAGCAGCCTCTTTGGTTTACTGTGGGAGCGACCTCTTTGTTTGCTTTGGAATGGCTTCCGTGTATTTGTTGTGGCTGAAGTTGCAGCCTTCTCTTGTGCAACATCGGTCTCCTCTTGTGATTACAGCAGCTGCGGCCTCCCCTTATGTAGCAGCAACTCCCTTGTGTAGTTGTTGTAGTAGTGGCCCTTGTGCTTGCTGTGGATGTAGGTGCGACCTCCTGTTCAGATCCGGCCTCTCTCATTGACTGCTGATGAAGTGTGTGAGATGTGGCCTCCATTGTGTCTGCTGTAGGTATAACTGCGTTTTCTTTTGTGATTAATGCAGGTGCAAGTGAAGCCCCCCCTTTGTATTTGTTGGGTGGGCATTGTGTTTCAGTGTTAGAGCTTTGTATGGCACTCTTAGCCTTTTCATTGAGTGAAGACCCTTGAGGTTACGACCCTGTCATGAGAACAGTCCTTAAGGGTTTTGGCCCCCCTTCATCTCTGTCTGCTGAGTGAAGAGATCAGCGGCCCTTTTGCTAGGGTAATCTTGAAGGGGTGCCATTTGCTGAAACACACCTAACAGTTCAGCTCTGTTCTCTACTGAGATAAGGGTTCATATACAGTCCTGCTTTCAACCTCTTGGGTATGAGTTTGACTGTGTGAGGGTTTGGGCATTTATCTACCTTGTTTGGGTTTGTGTTTTTATCCCTGTGGCCTTGAGTATGGTGGCAAGAAAGTTCCTTCAATCTTTGGCATAGAGATCCACACTTGATCCATGAACTGAACCTTTGTTTGATCATACAAACATGACCTACACCTATTGTGTTTATTGTGCTATCTTCATAAGGTAGGTTGTTGTACCAGGTATGTGCCTTACTCATTTTTCTCTGATTTGGATCTGTTTCTGTTTCAGATCTGTTTAAGCTAGCATGCATTGAGTAGATCTATGATATAAATATATTGTGAAATGCTTGGACATAATTTGTTGGATCTGAAATCTATGTTTAGTGATTTAGATCTGAGTTTATATGCATGTGTAATTAGAGTTTTTCTCTTATGTTGTTGTTGTCCTTAATAGATCTACTTTCTATGTATTTTATCTCTGATTAGATAACAGATCTATTTGTTTTAAATCATTGAAATGTAAAAGGAGACTACTGTTCTGCAAATTTACCCTAAATCTAACATGGTATCAGAGCTATGGACGTAAAAGGAGCTCAAGAAGAAGTCTTGAGCCCACGTAGATCCTACTCTGGGAATTTGTTTTGCAGATCAGAAGTAAGGAATAGTTTCCCTGTGTAGAATTGTGAAGGTTTTGGTTAAGCTCAAGGTAAGTAAATATCTTCAGTAGTCCTAATACCTTTTCTAAAAGGAAACTATTATTGATTATTTATGCTTTGGAAAGGGACCTATTCCATTTTCTAACTGTTAAAAATTTGGCATGATAAGAACAGTTTGGACATAATGAAATTGTTCTTGAATTTAGGATGGTTTCTAAAGGTTAGTACCTCTGAATACTAGATTGTCATGAAGACCATTACAACTTTGCCATAATACTAGATTGTCTCTTGAAAGGCTATTTCCTCTGCATCTTTTAGCAAGTGAGGCTTGATCAAAGGTTTGAATGACTGGGTTTGTCTGAAAGTAAATAATAGTCAAGCACTTTCTGTTCTGGTTCTAAAGGTTGGAAAGTATACACCTGAGATAAAACATTGTCACAATAGTAGACTGTCTCTCTAATGCATACTAAGGTTTATCACTATAACCTGCTTATTCCTTCTATCACTTTGATCAAGCCTATTGACAAGAAGTTATCCCTTATATCTTAAGGGGGCAGTGAATGATCTTGCTAGCATTCGTATGAAATGCAATTTAATTACTTGATCTGTTATGAAGTGACTAATGCTAGTTTGGGAAAGTTTCTTTGTTAAGAAAGTTCTAGAGGCCAGGATCTTTTACCTCCGAAAGAAACTCTTAGTGATTTCCCTAGCTTACCTTTGATCACCAAGACTTTCCTTTTATACTATTTGACTGAAGATTAAATGACAAACATAATTGAGAGAAGATAAGATCTGGTCAAAGGACTGATGCAAAATGCTTGGAAAAGAAATCATCATGTTAAGATGATAGGTGATAATTTTGTAAAGTTTTTGATTGATAAGTACTCAGCTTTCATAATAAGTTGTTGATAAATTACACTGTCTTAATTGAACTGCTAGTAATGGGATTCTTAAACTATGTAATTGACAACACCTTATGCATCCTCATGTTGTATGTTACAAAGAGTAAACAAGCCTTAAAATTGACCACAATACATCAAGTGGTAGAAACTCATAAATGACTTTGGTATTTAGCTTTGAATGAGATGACTCTTGATGATACACTCTTTGATTGCTTATGGATGTGTACACACAGGACAATAAGAGATTCTCTTACAGATATTAAAGTTACTTGAATCAACAGACTTATGTCTGTAGAAGTCCTGGTTAACTTGAGTCAGTAGCATGATACAAAGTTCATGCATGGACACTTCATTTACATGACTTCAAATGACATCAAGATGAGATTACCTTGCTGTCACATCTATGTGCCCATGTCTAAACTAAATACTGTCAGAATTTCATATTTCTTTATAAATAAGAAATCTATGATCCCAGCACTTACTTTTTTGATAAAGGTTAAGCCCTTTCTCCTTGATTAGAAACTTAGTTGTCTGTTGATCTTTTATGAAAGACAACATATGACCTTGGGCAAATTAATTTAGTTAAAGAGTCCATCATTGTATCTTGGTAGATGAGATAATTTTTGAAGTCTGACTCAGCTTTTCATTTTTGAATCTTGAACATCTTGAAAAGTTATGACACTTGTTCAGAGTCAAAAGTCTGTATAGGTTCAGAGGGAGAAAATTGACAGAGGGAGAAAACTGACAGAAAGGCAGATTTATTGGACTCAGAGGGAGCAGTCCCTGAATATGGGTTACTCCTTGTCCGACAACAGAATTAGCAGCTTAATAGAATCCAAGGATTCTATTAGTTTCCTTGAAAGGAAACCTGCCTGATGCCAATAAATACTAAAGAAAACAAAAAAGCCTCCAGCACCTAAAGGCACTGGCACAGGAAGCAGAAACCAGATGTGTATTCTGGTCCTCTAGATGAAGTGAATCTTATGATTGATTCAGAAACTTCCACATAAGGAAGGATGCTGTTACAAAAAAGAATGATGAATGGTTTATAAGAACTCGTAATGAATCAGTGGTAATCTCCATCATCTTATAAAGTAAATTCTATATGGAAGATATAATTGTGACTCATGACCTATGACAAGATCCTTACCTTCATCAGGATTTTTTTTGTCACTTTCTTGTTTTGGATACTTCATCTGACAGATGTAAAGTTTTTAAATAGTGAAGTAAAACAAGAGGCTATTCGTGAAAAGAACCTCATGGATTATAACTCTGAGAGTTCGGTATGACAAAATCTTGAGATCATCCTTATGTGAAGATCATTTAAAATCTTCATCTGTTCCTTATAGAAAAGAATCTTTTTATAGCTCAGACTAAGAGGGAGCTCTTCTGAAGAAGTTGAAATGAAATACTTGGATCTTTCACATTACTGAGCTTGAAGTTTTTGGCAGAAATCAGGAGAGATATTTCTCTCACAGGGTAAATATGTAATTGATGTGCTTCACAATTTTGGCATGATAAACTGCAAATACATGAGCACACACATGATCTATAATCTATAGAATCTACGCGATCAGGCCACAAGCTCATATCCAAAAGTTCCCACCTTACATCGACTGATCATTGATTTATCTCGTACATACGAGAACATACATCTATTATACGGTAAATGTTCTCAGTCAGTTCATATGTGAACCGAAACATTTACATACAGTTACTGTGAAACACATTCTGAGATACGGTCTCAGATACACCTCAAGTAGAGGTATATGACTCCATGGTTTCACAAATTCAGATTGGATGGGCAGTACAGTGGATCAGAAAAGTACTTCAGGTTATTGCTTCAGTTTGGGTTCAGCAATGATTTCCTGGTCCAGCAGGAAATAGGGCTCCGTAGCCCAAAGCACTGCAGAAGCTTAATACATTGCTGCTAGGGCTGCAGGTAGAGAAGCAGTGTGGCTCAGGAAGCTTCTCTCAGACTTGTTCAGCTCAGAGCTTGAACCCATAGTCATTCACTAAGACAATCAGAGTAGCGTAAAGCTCACTGAGAACTCTGTGTTTTCGAAACACATTAAGATGAGATATCACTATGTCCGGTACATAGTTCATAAGAAAGTTCTCAGCATTCAGTATGTTCGGACAGCAGAATAGACAGCAGGCATTTTCACCAAGCCATTGTCCTTGATAAAGTTTGTATACTTTCGTGACAAGCTTGGTGTAGCTGAGAATGCCTCTCTTGCTGAGAGGGAGTACTAAATTTATATGCAGCTGCGAGAGCCATTCTCCTGGAGGATGGCTAAGACCCTAGATAAGTTTGGGGCCCCTAGTGCACTTCTGGGGTACTTGGTATGGGACCAAACAGTCAGTGCCATCATAAAATCCCCTAGATATGTCTAGGGCCCCTGGACATGGTCCAGGGTACCCATGCCTGGGGCATGGGTTTCTTGGTCTGGGACCAAGCAGATAAAAGTCCCTAGATATGTCTAGGGCCCCTGGACATGGTCCAGGGTACCCAAGCCTGGGGCATGGGTTTCTTGGTCTGGGACCAAGCAGTTAAAGTCCCTAGATATATCTAGGGCCCCTGGACAGGGTCCAGGGTACTCATGCCTGGGGCATGGGGTTTCTTGGTCTGGGACAAAGTAGTTAAAGCCCCTAGATATGTCTAGGGCCCCTAGACATAGTCCAGGGTACCCATGCCTGGGGCATGGGTTGATCCTTGGTCTCTGACCTTGGTGGATAAGACCCCAAGAAAAGTCCTGGGGCTACTTGATTCTCAATCAAGTACTTGATGGTACATGACCTTCCTTCAAGAAGGACATAACCACAAGAGGGATAAGTCCCATATGCAGTGATGATAAAGTA
>ML788098.1:164698-203050 GCA_009831015.1 Picea engelmannii
GTTTGATTGGTTTGGGGTTTTTGATGTTTTATTAAAGGGTAAACTTAAAGTTAAATTTTAAATATATTGTCACATGTTTAAATTTCAATTTAAACATGTGACTTTTTAAGTTAACTTAAACTAGCCCTAACCCTAACCTAAACACTATATAATAAACCCCCCCTCTCACCTTTGGACTCACCTATCATCTTTCCTAAGTGCTAGCACTGATCTTCTTTGCTGTGGTCTGCGGCCTCTTTGTTTTTCTTTTGGGAGAAGCCTCTTTGGTTTGCTGTGGGTGCGGCCTCTTTGTTTTTCTTGTGGGAGCAACCTCTTTGGTTTACTATGGGAGTGACCTCTTTGTTTGCTGTGGAATGGCTTTCATGTATTTGTTGTGGCTGAAGTTGCAGCCTTCTCTTGTGCAACAATAGTCTCCTCTTGTGATTGCAACAGCTGCGGCCTCCCCTTGTGTAGAAACAACTCCCTTGTGTAGTTGTTGTAGTAGTGGCCCTTGTGGTCGCTGTGGATGTAGGTGTGACCTCCTGTTCAGATCCGGCCTCTCTCATTGACTGCCGATGAAGTGTGTGAGATGTGGCCTCCATTGTGTCTGTTGTAGGTATAGCTGTATTTTCTTTTGTGATTAATGCAGGTGCAAGTGAATCCCCCCCTTTGTATTTGCTGGGTGGGCATTGTGTTTCAGTGTGAGAGCTTTGTATGGCACTCTTAGCCTTTTCATTGAGTGAAGACCCTTGAGGTTACGACCCTGTCATGAGAATAGTCCTTAAGGGTTTCGACCCCCCTTCATCTCTGTCTGCTGAGTGAAGAGATCAACGGCCCTTTTGCTAGGGTAATCTTGAAGGGGTGCCATTTGTTGAAACACACCTAATAGTTCAGCTCTGTTCTCTACTGAGATAAGGGTTCATATACAGTCCTGCTTTCAACCTCTTGGGTATGAGTTTGACTGTGTGAGGGTTTGGGCATTTATCTACCTTGTTTGGGTTTGTGTTTCTATCCCTGTGGCCTTGAGTATGGTGGCAAGAAAGTTCCTTGAGTCTTTGGCATAGAGATCCACACTTGATCCATGAACTGAACCTTTGTCTGAGCATACAAACAGGACCTACACCTATTGTGTTTATTATGCTATCTTCAAAAGGTAGGTTGTTGTACCAGGTATGTGCCTTACTCATCTTTCTTTGATTTGGATCTGATTCTGTTTCAGATCTGTTTAAGCTAGCATGCATTGAGTAGATCTATGATATAAATATATTGTGAAATGCTTGGACAGAATTTGTTGGATCTGAAATCTATGTTTAGTGATTTAGATCTGAGTTTATATTCATATGTAATTAGAGTTTTTCTCTTATGCTCTTGTTGTCCTTAATAGATCTACTTTCTATGTATTTTATCTCTGATTGGATAACAGATCTATTTGTTTTAAATCATTGAAATGTAAAAGGAGACTACTGTTCTGCAAATTTACCCTAAATCTAACACCAACATTTTGTTTTCATAGGTTGATTAGCTGAGATGTCGCTCCAAAAGTTGTTTGCTAGTTTAATGTCCCCCTCCTTTTGATGGCAGTCGAAAATGAATTAGTAGCATATACGACTCCCGTAGGCTATAGTCAGTGGGAAAATGGAGTCACATGATTAGTTTAGTGTCACTTGAGTGGAAAATTATTATAAAGTGACATTAAATAAAAGTATTAATCACTTAAGAATTTAAATAATATTTTTAATGTTTAAGTAATAATGAAAGGAGAAATAAGGAAAGGGTTTCATTTGGTAAAAAAAAAAAAAAGGGAAAGATCTAGAAGGATCTGAGAAAGAATAAAAGGAGGGGTAGCCTCTCACTTTGGCATTATGATTTGATTTCTGATTTTGGAGTGATCTTGGAGCCATTGTGTTTCATTAGGGTTAAGCAAAACCCTTCCTCCATTGCTAGTCTAGTTTCAGTAGTGAAATATCCTCCCTAGCTAGACCAAGGGAATATCTATCCATGGTCTTCAACTGAAATTCATTTGGTGATTTACCTATAGTTTATTTGAGCAACGAATTATTAGAGAACCATAGTCTAGTTGGTGGATCGATTTGCCTCTTGTTGTAGTTGTGAGATTTTAGAGGAGACCATGGCACTTGGAGAGATCATCTAGGCTTATTTAAGGACTAATTACAATCCCATCTGCATTGTGGAGGTTAATGTTAATCCTAGGAGTAGGTCGAGGTATATTTGGTGGTTCATGGTAGCTAGGGAATCCACTAGGGTCTATTTAAGGGAGCCACACCCACTCTTTTGTTGGTTCATGTGGGTATAGAAAAGTCATTGGTGTAATTTTAAGGAGGCTTAGCCTCTTTCCTTGGTAAATCGGGTGGTTGAGGCACACTAGGAGGGGCCGCGTTACATTGGCAAGGTATCTTTGTAGAAGATCCATGTATTTTGAGGGTCATGTACTTCATTTGTTGAAAAATATGGTTCGAAAGTGAAATAATGAGGCTAAGAGAGCCTTGAAGCAAACTGCATCATATTTCGGCATCATTCCCATGTTCTGTTTGTTTATTGTGTGTTGGTAGTTATTGTTGTCATTATAGCCACTAGATTGTGTGCATTAGGGGTATTACAACTGTCATTACAACCATTAGATCTTGTGTGCCATTGTTGTTGTCACCATAACCAATAGAGAATTGTATTGTTATCCTCTTTGGGGATTTCCATCCATGGTAAGATGGCATGATTATCTTTTATTTACTTTGTAATAGAATGCATGAAAAATGTTTGATTAAATCCCCATAGGTAGACTACATGTGAAATTTTTGTTTAAAGTTGCCAATCATATTACACTTTGAAGGTATATAACAACAAACTAATTGACAAAAAACGATAGCTAGATATGACACTGATAATATTATAACCCTTGAGGATATTATAGTGGTATCAAAGATGGTGATCTATCCAGCCCATGATTTCTTGAGGCAATTGATGCCAAGGAAAACTAGAGGACAAGGGGGACAACCCATCCCAATATCAGAGTCAACACAAGAGGTAGAAGTAGAAGGAATTATCGAGGCTCATAATGATGACAGAACCTTAGAGCTATTAGAAACAATAGCCAATGGGAAACAACAAATGGTTAGGTCGTAGGATATATAAACAAAACTCATGACACAGTTCATTACCGACAACTAGGAAAATCCAAACCATGGAGGGGCTAATGGGAACCGTGTTGAAGGCGGCCACAAAAGAGGTAGGGTTCATGCAGAGGGTAGTAATACCCACACTCCAGCACACAGTATCCTACAGACAAATAGTATAAAGGTACCTAGACCATTATTTCCACCATTCCTTGAGGAGAAACCCGCAAGAGCATATGAACAATAGGAGTCGGTTGATGAGGTCAACACCTACTTTAGGGAGTATAAGTTGCTAGAAGAAGGGGCCCATACAACCATGTGTTACAATGACTACTACAACCCCAGGATGAGGAACAAGCCTAGGATGGGCTAGAGTCAAAATAATTTTGATCTTCTATTCAAATTGGGGAAGATGACTATCTTATCTTTCAACGAATATGACAGGTGAACAACCCAAGCGTGGGTGCATAAGTTGGACACTTATTTCCATCTTAATGTGATGACATAATATAAGGACATTAAATTTTCTACCCTCCACTTAGATGGAAAAGCTCATGAGTGGTGGTACCATGGGCTAGTGACTCTAGGGTACTCCAACATCACATCATACGAGGATTTCACCTAGAGGCTAATGGAAAGGTTCATTAAAAAGTATCCTAGGATCCACTTCAGGGAGCTAGCACAGTTGAGGCAGGCAAGTACATTAGAGGCATACATAAAATAGTTCCAAAAGATGACAGTTATGGCAGAAGTAATATTTCAGAGAAAAGGTTGGTGATGATATTCATGGAGGACTTAACCGAACCCTTGAGAGGTTGGGTTAAGGATTTCAGGCCAAACACATTACAGGAAGCTATCATGAAAACCCAGGATATGGAAGGAACATCCCCTAAGAAAACATCGTCAAAAACTTTTATTCCAGATAAAGGTAAGGTTTCGAAGCCTCCCTAGAAGGCCAACCACATTAAAGGAGGCTATCATCAAAACCCATGATATGGAAGGAACATCCCCTAAGAAGACATCATCAAAAACTTTTATTCCACATAAAGGTAAGGTTTTGAAGCCTCCCTAGAAGCCATGGATACGGAAGGAGAGGATGGATGAGGAGACTCAGAAAGAGATGAGGAGGAAGAAGCTTTACTACAATTGAAAAGAGTCGTGGGAACCATGTCATCGATGTATGGGAAAATGTAAGGTTAATTACATTGAGGTAGTTTCCCACTTCCAAACGATCGAATTCAATGTTTGCATTCAATCTATCTTGTGCGAAGGTTTTTTTTTCTTCGAGGTGAATTGGGATATGAAATTCATTCAATGATTCAGAGCGAGGTCGCTCTTCTTTGTCATTTTGTTCTCTGGCGACATCGACCTTTCGTCATTGAAAGCAGGTTTCAATTCCAACGGTCAAAAGTTTGATGCTAGTTTCATCTCTGTCTCTGACCTGGTCTTTCTTGCTCTCCAGGTTTTATTCCCTGCCTTCGTTAAAGTTAGATTCACAGTTTTAGAAATTTTGATTTTAACTATTCAAAATCTTTTTATAGAATTTGGCTTTACCAAAATGGGAATGGCTTTGGCTAACTGTTCTATGAAATGGTTTTTTTTCAAAATTAGATTATAAAAATTTACGAATTTCGAACAAATATCTTCGAAAAAAAATCTTCATTTCGTAAAATCTTTAACATATACGAAATTAGGTTACTTGTTCGATTTTAAAAAATACTAATTGTTTGTATAGAATAAGAATGGATCCCTCTTGAAGTAAAACCAAGCATATATATATATGATTCATCTCTGTGGCTAATTTAAATTTCTTTTGCCAGAAAATACTCCATTTTCTCATTTTTATCCTATCACACGAATTAATACAGTAGAAAAATACCTGTGTCAATTGATAGGGTTCCTTGATTGTCATTTATATGTTGATTGGCGGTGACGATTTGGTGAGCCGTCACGATCTCTCAATGGTATAATTCATATTAATTGTTATCTTCATGATGGGGCAAGGTATAATTTTATGGCAAATGCACTGCAAAATAGCATTGAATTTTGCATGTAAACCTGCTCACAGTACCTGCTGTGCTGACTGTGAATGCATAGAAGTGGTTTGGTATATTTCGGATATATATCCACACATATACAAATATCCACAACCTTTTCATAGCCATACTTACACCTTATATCAACTTTCTTGATTTTCACAACAACCCACGTAAAAGAAACAGATTTGGATTGGAGTGCAAGTAATCTGAATCTTTTAATTGTATTGACTGTTTCCATAAGCCTGGACATCGAGGCTATGACTTGCCTCTCTTACCATGATGAAAAAATATAAAAAGGATCTGTAACTAAAAAAAGGCCTGAGTACCGAAATACTGTGGCCAGTGGCCATCACAAAAGTGAGAACAGGAATGAGATTTGCCATCGCAAAAGCAAATGCCAAGAAATTGTACGAGTACCTCGACCTGTATAGTAATATTTCTGAAATAAAGTGGTGGCCCGGTCTGCAATGGTATTGTTTGGAATCCTATTAAGTGGTGGCCCGGTCTGCATTTGTATCATCGGCATCCTATCAAGTGGTGGCCGGGGTTGCAATTGTATTGTTGGTATCCTGTCTCTATTCAATTGATGTGTCTATTCAATTGATAGATTAAGAGATTTTTTATTTTTATTTTTATTTTTAATTTAAAGATGGTAAACTATATCATAATTTAATGGTAGGATGTAGTAATGATAAATATCACTTCTTATTATCTTCAAATGTGCGCTGATTTATTATAGTTATTTAAGGAAAACCAAGCTATCTCAAAGTTTTGGGCTATTAATATATTTCCTTACATTCCAATAAAAGGTGGTTGAAGATTCTAGATACTATTTGCAAGACAACCAATATCAAGGGTGGTCACTACTTAGGAAATATCATTACATCCCAATAAACAGTTTTAGGTCTTATTTCAATACGAAAAGGTGGTTGAAGATTCTAGATACTATTTCCAAGAAAACCAATATCAAGGGTTGTCGCTACTTAGGAAATATCATTGTTAAGGGTAGTCACTACTTAGGAAATATCATTGTTAAGGCAATCTCCAATAGAATCATGTGTTTTTTAACCTTAATCCTATATATAAAATCAAATACTACTCCAGTTACAATTAACAAAGCAACAAAGTTTACATAAAACATTTCATTACCTTAATACTTATATAAATTATGTTTTGCAAACAAATATTGTTATTTTATTCTTGGAAGGAGCACATTTTCTAGGAACATAAAAACAACTAGAAATATTAGGGTCTTGGAACCATTCCTAGCGAACGACTTGGAGCCAATTTGAGACAATGAAAGAGAGGGCAAAGAGGGACCCTTCTTCCTTATATCTCCTTGAAATAGCATTAGCAACAAAATTTTATTTTTCTTTCTTGTAAATGATCTCATAATGATATCCAAACAGTTTTGTCACCCATTTTTGTTGCTCTGGGGATGAAATTCTTTGTTCTAGACAATACTTGAGGCTACGATGATCAATTTTAATTTGGAAGTGTTGCCCCAATAGATAAAGACACTAGAGATCCATTGCATGTAGAATAACCAACATTTTGTTTTCATAGGTTGATTAGCTGAGATGTTGCTCCGAAAGTTGTTTGCTAGTGTAATGGCATTTGAAGATGACTTAGTAGCATATACGACTCTCGTAGGCTATAGTCAGTGGGAAAATGGAGTCAAATGATTAGTTTAGTGTCACTTGAGTGGAAAATTATTATAAAGTGACATTAAATAAAAGTATTAATCACTTAAGAATTAAAAAAATATTTTTAATGTTTAAGTAATAATTAAAGAAGAAATAAGGAAAGGGTTTTTTTGGTTAAAAAAAAAAAGAAGGGAAAGATCTAGAAGGATCAGAGAAAGAATAAAAGGAGGGGTAGCCTCTCACTTTGGCATTATGATTTGATCTCTGATTTTGGAGTGATCTTGGAGCCATTGTGTTTCATTAGGGTTAAGCAAAACCTTTCCTCCATTGCTAGTCTAGTTTCAGTGGTGAAATATCTTCCCTAGCTAGACCAAGGGAATATCTATCCAGGGTCTTCAACTGAAATTCATTTGGTGATTTACCTATAGTTTATTTGAGGAGCGAATTATTGGAGAACCATAGTCTAGTTGGTGGATCGATTTGCCTCTTGCTACAGTTGTGAGATTTTAGAGGAGACCATGGCACTTGGAGAGGTCATCTCGGCTTATTTAAGGACTAATTACAATCCCAGCCGCATTGTGGAGGTTAATGTTAATCCTAGGAGTAGGTCGAGGTATATTTGGTTGTTCATGGTAGCTAGGGAATCCACTAGGGTCTATTTAAGGGAGCCACACCCACTCTTTTGTTGGTCCATGTGGGTATAGAAAAGTCATTGGTGCAATTTTAAGGAGGCTTAGCCTCTTTCCTTGGTAAATCAGGTGGTTGAGGCACACTAGGAGGGGCCACGTTACATTGGCAAGGTATCTTTGTAGAAGATCCATGTATTTTGAGGGTCATATACTTCATTTGTTGAAAAATATGGTTTGGAAGTGAAATAATAAGGCTAAGAGAGCCTTGAAGCAAACTGCATCATATTTCGGCATCATTCCCATGTTTTGTTTGTTTATTGTGTGTTAGTAGTTATTGTTGTCATTATAGCCACTAGATTGTGTGCATTAGGGGTATTACAACTGTCATTACAACCATTAGATCTTGTGTGCCATTGTTGTTGTCACCATAGCCAATAGAGAATTGTATTGCTATCCTCTTTGGGGATTCCCATCCATGGTAAGATGTCATGATTATCTCTTATTTACTTTGTAATAGAATGCATGAAAAATGTTTGATTAAATTCCCATAGGTAGACTACATGTGAAATTTTTGTTTAAAGTTGCCAATCATATTACACTTTGAAGGTATGTAGCAACAAACTAATTGACAAAGATCCATAGCCAGATATGACACTGATAATATTATAACCCTTGAGGATATTACAGTGGTATCAAAGATGGTGATCTATCCAGTCTATGATTTCTTGAGGCAATTGATGCCATGGAAAACTAGAGGAAAAGGGGGACAACCCATCCAAATATCAGAGTCAACAGAAGAGGTAGAAGTAGAAGGAAATATCGGGGATCATAATGATGACAGAACCTTACAACTATTAGAAATAATAGCCAATGGGAAACAACAAATGGTCAGGTCGTAAGATATATAAACAAAACTCATGACATAGTTCATTACCGACAACTAGGAAAATCCAAACCATGGAGGGGCTAATGGGAACCGTGTTGAAGGCAGCCACAAAGGAGGTAGGGTTCATACAGAGGGTAGTAATACCCACACTCCAGCACATAGTATCCTACAGACAAGTAGTAGAAAGGTACCTAAACCATTATTTCCACCATTCCTTGAGGAGAAATCCACAAGAGCATATGAACAATAGGAGTCAGTTGATGAGTTCAACACCTACTTTAGGGAGTATTAGTTGCTAGAAGAAGGGGCCCATATAACCATGTGTTACAATGACTACTGCAACCTCAGGATGAGGAACAAGCCTAGGATGGGCTAGAGTCAAAATAATTTTGATCTTCTATGCAAATTGGGGGAGATGACTATCTTATCTTTCAACGAATATGACAGGTGAATAGCCCAAGTGTGGGTGCATAAGTTGGACACCTATTTCCATCTTAATGTGATGACATAATATAAGGACATTAAATTTTCTACCCTCCACTTAGATGGAGAAGCTCATGAGTGGTGGTACCATGGGCTAGTGACTCTAGGGTACTCCAACATCACATCATACGAGGATTTCACCTAGAGGCTAATGGAAAGGTTCGTTAAAAAGTATCTTAGGATCCACTTCAGGGAGCTAGCACAGTTGAGGCAGACAAGTACATCAGAGGCATACATCAGATAGTTCCAAAGGATGACAGTTATGGCACAAGTAATATTTCAGAGAAAAGGTTGGTGATGATATTCATGGAGGACTTAACCAAACCCTTGAGAGGTTGGGTTAAGGATTTCAGGCCAAACACATTATAGGAAGCTATCCTGAAAACCGAGGATATGGAAGGAACATCCCCTAAGAAGACATCGTCAAAAACTTTTATTCCACATAAAAGTAAGGTTTCGAAGCCTCCCTAAAAGGCCAACCACATTAAAGGAAGCTATCATGAAAACCCAGGATATGGAAGGAACATCCCCTAAGAAGACATCATCAAAAACTTTTATTTTCGAAGCCTCCCTAGAAGGCCAACCACATTAAAGGAAGCTATCATGAAAACCCAGGATATGGAAGGAACGTCCCCTAAGAAGACATCATCAAAAACTTTTATTCCACATAAAGCTAAGGTTTTGAAGCCTCCCTAGAAGCCATGGATACGGAAGGATAGGATGGATGAGGAGACTCAGAGAGAGATGAGGAGGAAGAAGCTTTACTACAATTGAAAAGAGTCGTGGGCACCATGTCATCGATGTATGGGAAAAGGTAAGGTCCATTACATTGAGGTAGTTTCCCACTTCCAAACGATCGAATTCAATGTTTGCATTCAATCTATCTTGTGCGAAGGGTTTTTTTTTTCTTCGAGGCGAATTGGGATATGAAATTCATTCAATGATTCAATTGGCCTTTCATCATTGAAAGCAGGTTTCAATTCGAACGGTTAAGAGTTTGATGCTAGTTTCATCTTTGTCTCTGCCTGGTCTTTCTTGCTCTCCAGGTTTTATTCCCTGCCTTCCTTAAAGTTAGATTCACAGTTTTAGAAATTTTGGTTTTAACTATACAAAATGTTTTTATAGTTTTTGGCTTTACCAAAATGGGAATGGTTTTGGCTAACTGTTTTATGAAATGGTTTTTTTTCGAAATTCGACTATAAAAATTTACTAATTTCAAACAAATATCTTCTTAAAAAAAATCTTCATTTCGTAAAATCTTTAACATATATAAAATTAAGTTACTTATTAAATTTTTGGAAGTACTGATTGTTTGTATAAAATAAGAATGGATCCCCATTGAAGTAAAACCAAGCATATATATATATGATTCATCTCTGTGGCTAATTTAAATTTCTTTTGCCAGAAAATACTCCATTTTCTCATTTTTATCCTATCACACGAATTAATACAGTAGAAAAATACCTGTGTCAATGGATAGGGTTCCTTGATTGTCATTTATATGTTGATTGGCGGTGACGATTTAGTGAGCCGTCACGATCGCTCAATGGTATAATTCATATTAATTATTATCTTCACGATTGGGCAAGGTATAATTTTATGGCAAATGCACTGCAAAATAGCATTGAATTTTGCATGTAAACCTGCTCACAGTACCTGCTGTGCTGACTGAATGCATAGAAGTGGTTTGATATATTTCGGATATATATCCACACATATACAAATATCCACAACCTTTTCATAGCCATACTTACACCTTATATCAACTTTCTTGATTTTCACAACAACCCACGTAAAAGAAACAGATTTGGATTGGAGTGCACTTAATCTGAGTCTTTTAATTGTATGGACTGTTTCCATAAGCCTGGACATCGAGGCTATGACTTGCCTCTCTTACCATGATGAAAAAATATAAAAAGGATCTGTAACAAAAAAAAGGCCTGAGTACCGAAATACTGTGGCCAGTGGCCAGCACAAAAGTGATAACAGGAATGAGATTTGCCATCGCAAAAGCAAATGCCAAGAAATTGTACGAGTACCTCGACCTGCATAGTAATAATTCTGAAATAAAGTGGTGGCCCGGTCTGCAATGGTATTGTTTGGAATCCTATTAAGTGGTGGCCCGGTCTGCATTTGTATCGCCGGCATCCTATCAAGTGGTGGCCGGGGTTGCAATTGTATTGTTGGTATCCTGTCTCTATTCAATTGATATGTCTCTATTCAATTGATAGAGTAAGATTTTTTTTTTGTTTTTTTTTAATTTAAGGATGGTAAAATATATCATAATTTAATGGTAGGGATGTAGTAAGGATAAATATCACTTCTTATTATCCTCAAATGTGTGCTGATTTATTATAGTTATTTAAGGAAAACCAAGCTACTTCAAAGTCTTGGGCTATTAACATATTTCCTTACATTCCAATAAAAGGTGGTTGAAGATTCTAGATACTATTTGCAAGACAACCAATATCAAAGATGGTCACTACTTAGGAAATATCATGACATCCCAATAAGCAGTTTTAGGTCTAATTTCAATACAAAAAGGTGGTTGAAGATTCTAGATACTATTTGCAAGAAAACCAATATCAAGGGTCGTGCTACTTAAGAAATATCATTGTTAAGGGTAGTCACTACTTAGGAAATATCATTGTTAGGGCTATCTCCAATAGAATCATGTGTTTTTTAACCCTAATCCTATATATAAAATCAAATACTACACCAGTTACAATTAACAAAGCAACAAAGTTTACATAAAACATTTCATTACCTTAATAATTATATAAATTATGTTTTGCAAACAAATATTGTTATTTTATTCTTGGAAGGAGCACATTTTCTAGAAACATAAAAACAACTAGAAAGATTAGGGTGTTGGAACCATTCCTAACGAACGACTTGGAGCCAATTTGAGACAATGAAAGAGAGGGCAAAGAGGGACCCTTCTTCCTTATATCTCCTTGAAATAGCATTAGCAACAAAATTTTATTTTTCTTTCTTGTAAATGATATCCAAATAGTTTTGTCACCCATTTTTGTTTCTCCGGGGATGAAATTCTTTGTTCGAGTCAATACTTGAGGCTACAATGATCATTTTTAATTTGGAAGTGTTGCCCCAATAGATAAAGACACTAGAGATCCACTACATGCAGAATAACCAACATTTTGTTTTCATAGGTTGATTAGTTGAAATGTCGCTTCGAATGTTGTTTGCTAGTGTAATGTACCCCCCCTTTTGATGGCAGTCGAAGATGACTTAGTAGCCTATACGACTCGCATCGAAGATGACTTAGTAGCCTATATCACTCTCGTAGGATATAGTCAGTGGGAAAATGGAGTCACGGGATTAGTTTAGTGTCACTTGAGTGGAAAATTATTATAAACTGACATTAAATAAAAGTATTAATCACTTAATAATTAAAAAAATATTTTTATTGTTTAAGTAATAATTAAAGGAGAAATAAGGAAAGGGTTTCATTTGGTCAAAGAAAAGAAGGGGAAAGGTCTAGAAGGATTAGAGGAAGAATAAAAGGAGGGGTAGCCTCTCACCGTGGCATTATGATTTGATCTCTGATTTTGGAGTGATCTTGGAGCCATTGTTTCATTAGGGTTAAGCAAAACCCTTCCTCCATTGCTAGTCTAGTTTCAGTAGTGAAATATCTTCCCTAGCTAGACCAAGGGAAGATCTATCTAGGGTCTTCAACTGAACTTCATTTGGTGATTTACCTATAGTTTATTTGAGCAGTGAATTATTGGAGAACCATAGTCTAGTTGGTAGATCGATTTGCCTCTTGCTGCAGTTGTGAGATTTTAGAGGATACCGTGGCACTTGGAGAGATCATCTAGGCTTATTTAAGGGCTAATTACAATCCCAGCCGCATTGTGGAGGTTAATGTTAATCCTAGGAGTAGGTCGAGGTATATTTGGTTGTTCATGGTAGCTAGGGAATCCACTGGAGTCTATTTAAGGGAGCTACACCCACTTTTTTGTTGGTCCATGTGGATATAGAAAAGTCGTTGGTGCAATTTTAAGGAGGCTTAGCCTCTTTCCTTGGTAAATCGGGTGGCTAAGGCACACCAGGAGGGACCGTGTTACATTGACAGGGTATCTTTGTAGAAGATCCATGTATTTTGAGGAGGGTCATGTACTTCATTTGTTGAACAATATGGGTTGGAAGTGAAATAATGAGGCTAAGAGAGCCTTGAAGCAAACTGCATCAGATTTCAGCATCATTCCCAGGTTTTGTTTGTTTATTGTGTGTTGGTAGTTATTGTTGTTGTCATTATAGCCACTAGATTATGTGCATTAGGGGTATTACAACTGTCGTTACAACTATTAGATTTTGTGTGTCATTGTTGTTGTCACCATAGCCAATAGAGAATTGTATTGCTATCCTCTTTGAGGATTTCCATCCATGGTAAGATGCCATGATTATCTCTTATTTACTTTGTAATAGAATGCATGAAAAATGTTTGATTAAATTCTCATAGGTAGACTACATGTGAACTTTTTGTTTAAAGCTGCCAATCATATTACACTTTGAAGGTATATAACAACAAACTAATTGACAAAGATCCATAGCCAGATATGATGTTGATAATATTCTAACCCTTGAGGATATTATAGTGGTATCAGAGCTGGTGATCTATCCAGCTTGTGATTTCTTGAGGTAATTGATGCCAAGGAAAACTGAAGGACAAGGGGGACAACCCATCCCAGTATCAGAGTCAACAAAAGAGGTATAAGTAGAAGGAATTATCAGGGATCATATTGATGATAGAACCTTATAGCTATTAGCAACAATAGCCAATGGGAAACAACAAATGGTCAGGTCATAGGATCTATAAACAAAACTCATGACACATTTCATTACCGACAACCAGGAAAATCCAAACCATGGAGGGGCTAATGGGAACCGTGTTGAAGGAAGCCACAAAGGAGGTTGGGTTCATGCAGAGGGTAGTAATACCCACATTCCATCACATAGTATCCTACAAACAAGTAGTAGAAAGGTACCTAGGCCATTATTTCCACCATTCCTTGAGGAGAAACCCGCAAAAGAATAGGAACAATAGGAGTCGGTTGATGAGGTCAACACCTAATTTAGGGAGTATCGGTTGCTAGAAGAAGGGGCCCATACAACCATGTGTTACAATGACTACTGCAACCTCAGGATTCAGAACAAGCCTAGGATGGGCTAGAGTCATAATAATTTTGATCTTCTACGCAAATTGGGGAAGATGACTATCTCATCTTTCAACGGATATGATAGGTAAACAACTCGAGCGTGGGTGCATAAGTTGGACACCTATTTCCATATTAATCTGATGATAGAAGCTAAGGACATTAAATTTTCTACCCTCCACTTAAATGGAGAAGCTCATGAATGGTGGTACCATGGGCTAGTGACTCTAGGGTACTCCAACATCAAATCATACGAGGATTTCACCCAGAGGCTAATGGAAAGTTTCGATAAAAAGTATATTAGGATCCACTTTAGGGAGCTAGCACAATTGAGGCAGATAGATACATAAGAGGCATACATCACAGAATTCCAAAGGATGACAGTTATGGTAACTAATATTTCAGAGAAAAAGTTGGTGATGATATTCATGGAGGACTTCACCGAACCCTTGAGAGGTTGGGTTAAGGATTTCTGGCCAAACTCATTACAGGAAGATATCATGAAAACCCAAGATATGGCAGGCACATCCCCTAAGAAGACATCGTCAAATTTTTTTATTCCACATAAAGGTAAGGTTTTGAAGCCTCCTTAGAAGCCATGGATAGGGAAGGATAGGATGGATGAGGAGAGTCATAGAGAGATGAGGAGGAAGAAGCTTTACTACAGTTGAAAAGAGTCGTGGGAACCATGTCATCGATGTATGGGAAAAGGTAAGGTCCATTACATTGAGGTAGTTTCCCACGAGGAGGATGATGATGATGATGAGATAACTCACTTACAGGACAATGGACAAAGTAGTGGTGAGCCACCACACCTTGACACTATAGACCAAGCACCACTATAGGAGAGCACCAAGGGAGTGACCATTGCCACACTTTCAGGAGTCCCCAAATATTACACCTTCATGGTCAGAGGCATTATGTAGGGGAAACGAGTTACAACACTGATTAATGGTGGGGCCACCCACAACTTCATTGATGTCACACTTGTCACCGGGAGACACATCCTTGCAAAGGACTTTGAGGGATTCAACTTGGTAGTAGAATATGGTTACAACATGGCATGTACTCAGAGGATCAATGGATTAGACGTGACACTTGGAAACTATACATTGACCGATGAATTTTGTGTCGTGGATTTGGCAAACAACCATGTTGTGTTATGGGTTCAATGGTTGTACTCATTGGGAGACATCCATATGAACTATCAGGACATGAGTATGGAGTTCACAGACAAAGGCGGTCAGTGAGTTATCCTGAGAGGTATGTCGATAGGTACTCCCAGGATCATATCTAACCAATGTATGGAGGCCCTTTTTAAACAAAGGGGAGTGGATTGTGCAACAAAGTGCTTGATCACCATGGATAATCCATCACATGATCATCAAAAATATCATGCATGAACACACATGAATTTATTGAAAAACATGACAAGGTATTTAGACCACTACCAGCAGGAAGGCCACCTAATAGGGGATTTGAGCACATCATTGAACTAGAGTAGGGGACGAAACCTGTCATCACAACACCATACTAACACCTGAAGAAGTTTAAGGATGGGATAGAGAAGGCCATAAAGGCATTGTTGGATATGGGACACATCCAACCTAGCTCTATTCCCTTCACTTCTTCAGTAGTATTGGTCAAGAAGAAGGATGGTACCATGAGGATGTGCATCGACTACAGGGCATTGAACAAGAAAACCATCAAGAACCGATACCTAATACCTAGGATCGATGAGATACATGAAGTGGTGTACTTCTCAAATATTGATCTTTGATCAGGGTACCATCACATCAGGGTTAGGGAAGAGGACATCTATAAGACAACCTTCAGATATCACTGTGGGCACTATGCATTTCTAGTCATTCCCTCTGGGCTGAGTAATGCACCCTCTACCTTCTAGTTATGTATGAAGCATATCTTCAACAAGAAGTTAAGGAAGTTCTTACTGGTTTTCTTTGACGATCTTCTGATCCATAAAAGGACTAGGGAAGAACATTTGAAACATGTGGATGAGATTCTCACCATTATGGAGGAGCAATTAATTTTTTCCAAGAAGGAAAAGTGTGAATTTGGATTGACAAAGATCCTTTATCTGGGGCATGTGATTGATGTCGAGGGAGTGAATATGCATCAAGAAAATATCTATACAATCTTGGATTGGCCCACCCATATATCACTCATAGAGTTGCAAGGATTCTTCAGGATATGCAACGATTACAGGCGTTTTGTGAAAGGATTTTCACATCTAGGTGCGCCATTGACATAGCTCACCAAGAAGGGATCCTTCTGATGGTTATAGGACAAACATGTATCATTCGACAAAATGAAGAAGGTAGTGAGAAATTTCCCGATATTAGCACTCTCGGATTTCACACAACCTTTTGTATTGGAGTGCGATGCATCCAGTGAGGGGATAGGAGCGTTGTTGATGCAGAATCGACACCTGATAGCTTTCAAGAGCAGGAAGATGAGGGAGCTAGAGAAGATCTATCATATATATGATAAGGATATGTTGGTAATCATGCATGCATTGGCCAAATTCAGACAGTGCATGGTGGGAGGAAGCTTTGTGGTTAGGACTGTCCACAACATCTTGAGGTATTTCTTGGAGTAGAGGGACTTGAATGAGAGGCAACAAAAGTGGGTGAGTAAGGTACAGGAATATGATTTTTTCATTGAGTGTGTAAAGGAAAAGAAGAACATAGTTGTTGATTCCCTATCCAGGAGACCTGCAACCTTTTCCATGACAGAGATCTCAATAGACCAGAAGTTTGTTCTCCTGGTGGAGTACTCCAAGAATATTTTTTCCGGTGAGCTAATGAAGGGCATTATTTAGGATGGAAGGTACAAGGTAGTGGATGATATCATCTACTACAAAGACAAGATCTATATTGTCCCTAAGTCCATGCTCAAGGGTAATATTTTGAAGGCAGTACATGACGCACCATTGGCAGGGCACTCGGGATATGTAAAGACCTATAGGTAGGTGAGGGAGAGATTCTATTGGATGGGTATCAAGGAGGAAATGCTTCAATATGTTAGAGAGTGCATGACTTATTAGCAAAACAAGATAGAGCTTACACATCTTGCAAGGTTTCTTCATCCATTGTTGATTCCCAAGAAGAAATGGGAAAGAATTTCCATGGATTTCATTATAGGGTTTTCAAAGGTACAGGGAATGGACGACATCTACGTGGTGGTAGACAGGTTGACCAAATATGCACACTTATTTACCGTTCCCTCCAATTATAGCACATCTTAGGTGGTAGACACATTCTTTAGGGAGGTGTTTTGACTTCATGGTCTCCTGAAGTATATAGTCAATGACTGTGACAACAAGTTTCTCAACACATTTTGGCAGGATCTATTCAGGCTAGTAGGGACAGAGTTGACACATAGTACCATCTATTATCCTCAGATAGATGGAAAGAACGAGATTGTAAACAAGTGGATTGAGGGATATCTACAAAATTATATGTCAGGATAGCAGAGGGTGTGGGTGAAGTGGTTGCACCTTGGGGAACACTACTATAATACAACTTATCACATGTCCATAAGGATGAGTCCTTTCAAGGTCATCCCTTCGACATATCTTCCTCCGCTAGATGAGGAAGGATAGTTGGTTCTAACTCCGTAAAGGATTATTGATATTAGAGAGAGGAGGTTGAGGAACATAGTCATTTGAGAGTACCTGGTTATGTGGACATGATTTCCCATTAAGGATACCACTTGGGAGAGAGAATATATTCTGCAACATCCTAATTTGGAGTTGCTTAGAGACAAGAAATCTCGGGAAGGGAGGACTATAATGTCCCCCTCCTTTTGATCACAACCGAAGATGACTTAGTAGCTTATACGACTCTCGTAGGATATAATCTTTGGGAAAAGTGTTCACGAGATTAGTTTAGTGTCACTTGAGTGGAAAATTATTATAAAGTGACATTAAATAAAAATATTAATCACTTAAGCATTACATTTTTTTTTCATGTTTAAGTAATAATTAAAGGATAAATAAGGCAAGGGTTTGATTTGTTAAAAAAAAAGGGGAAAGGTCTAGAAGGATGAAAGGAAGAATAAAAGGAGGGTTAGCCTCTCACTTTGGCATTATGATTTGATCTCTCATTTTGGAGTGCTCTTGGAGCCATTATTTCATTAGGGTTTAGAAAATCCCTTCCACCATTGCTAGTCTAATTTTGTTAATGAAATATCTTCCCTAGCTAGACCAAGGGAAGATCTATCTAGGGTCTTCAATGGAACTTCATTTGGTGATTTTCCTACAGCTTATTTGAGCAACGAATTATTGGAGAACCATAGTATGGTTGGTGGATTGATTTTCCTCTTGTTGCAGTTGTGATATTTCAAAGGAGACCGTGGCACTTTGAGAGGTTGTTTAGGCTTATTTAAGGGTTGATTACATTCCCAACCGCATTGTGGAGATTCGTGTGAGTCTCGGGAGAAGGATGAGGTATTTGTGGTGGTTCATGGCTACTAGGGAATCCACTAGGGTCTATTTAAGGGAGATACACCCACTCTTTTGTTGGTCTATGTGGGTATAGAAGAGATGTTGGTGCATCCTTGAAGAGGTCAAGCCTCTTTCTTTGGTAAATCAGGTGGCTAAGGCATATCAGGAGGGGCCACATTACATTGGCAGAGTATCTTTGTAGAATATCCATGTATTTTGAGGAGGGTAATGTATTTCATTTGCTTAACAATAGGGTTTGGAAGTGAAATCGTGAGGCTAGGAGAGCCTTTAAGCAGACTACATCATATTTTGGTATCATTCCCAGGTTTTGTTTGTTTATTTTCTATTGGTAGTTATTGTTGCTATCATTACAACCACTATATTGTGTGCATTAGGGGTATTACAATTGTCATTACAACCATTAGATCTTGTGTGTCTTTGTTGCTATCATCACAACCAATAGAGAATTGTATTGTTGTCCTCTTTGGGGGTTTTTATCCATAATAAGATGCCACGATTATCTCTCATTTACTGTGTAATAGAATGCATGACAAATGTTTTATTAAATTCCCATGGGAAGACTACATGTGAGCTGTTTGTTTAAAGTTGCCAATCAGATTACACTTCGAAGGTATATGACAACAAACTAATTGACAAAGATCCATAGCCATATATGACACTGATAATATTTTAACCCTTGAGGATATTACAGCCAATGAAATCCAAAGGTTTGTCATATTGCATAAGAACTACTCCAATTCATTTGCTTGAAGCATTACATTCTAGGACATAAGTATTGGTTAAGAATGGTAGTGCCAGGGTAGGAGTCATGCACATAGCCTTTTTCAAGGCATGGAAGGATTGATCAATTGTTGGATTCCAACTAAAAGTATTGTTTTTAAGGAGAGCAGTGAGAGGAGTTGCAATTTTTCCATAATTATGAACAAACTTATGATAATAGCGGATTAAACCCTAAGAGATTTATGTCAAGGCCATTCCTTCATAATTTCAATTTTCTTAGGATCCACCTGTACACCATCCTTGTCGACAATATGACTCAGGTACTCAACTTCAGAGGCTAAAAAAAGACATTTAGATTATTTGAGAAAAAGTTTGTGCTTAGAGAGTAGATGTAGAACTTGATCCGCATCGAGCAGATGAGATTTCCAAGTTTTACTATAGATGAGAATATCATCAAAGAAAACTAAGAAAATATAACAAAGGAAAGGATGGAAGACATGAATCACGAGACTTTGGAAAGTGGAGGATGTATATTTTAACCTTGTACAATTATTTACTACAAACATATTCTCAATAAAAGAACAAAAAATATACAATTTAAAATACACAATTACATAGAGATTTTTCCCCTGAAACCCAAACTGGGAAAACCAACATATTCTATATTCATTTACATCATACATTGTTTACAATACAATATATATATATAGGAGCCAACGACATCCAAAACCTTGATCCAATGACTTGGATTAGTCAACAACCCTAATTCCTAAACAGAAATAAAAAACCACCAGTGAAAAATCATGTGCCGAAACCACCCAAAAATGAAGACGAAATCATAGTGACCCATAACACATATCCAATAGAGGAGGCATTATGTAGGCTAAAAGGTATCACCAAGAGATCATAGTGACCCTCATGATTTCTAAATGCAGTTTTGGGAATGTCTTCCTCTTTCATACATATCTTGTGGTATCTAGAACGAAGATCAATTTTGGTAAAGTATGAAGCACCACTCAATTCATCCAAAAGGTCATCAATGACAGGAATGGGGAATTCTTCTTTGATTGTGAGTTTTTTGAGGGCGCAAAAATTAGGACAAATGCACCAAGTTCCTTCTTTCTTGAGTACCATGACTACATGGAAAGAATAGGGGCCGATATTAGGACATACAACACCTGCTTCTAGAAACTCTTGAATAATTTTGTCAATTTCATTTTTTTGGGCAAATGGATGATGATAAGGGTGACATTGGGAGGAATTATCTCTAGTACTAGAGGAATGTAATGATCATGGAAGTCGCAGGATGGGGGAATTCCACAGGGAGTGTTAAAACAACTTGGTGTTGGGAGAGTATAGATTGGAGGTCAAGATGCACAAAGGTTGTCTCAACTACTTGAATGGAATGGAGTTGGGAAATAATTCCAGAGTAACCATTTTTTAGTATATTTTCCATTCAGTGGGAACTAATGATACCAGGGGAGCCTATTGTGATGCCTTGGAACTTATAATGTTGTCCCTCTTATTGGAATTGCATGTTTAATTCCTTAAAATCCATAGTGATGGGGTCGAGAGTGCATAACCATTCAACACCAAACACAATTTCACAATCGCCCATGTCGATAACAAACATGTGAGATTTCAGGTGGTACTACTCAATTTGTAGGAACACATTTTCACAATGCCCCCCACATTTCATAGAACATCCATTGGAACTTGTGATTTGAAAATTGTTGAATGCACATATATAACAATTGATTTCTTGGGCAATGCAGCGATGAATAAAATTATGGTGATTCCACTGTCAACTAGGGTGATGCCTTTCCTATGCTTATTGTAGCCAATTAACTTGAGATTTTGGTGAGCAAAGAATCCATTGAGGGAATTCAATGAAATCAATGGTTCAACTTCTAGAGGATTAGAGGGCAAAGTAGGATGATATACCTAGGGTAGCTCTTCAACAGGGGAAAGAACAACATCCTCGTCAAAAACATCCTCCGAAATGGCCATAAAAAGTGTTTTTTTTTTACATTTGTGCCCTGGAAAATATTTATCATCACAATTATAGAAAATACCCTTGAGTTGGCATTCATCCATTTCTACCTAAATTTATTTATGGATCTTGAGAGGAGGGGCATGAGGGGTAGGATTGGTGGGTCTAGGGTGAGGAAAAAAATAGGTTTTTTTGTTCTGGGAAGAGACATCCTATTGTGCTTCCTTGGCACATTTAGTAGCTTCGAACCAAGTCTAGGGGAAATCCATTTGGACCTTGGCTTAGATTTCATCACGTAAGGCACTAATAAACCATTCCCCGAAGAAGGCATCTAACATGCCCTCCGTTCTGAAAGCCAAGTGCTCAAAGGTGACAATAAATTCTTTCACTATGTTAGATTGTCTCAACTTGGTCAAACGACCCAAATGGTGTGTATCATTCTCAATGCATTCATAAAGATCGGCCACAAAATGTGTCCAAGAAACATACCCTTGGTGTGAATTTTTACACCATTTCCACCAATTCTAGCATTCAGGATCTAGATAGAGGACACTCTAACAAAGTTTGGCCAATTCATCAGTGATGCCATGCAATGAGAAATAATTTTCCATTTGAGTGATACAACTCGTGGGGTATGAGACATCAAATTTGTTCACATCGACTCTAGGAAAACACAGTTCACGATGAGGGTGATTAAAATGAAAGGCTTGGTAATGGGAAGAGTCGACATATTCATGATAGGAAGGTTGTTCATAGGAGGTAGGGTTCAGGAATCGACTCAATAATTTTCCAAGTGTGTCATTGATGGCAACATATTTTTCCTTGAGGGATCCAAGGTTGGAAGTAATGAAGTTTATGTCCTCCTTGTGTTGGGTGTTGTCGACAATCAAGCTAGTGCTTTATTGGTTGTGGTTGAGAGTCATTGGTGACGAGGAAAAAAATGGGTAGGTGGGTCTGCACAGAAAAAGGTTATAGATGAGGGGTATCATGACGAACAAGGTGAAGGGAGGAATCCAATGGGATAGGTGGAAGATAAGGGTGTTGGGAAGGGTGGGTGGGTCCAAAAAAAAAGAATTACAAGTGATAGGTACCATGACGATCAGGGTGAAGAGAGGAATTCAATGGGATAGGTCCCAAATAAGGGTGTTAGCGGGACCACTATATATATGTTTTTTAACTCTTGTGGAGTTATACTCTAACATACAAAATACTACAGTGACATAATGCCCAAATTGTTAATGGGGAAAATTGTGTAGGAATTTCGCAACGAGGAAGTAGGAGGTAGGGTTGTGCGGAAAAAGTGTCTTACTATTGTTGTTCTATTCTATTCTTTTCGCCAGTGTTAGGGTTTTCATGGTTCATACAAACAAGGTTTTTCATGTGTTATAGCTCTCTGATATACATGCGGGGTCAAACAATAGTACTTGGCCCAATATCTCAAGGCACCAACTAAGGAGGCTCGACCATACCCTTATCCATACTACCTGACTACTCAGGTACTGGAGAGTAGTCTTCCCGAGTGTTGTTCTTGGTGCCACTATAGCAGTCAATTGACCAATAGGATGATCTATAGTTGGTTTTAGGATAGGTAGGGGACTCCCTATATACCCCATGGTATATGGGAGTGATGGCCATGTGTAGATTTTATTTGATCCAGTACTACTCGAAGGGGTACCAACATGGGTTATAGAGCTTTCCAACAAGGTGAAATGTTTGTTTCGAGTATCCCATGATATCATTTGTATTTCTTGTGTGTAGTCTTCCCCAGTTGTATTTTTGACAAACATCCATGCTTTAGAGACGACGACAGTACATGTCTCTACGCTGGAAAAACAATTCCCACAATTTTTGTAGAGGAAAGTGCTTTGATACCACTTGTAAGGTACCATATGTATTATATAAAGCAGGAACATATATATTACGACAATTACCAACGGAACAACAAAATATAGAGAATAATAACACCAACAATGATACCTTTATTGATATAAAGCCAAGTTCACTTGCCTCTTCAAAGGGGAAACCTCCAATAGAGCATAACTCTAATATAATGATTCTAAAGACAAAACTTCATCATGCCTTCTACTCTTATTTATACTAATTCTATCTTCTAAGGAACATTCTAGAGGAAGATCCTTCTAGAAGCAGAAGCTTCTATCAAGTCTTCTTACATTAGAGTTGTTCACATTATGATGTAGACTTTATTTACTAATTTCAACCTTTTTACATGGAAAACATATTATTCTACATACGTAAGGAATTAGGGAGATTAGGTCCCTAACAAAAAATGAGAAATATTAAGCACTATATATTGAACCAATCATTGACTCACTACCTGATGCATCCTATTTGTTGGATACACACTATTTATCATCTGATGAATATGATGAAATGGTTTGACTCACCACATGGTTCTTAATGTTTTTCAATGAAAATGGGGTTGCATGGCAATGGAAAATGTCGATGACAGTAGCTTTCCATTTATCCATATTAGTATCGACTTTATTCCATTTATCCATTTAAATGTCCATTGCTCTTCCACGGAGTGATAATTAGTATTCCACGCAATCTCCATATTACTCCCATTTATCTTTGTAAAATATACTTGTGCCTTCTATGAGAATGAACCCTAAGATGTACAACTTTGATTTGTCCACCACCAAGCCCGATTAACAAATGAGATGTAAGATTTTATGTGTATCGTAGGTTTTCTTTGTAGGGTTTTTATTTTGCCCTTGAATGCCACTTTTTGTGAGAAACAATGCATGGAAATGAAACATGTCTCAAACCACCAATAATCATTGATTAGGCATTGTGAGGGCTTATTTACGAACTCTGTAGGTTATTATGTTTAATTTTGAGTTGAATTTTCTTTTTAAACAGAATAATTTTGTTTAAGAGAAATTGGTAAAATGACATACTTTGCCTATGGAGAAATATTAGAATAAAGAAGAGACTAGGATACTTTTTTAATATCATAAAGTATGTGCTTCTACTAAGTGATGGGCGGACTCGTATACTTTTAAGGTAGAGAAGAGCAACACAAAAGTAAATATCTATTTATCTAATTTTTTTTTTTGCAAAAATAGTAAATAAAAAAATTGTAAAAATAGTAAATAAATTAAATAAGTGTTTCATCCATTTCTTTTTATTAGTTTAGATGATTGTTTAGAAATTAAGGGGTTTTTTTTTGTTGTATAATTGATTGTTAAACGAATTTGCATGTTAAAGTCATTAAAGTCATTAGCTATGCTATTTTTTATTTGCAAGCAAGCACTATGAAGAAAAAATGGAAGAGTTGATACTATATAACACATACTACGTGTTATATTCTATAACACATCGTATGTGTTATATTCTATAACACATACAATGTGTTATATAATATAACACATACTATGTGTTATCTTATCTATTTACTTAATAGCTCTAAGCCCAATATTGTGAGGGAAAATGGTAGTGCAACAAACATTGTTGTGGCCAAGCAAAAAGTAAATTTCATGTATCATATGAATCTAAAGTTTAGATTCGACATAGCACCCTTTTGCCAAGTTCATGGTGCTTAATAGCTCTAAGCCCAATATTGCGAGGGAAAATGGTAGTGCAACAAACATTGTTGTGGCCAAGCAAAAAGTAAATTTCATGTATCATATGAATCTAAAGTCTAGATTCGACATAGCACCCTTTTGCCAAGTTCATCCACCATGTTGATCCATGTGGTTGAAGATGCCTTAAGTGTAGGCACATTGTGGTATAACACATACTATGTGTTATATTGTATAACACATACTATGTGTTATATTATCTATCTACCTAATAGCTCTAAGCTCAAATTGTGAGGGAAAGTGGTAGTGCAACAAACATTGTTGTGGCCAAGCAAAAAGCAAATTCCATGTATCATATGAATCTAAATCCTAGATTCGACATGGCACCCTTTTGCCAAGCTCATCCACCATGTTGATCCATGTGGTTGAAGATGCCTTAAGTGCAGGCACATTGTGGCCTCCACGCAATACATTCCCTATATTGAAACAATGTTGTCTCACTACCAACAAGAGACAAAGACCACGTGACCTTTTATATTAAATGGTTTAGTTATTATCATAAATTCTACATCGATATCCAAATATTCACATATAATATGAAACAAAAAAGAGAAAAGTTTCAAGATGAATGATTGAAAACATTATGTGTGGTTGTTACTAATGTAATAATTTGTCACATAACATATGTAGTGGCGATTGATCTTTCAACCTGGTTCATCTATCCATCTTCTTAGAGTCCAAACAAGTCCCTTACATGAAAATGAGCACTGAATAACCATTAAATAATTTTCTTCATTTATAATCTTATTTGTTCTCTTCATCCATCCTTAGTAAATTTATTGCTAAAAAATATTCAAAGGAAAAGGTTAGTTAATAATTGGCAAGGAGAGATATCATAATCATGTGATATAAATATACCTATTACTTTGGAATTGCATAAAATAATCATTATATTTATTTCATTACATTATATTTAGTTTTACACATAAAATGTATTTATATTTTTTCAACCGAATCTACTATCATTGGAAGTTTTAAGAAGAAGATAACCTTCCATGAGATCTAATTTTTTTTTTGGAAATTTCTATGAAAGGCTGTAGCTAAAGAAGATGATTAGAGTTCAAATGGTGTATTGTAAATATCATGTTAGAATGGTGGGATGTAACATAGAATTGATTGGTTTAGTAACAACTAGAATACATGTAGATGGTTAGGTCGAGTCTTGCCAAGCTAATCATGGAGATGAGGTAACAATATAACAATGGAGGAAAAACATGCAACACATTGATAGAGATGTGAAAAAGCATGGACATATAAAAATATCAATATCAATACAATCATAATTCCAATGTCAAGTCTCCTTAATGAAATGTCGATAAAGAAGCTATGCCTTAGTTTCTTTTATGATTTTTTTGGTAATAAGATGGTGGAAACAATAATCTAAAGTTTAACTTATAAATTGTTTTCTTTATGAAAAAAAAATAGGTATAAAAAATATGAGGTAGATTAGCATATCTACACTAATTTTGGTAAAATAAATAAATAATAATATGATATATAATATTCAAATGTATATATAATAAGATGCTCTAGGGGTGACAAGTGCACAAAGATTGTTCTAGATCCCTATGGATATAAAAAGATGGCTCATTCTCAAAGGTTTATGGAAAGACAAGAAAAATAAAGTGGAAGTTATATCTACTTTTGGTAAAATAAATAAATAATAATATGATATATAATACTCAAATGTATATATAATAAGATGTTCTTGGGGTGACAAGTGCACAAAGACTGTTCTAGATCCCTATGGATATAAAAAGATGGCTCATTCTCAAAGGTTTATGGAAAGACAAGAAAAATAAAGTGGAAGTTATGGTTGTGTATAGTTATTAAGAGGTGGGGTTATTAGTATTATAAGTAACTTAATGTGTTTATAATTGCACGACTTTTCGAAATGAAATTTTGGACTTTGAACCTAAAAATAACTAAAATATCATTCAAAGGATAACCAAGTAAATACAAGTATTCATAGTAGACTCTTTCTCCCATGTTAATATACACTTGAAACTTGAAATTCTCTTATAGACACTAGTTATGACCAATATTGGATCCCTTATCTCTTTGAGTAGATTTCTCTTGAAATTCAAGAGAGAGGATAGCATAACCCAATCATGGATGATTTTAGGGGCTAAATTTCGCTCGTGGGCTAATTTTCCATGGTTTTTCCAAAAACGAGATTCGCTATTTTAAAAATGATTCGCCCAAATTCTATAAGATAAAATTATTTTACCTTAAAAATCGCCAAAATTTTACAAAAACTATATAAAATCCTTAGAAATTTGAATATTTTTACAAAAATATCGCCAAACATTTATAGTTGGCATTTGAAGGATAAGTAAGATTCGCTAAAGTTTCTACATTTTAAAATAAATTTCCATCCTTAAAATCATCCCTGAACCCAATGTCACATTCCATGAGGGGAAATCTACCTTGAAATACCTAAGGTTAGATATTATTGGTGTTATGTGGTAGATATCTGCATTCCACCAACCTAGTCACATTAGAGATGAAAGCAAGCGTGGGATGGTGTGTATTCCTCTCTCCATGTTTCCTCATGTAAAACATCAAGAGGAAGGGAATATCAAAATTTCTCTTTATTCTTCAAAAAGAAACACGACATTGGGTATATATATATATGGAGCATTATGAGAAGGAATATAGATTATGATATGGAAAGAGTTTTGGAATATGATGGTTTTATGAGTTTTGTTTTTGTTATTTTATGTTTTTTCATTTTTTTACTAAGTGTTCACCAGATTTGGTTTTTTATTTTATTTTTATTAATAAAATCAATAAATTTTAATAAAATATATTTTTTACATCAAATTTATTAATTTTGAGAAAAAAGTTATAAGTTATAATATGTAAAAAGTTTTAAATTAAGATAAGAATATGATGATTTTAAGTGAGTTTAGTCTTTATTATTTTAATTGTTAGTATTATTTTTCAACACGTTGATATTTTCCAATGCAGTGAACTAATATTAGTTGTAAGTATAGGTTGACATCCTTATGTGCCCACGTGTGATAGCTATCCTTGGCTAATGTTGGGTTTCTTCTTGTTGTTATATATAGTGAGCATATATTGTTTTGATACATATAAAAAATAATAGATATATGTTTATTGTGTTGTTCTATGGAGTTTAGGCTCATTTACGATTCAGGTTAGATCCGGATTTCCACATGGTATTAGATGTAATAACCCAATTATACTAAAGAATAATGTAATTAGATATTTATCCATGTAATAGCCAGAAGTGAAAAATAACCATAAATAATAAACCAAATAATCATTGAATCTTCATTGAAATTCTTATAGAGAGGAACACTAAGAGGAAGGAACTTACCTGTGGTACCGATGACTTGAGGAACGTAACCATACCTTGATTATTGACATGATATCCGCAACACAAAGTGGGGGATGACTCTCCACCCAACTATAGAACTTGCTACTAAATATTTAGTAGGAGGTCACCCTCGAGCCTTCAATCTACTACAATGTCAGTGAATCTATATCCTTCCCCTCTCTAAAGATTCAACCAAAGAAATGTGCAAGAGAGAGATCTCCTTTTCTCATCCTCCTCCCTTTTTATATAGAGTCCATCTGTGGTAAAGAATCGGATCTCTAGGGTCCATTATTTAATTATTTATTATACTTAATGGTTTCTCCATTACTTACGGTTACTTATTTTATCTCTTTAATTACCCTAATATCCATAATAAATACTTATTATGACCTCCTTTAGGATAATTATTATATACTTATTTATTATTTTTTATTCCAATAAGTATTTATTATGACAATCTTAGGAGAATGATTATATTCCTGATATTATTATTATTATTTATATTTAATAATAATAATATGGGGCATGGCATACACCCCTCCTTCAAGGAACTTCATCCTGAAGTTACCTTGATTATGTTTCTTATAGTGTTTTTAATTAGCTCATCATTTTCCACAACACCTTCTGTTAGCTCCTATACTTCCACAACACCCTCTGCTAGACTAGTATAAAGCCACCCAAGTGATTACAAAAACCATAGAAAGTTCACATCACAACACCGGGGAAGTAAGAGTACTCTCTATCCGTCCTTCTCGACTTTCAAAATGAGGGTTAAGTCCTACTGGTCTATCTGGATCCCCAAGGCTCGAGACCTCATCAACCCAAGAAGGCATCTGGATCGATACTCATGTACACTATGAATTTTGAAAGGTTGTCCTAAAATCCCTCCACAATAACCAGGTACAACCCCAGGCATCGAATTCCAATCCCAAAACACCACTGAAAAGAAATGCTCCAACCTCTCTTCGGGACTTCGACATCACAACTCCAATACAAGGCATAATGATTACTGACATAAGTAGTAGATTGAATTGTCCCTAGCCCATACGATATTAGTTGTAATATTATCCTTCATGGTTATGGGATCCCACAAGATCATCAAATAAACCAACCCTCTCGGACCACAATCATGGCTCTCTCGGCCAACTGGTGGATACCTGACAATCACCACCTCACAACAAGTAATCATTACATTAGTCATTATACCAACATTTCAAAGAAATAATCTACATGCTAACTCTTTCATGTCATTGTGAGAATACAATATCATTGTCATCACGTCCTATTGAATAGTAAGATACGACATGCTGCCTCATGTCATTTTTAAACATCTCATCATAAAACTGCATGTAAGTTCAACATGTCATCACATAATGACATATTGTCATAATATTATAACATCAAAATATATTTATCAAAGTTATATTTCATCAAAATGAAACCACATGTTAACATCATGAATACAATAATCATCTCAAAAACATTATCATGATTCATCAACAAAATAACAGTGACTACCAAGATATCCATCTACTATATGGATCATTTTGTTTAAGTTTGTCATCTTGGCTGGATCATTAATACCATGAGTGCTAGGTTCTTATAAGGATACCAATTGTTTTTCAACCCTCGTATCCTTTTCTTTCAACCAAAAAGTTGACAATTTAGGACGTAAGTATAATCACCCTATCAATGCCAAGTTTCTCATTTAATTAGTTTATGTGCATAAATTCATTCAATTATGCCAAGACTCCTCCTAAACAGTCACATCTGAATAAAATCTGACCTTTTCCTATTAAGTTAATAAGCTCAATCATCAACGATCATATCCTCAACAAACATGCTTGGTAGAAAAGGGAAGAGTCTCAAAGAAACTATCCCTCTCATGAAATATCCATTGTTTATGTTTCCAATTAGAAGCATGTGGATCATGATTTATGTAATTGATTGTCCTTACCTGATCAATCCGTTGTAGAGTCTCAATCAAACGTTGGGGTTATTGTAAATGATGGTGTGGTGTAGGTAACCAATAACCCCTAGGGTAAACACAACAACCTATAACCCTGTGATCTCAAAGTGCACAATAATTTTTCAAAGCATACACACAGATGGAATATCCTTTTGATTATATTAGCAACATGAATTCACAATCTAAACAAGAGGAAAACAATGCTGGCAAGAGCACAATCAAGCTCAACATTTTCACATCCCTGAATCTTGTATCAAACTACAAATTCTTACAGCAAAATAACCCAGGTAAATAACTAATGTTAGTGACCAATTCTTTGAATTCTAAATCTTGAGAAAAGAACATGCTTTACAGATGTTCAACTTGTTTGGGACTACATGCTTGATGAGGTCATTGGTAGTTTCTCATAACTGGTCAACAACCATGGTGAAAATTTCCAATGACTTACTAAATCAAGGTTCTTCTTTAAGTCTGTTGTATATAACACATCACATAGTTTTTTTTTTGACATATCCATTAGGAATCATAATTGGAATTATCCCTTGGCCTATAACCATTTCTACCTTGTACCATATGTACCATGTGATCTCCTAAAGAAATTGTCTTTGCTTAGATTTCATTATCATTCCTTGAGGAAAACCACTACATTATGTGCATCGTATGCCTCAATTATATCTATACACATTTCCAAGAAGTCAAGTAATAAATAGTTTATGGTCCCTTTATGAATATATTATAACTATCATCTTCCCTTTTTCAACAAAATTGCTTAAATGTTTTTTTATAGTCTTTGAATAAGAAAAATCATACTTATTTTACTAAAATTCTACAATTTTGATCGAGGTGGATATTGGTGGCCACCCAGCTTTTCCAACTCGCTCAAAATAGTTTTCTGGCAATTTTGGCAATTTACTATTTTTAGCAGTTTTTAACTTCTGGGGCCATTTTGAGGGACTAAATGAAGGTTTTTTGGGATAGAGATTCTCAATGATAGAAAAGGGATCTAATTGAGCCCCCCTAAATGAATATCCTCGACAATTCCTTTCCAACGAGATATCATGCACCTAAAACGAAGATCGTATGCAAAAGTTACAACCCCGAGAAGTTTATGTACTAACTTACCCAAATGGGGCCCACATGACTTTTGACGCTTCATATCCTAGGGTTAGGTTTTTGGATGTCTATGGTTTTTGACATTCCTGTTTATTGTAAAAATGCCTTTAGATCCTCATTTTAATCATCTTATTGCGAATGAGCGCAACCGTCACATCTCTTCTCAGAGACAAGCCGCCACCATTCCAACAAGCTTGTTTTCCGCTACATTTTACAGTTTCAGATTATTTCCTTATTGAATAGAAACCAGTTTTAATGTATCTATGTTATTTTGTGTTAAGCATATTTAATAATTTGTATTCATTTCTTTCTTCTCATAAAATATGGATCAGTGGTATCAGAGTGGTCTGCTCCTTGTCGTCTTAATGCATGTCCCCAACTAGGTCAGGGTACAAATAATTGAGTCTCGAGCTTATTTCTCTTGAGGAAAAAAGCTCTCAAACACCAAAGAGGCCTCTCATGGAAGAAGAAAATAAATATGACGGGATGAGAGATCCTTTCAAAATGTTTCTTGAGGAAGCCCTCATGCAATAGAGGAATGAGATGATGGATAGTTTCGCACAAATCCTTCGGTGGCTACCAATAGGCGATGCATATTCCTCGAGTGGAGGCGCTACCCCCTTCAAGGTAAAAATAAACTTCGATATTCCTATATTTGAAGGTCATATAGAGGCAGATGTTGTAGACAAGTGGTTGAATCTACTAGAAGGGTATTTTTCTATCCATAACTTTTCAAATAGAGAAAATATTACTTTTGCACTCCTCAAAGTCGTTCCCCATGTCAAAGATTGGTGGGAAAATTTCTATGAGCAAAAGAAAACAGAGGAACCCTCATTATTTATAGTCACAACCACCTGGGAATCCTTCGGGGATGATATTAAGGAACAATACTACCCTGTCAAAAGTTATGACGACTTGTATACCAAAAGGACCACACTGCAGCAAGAAAGAGACCAAGCAGTGCCAGAGTTCACAAATATCTTCCATACCTTGCACACTAAGATGGGTATGAATGATTCAGAGAAACATCTGGTGCTCAAGTATCACGATGCTTTGCATATATACATTCAGACTGAAATGGAATTTCCGGACATGTCATCCTTGGGTGCAGCCTACCGATATGTCGTCAAAATTGAGTAGAAGCTCAAACAAAAGACACGACAATTTGGGACTGGGAACACCTCACAAAAAAAGCCAAGAAGGGGCGGCCCCAACCCATAGAACAAAGGAAAGAGAAAATATGGACAATATCATGAAAACCAGTCCAAGCTTTAAGCAAATAAGGACACTTGAAAGACAAAGGAATATACCGAGAAGTGGTGCGACTTCCATAAGAGCCCTTGGCATAACACTGTTGACTTGCGCTCAAAGAATTCACTGGTGGCTGAAGTGAAAGCCTCTGAATCAGATGTGGGTTATGAATCTCAGTCAGAACCAGAAAGGGGAAGATGAATCATTGGCACAGAACCCAATGCCACCGTTGCTACCGCCAAGCTCCATCCTGGTGAACCAGACGAGCCAGAAGAAGGTGAGTGCCTCTTCCATTCACAGATGTGGGTAAAAGGCACCCCACTGCACTTCTTTGTTGATAGTGGTAGCTAGAATAACCTCATCTCAGTAGAGGTCGTCAAGCGACTGGCCTTGCCGAAAATGCCACACCCACAACCCTACACCATTGGATGGCTCCACCAAGGAAGTGATCTCCGCATCAGCCAATAGTGTTGACTATCATACAACATCAAGCACTTCAAAGACGAGGTATTTTGTGATGTTCCTCCTCTCGAAGTTTGTAATGTTATTTTGGGCCAACCTTATTTATGGAAACGTCATGTTGTATATGAGTCTAGGCCTTGTAGTGTTATTATTACTTTGAACATGAAATTGTAAAGGATACCCGAGGCAGTCCCTCCTAGTGCTATTTCCTTGATCTCTGCCAAGAAATGTAGGAAGGTCATCTCTCAGACTGAGAAATTTGTCTTCTTCGTGATTCGCTCTTAGAGTGAGAAAAAGATCATAGCCACATCTAGGGCCTCTGCGACCGATCTCTCCACACAATAGAAGGAAGTGGATAAGGTCGTGGAAGAATACTCAAATATCCTCTCCTCTCCTACCGGAGTACCTCTGCACTGCTAGGCCAAGCATCCCATCGATCTGACCCCAGGTGCACCACTACCCAATGGGCCAGTCTACCACCACTCTCTGTTAGAAAACAAGGAGATCAAGAGGCAGATCCAAGAACTACTCCACAAGAGGAACATACATCCCATCGCATCGCCTTGTGGGAGCCCAATTGTGTTGGTGCAGAAGAAATATGGGACCTGGCGACTTTGCATTGATTACTGAGCCTTGAATAAAATCACGGTCTGAAACCAGTACCCGATTCCCTGAATCGACGACCTCCTTGATCAACTCACGGGGAAAAAATACTTCAGTAATATTGATCTGAAGTCTGGATACTACTAGGTCCCAATAGAACAGATAGATGTATGGAAGACTGCCTTTAAGTCAAAATAAGGTCTTTTCAAATGGCTAGTGATGCACTTTGGTTGGACAAATGCTCCAACAACTTTTGTGAGGATGATGGACAATATCCTATGACCTTTCACCAATACTTTTGTAGTGGTGTATGATCTCGATGACATCCTCATCTACAACAAGACTTAGGCAGAACACTTGCAACATATTTAACAGGTTTTGCACACCCTGCGACAGCACAAACTATATGCAAACTTGGAAAAGTGCTCCTTCGACATGGATAGGGTCCATTACTTAGGCTACATCATTGATCGACATTGTGTGCATGTGGATCTAGCCAAGATCTAGGTCATCGGTGACTAGCCATCCCCAACCACACTCACTCAACTTTGGAGCTTCTTGGGCCTCACCAATTTCTATCGTAGGTTTGTGTTGGGATTCTCTCATATCACATGGGCCCTAAGCCAAGTAACCAGGGGTGGCGATAAGGGAAAATTTGTGTGGGGCATGTCCCAAAAACAAACCTTTGATGACTTGAAGAAGCGTTTGTGCTCACCCCTAGTACTTTCATTACCGGACCTGCAACATCCCTTTGAGATCAATACATATGCTTCAGACTATGCTGTGGGCGTCATTCTCACTCAAAACGGACACCCTATGCCATATCATAGTGAGACACTATCAGATGTTGTCCATAAGTACCCTACTTATGAAAAATAAATGTACTCCATTGTGCAAGCCTTCTTCCATTGGAAACATTACATTCTTGGGAAGGAGACAATCATCCACACTGATAACAAGCCACTATAGTTAATGTAGAACCAAGAAAATTCCAGAATGACCACCATCAGAGGTGGTCCACATACTTACAATAGTTCTAAATCAACATTAAGTATAAAACATGAAGTACCAACTGAGTTGTTGATTACCTCAGCTGACCTCTAGTTGTGAAACTCACCATGGTGCTAGAATCTTGTGACCACGAGACATCTAGATGGCTCCACCTTTACGAGACAGACCCTGACTTCTCCACCACCTACCAAATGCTGGGCGCCAACTCAGTGGTCGCTAATTTCCATATTCAAGATGGGTTGTTGTGTCATCTGGGCCATCTCTGTGTTCCATCAAGCGAGAGAACAAAGTTGATTTGGGAAGCTCACTACAGTCGGGTGGCATGACACTTTGGCATCGAAAATACAGTGGCAGTGCTGCAGAAAAATTTCTACTGGTCGAAACTTCGACAAGATGTCAACAAGTATATCAGGTCCTACACCGCCTACGCTATTTCCAAACCAACCACTAAGAAACAGGGCCTGTACACCCTTCTTCCTACTCTTGATAGGATGTGGGAATCCATATCAATGGACTACATTTCGAGCCTCCCATCCACCAAGAGGGGAAATGACTGTGTTTTTGTGGTTGTTGATCGCTTTTCTAAGATGGCGATTCTAGCCGCCTGCAAGAAGAACATCATAGTAGAAGCCACTGCCAAGCTCTTCTTTGAACAAGTATGGGTACATTTTGGGATCCCAAAAACCATTATATCAAACTGTGACAGTCGGTTCCTCAACACATTCTGGTTGAGCCTCTGGTCACTGCTGGATACCAAGCTCACTAAATCCATTGCCTTCCACCCCCAGACAGATGGACAAATTGAGGTCGTCAATCAGATGATCGTACATATCCTTCGCATGTACAATTCAAAACACCCCCGCACATAGGATGTGAGTCTTCCCTATGTCCAACATAGCTACAATCGAGCCCTACATAGCTCAACTGGCTACAACCCATTTCAGATGGGGTTGGCATTCCAACCATTGGGCCCCATGGATGTTGCACTACACCTGGTGACCACCTCGGCTGACTTATCCCTTGCTCCACTAGAAATTGACAAAGCCACCCAGTTCATTGAGCGGATCCAACACATCCACCAATAGGTTTAGGATATTCTACGAAAGTCTAATGCTAAGTACAAGAAGCGCCATGATCAACATCAGGTGCCACATAAGTTCCATGTGGGAGACAGAGTTTGGTTGCACTTGTAGAAAGAACGCCTTACAAGGCCCCATCGGAAGCTTCGCCCAATTCGTTATGGTCCATACACCATCACCAAGGTTTTCGGTGACAATGATTTTGAGCTCAACATTCCCCCTTTCCTTGGCCTACACCCAGTCTTCAATGTGACTCTCCTTCGACCATATTTCCCACCATTATTGGACACCTCAGAGATAGAAAAGCAGTTGACACCAAGAAATCTCAACCATGACTACATGAAACATGAATCCAATGATTATATTGTGGACACACATATCAAGGAAACTTGACAACAAAGGATCCAGCATTATCAAGTTGTCAAAGTAGGGCAACTCCTACACCAAGGCAAGTGGCTCACCCGGGGATAAATTCAACAAAAATTTCCTCATATGATGGGGGAAATCAATGCAATGGAGGCCATTTATTCCTAATGAGGGAATATTGATACAGGTGGATATCGGTGGCCACCCACCTTTTCCAACTCGATCAAACCATTTTTCTAGAAATTTTGGCAATTTACTATTTTTAGCAGTTTTTAACTTCCAGGGATATTTTGAGGGCCTAAATGAAGGTTCTTCAGGATCGAGCTTCTCAATGAAATCCAAAGGTTTTTATTGATCCCCCTAAATGAATCTCCTCGAAGATACCTTTCCAATGGGCTATCATGCGCCTAAAATGGAGATCGTATGCAAAAGTTCTGAGCCCAGGAAGTTGATGTACTAACTTACCCAAACGGGGTCCACATGACTTTTGGCGTTTCATATCCTAGGGTTATGTTTTTGGATGTCTAGGGTTTTTGACATTACTCTTTATTGTAAAAAGGCCTTCAGAGCCTCATTGTAATCATGTTCTTGCGAATGAGCACAACCGTCACATCTCTTCTCAAAGATAAGCCGCCACCATTCCAACAAGCTTATTTTCCAGTGCATTTTACAGTTTCAACTTATTTACTTATTGAATAGAAAACCAATTTTATTGTATCTCTATTATTTTGTGTTAAGGATATTTTAATAATTTGTATTCATTTCTTTCTGCTCATAAAATCCAGATCAAATTTACTATGTCACCTTTCTTCCCCTCTTGAGAAGTGATGTCCTCGAAGCAAGGTCAACAAAATCACCCTTTGATTATGCCTTAAATATGCATAATTCATGTTCCAAGTGACTCATTGTCTTTCATTTGGACACACCCGTAGTTGAGGAAATTTTGATTTTAGTTAAAAGAGAGTCATAATTTCCTTCAATTTTCTTTTTGATAATAGGCTATAACTAGATTTATGTACAAACTTGCAAGAGATTCCAAAAATACATAAACTTGCATGAGGTTTCACCTTGGAGACTCCACAAGAAATTGAATTGGTTACTAAATCACTAGAGCAACTTCGTCTTACCAAAAGAAATACACGTTGATAAGTATGTATTCTTGAAATGAACAATCAAACAATCTAGTCTTCAAAAACTGTATTGAAACATATTGCCTCTAGAGACTAATTGATGAAAATGTCATTTTAAATTTGTTGATCTATGATTTCGTTCTCATATTTCCTACAAACATAATATAAAGTTTGAATTCTATCTCCAAGTGTTGCCATAGATTGCGCTAGTTAATTTTGAGCTTTTGTATCCCCTCATCGACACAATCATCATCGAATCCATGACCTATCATCATCTTTCACCACTAGACACAGGGTCATGTGGGCATTTTGCGCCCTTAGAAACAAAATTGTAACAAATTTTTTCCTTACTCTTTGAATCGCATAGGTCGGGAAGCCCTTGTGTAGAGGTAGACGATTCGAACCTCGACTCAATATCATGACTCAGAAAAGATAAAATATAAAATCTATTATTCACTTCAGGTTCACCAGACACATCATGAGAGGCCTTGCTATAACTAGGAGAGGGTACATGCACTACTACATATTGAAAAATTTGCGACGACGACTTGCGATGAAAGAATTCTTTCATCGCAACATGCAAGAGAAAAAGTTCATTTTTTCTAAATATACTCTGTATTCGTCGTAATGTCGATGCTTGCAGTTTGACTAAATTATTATGGTCAATATTCGTCTCAAGAGCGACGACTTTAGATTGTCTGTCGCTCTTGCGACGAACTTTGACCATAATAATTTAATTAAAATTTACCGTTGAAAATGACCTAAAATAAATAAGTGGAAAAAAAATATTTTTAGGTCACTATCGCCACAATTGCGACAATAGTGACCTAAAATTTCCCTATAAATATTTGATGATTTAAAGATGTTGCGACAATCTTTCTATAACAACGACGGTTTCGAAAGGGTATTTTTGTGCGGAAAAATGTTGCAAAATGTTGTTAGAAGTGGGGAAAAAAGTAAAGCAGGTGAAAAGGGTGATGATAGATGTTATTGCCCTTGTAAAAAATGTTGCCTCAGACACCCCATAATAATTTTAATAGCAACAACTATAAAACATTGTAGGAAATATGGTCATATTGATGGCAGGTTGAATGAATATCGTCCCATGGTAATTAGCTATATATTCATTATCTTTTTTTATTTTGTCAATTTTATATAAAATTATATATATATGTATATATATTGTTTGAATGTTTGTTATAGTATACACTAATTTTGCATGATTGTTTGTAATTATAAAGTTAG
>ML788098.1:203739-217897 GCA_009831015.1 Picea engelmannii
GAAAGACATTGGAATGGATTATCAAACTATAGATGCATGTCCTAATGACCATATTATATATTATGGACAACATGCTTCGAAAACCGAATGTCTGCAATGTCTTATCAGTAGATATCGAACCGATCAAGTAACAAAAAGGGTGCATCGAAAGGTTCTTTGTCATATTCCCATAATTCCACGTTTGCAGTGATTGTTCAGGTGTGAGAGCATAGCAAAATTTATGGATTACCATGCACATAACAAAAGTGAAGATGGTGTTCTTCAAATGCCTACCGATGGTTCTGCATTTAGGGAAATTGAGGAAAAATGGGCAGATTTCAAAGATGAACCTTGTAATGTTAGGCTTCCATTGGCAACTGACGATTTTAATCCATTCGGAGAGATTAGGTCTATTTACTCAGTGTGGCCTATTTTTGTTATCAACAATAACATTCCTCCTTGGATGTCAATAAAGAGGGGGCACATAATGTTGACAATGATTGTTTCAGGTATTTGTTTACATTAATTTTTTGAATTTAACATTTTCATTTGTTTCAATTTTTGCATAATATCTTTTGTTTATTTATTTAATTATATATATTAGATGATATCATTCCTTTAGTAATTATGTGTAATTTCAAACAATTAGGTAAGTACCAGGTTAAATATATGAATGTATATATTGACCCTCTTATCGACGAGCTACTAAAGTTATGGGATGGCATCACAATGTATGACATATGTAAACCAATCGGGGAGAAGAAATTTAAATTCCGTGGAATACTTTTATGGACAATTCATGATGCCCCTGGACTAACACATTTTTGTGGTATGTATAAGCATTCTAATATTGCTCATTAATACTATATAATATTTTAATGTTATCATGGTGTATGTTTACTTTTTAAATAATCTCATTGTATAATTGGCATTAATCCATTTGTTCCAGGTCTTCAAACAAAGGGTAAATTTGCATGTGCCTCTCAATTCATGAGGTTGCCCTACTATGAGGAGCTAAAAATAGCTCATTTGTTTGATACAATGCATATCGGGAAGAATGTGACTGAAACGTTATGGCAAATCATAGATGGTAGGAGGGACAAAGAGAAAATTGTCAAGATTTGTACTGACATTCAGAAAGCCAATCTTGCAATGCGAAGTGTGATCCGATATTCAAATAGATCAGATGGAGTACTAGACCGAAATAACCTTCCATGGTTATTAATAGAGCAACAAAGCAATGATGTAAAAGAGGTCATTCAAAGAATTAAATTTCCCACCGGTTTTGCTTCAAGCATAAAAAATATCTTAATAAATAAAGGTGAATTTGGTGGGGTAAAAACACATGATTGACATACCTTCATTAAGGTAATAATTTTGGTATACATATTTATATATATTGGCCTTATAGATATATATATATATATTTTTATATTTTTGTTTGTCTACTTTGGTCGAAACAAAAAACGATTCATTTGTTGTTACAATATGTTCTACCACTATCTCTCCCAAACGAATTTGACAACAACGTCAAACAAGTTATATATGATCTTGAAAAATACATGAGGTAAGACGTAGTTGTGATTTATATGCAAAATTTTCTTTCGAATTATTGTTGTACTTAATGACACATGTTTTACTTGTAATGTAATGTAATATATTATATTATGTTATGTTGAAACATGTTATTTTTTTGTGTCACGATTTCATGTAGATGGTTGTGATTGAAATAAATCCATGAAGATGATATAAAGTATTGGAAGAGAGAAATTCCTCATCTAATGTGTGAAATGCAAAAGTATATACCTCCTACCTTTTTCAATGCACAAGAACACTACCTCATACACCAAGTTGAGGAGATTGAAATTTGTGGACATGTTCACACAAGGTCAATGTGGATGGTGGAGAGGCACTTGAAATCATTGAAGGCATTGGTTAGACAAAGAGCACGTCCTGAGGGTTCTATGGTGGAGGGATATATGGTATATCAATCCATGGTGTATATTAGTCAGTATCTTCCTAAATTAGCAACACCAACTATGCATGCAGTGGATCACATTTGGGATGTGAACTCCATCAAAAAATTTGAAGATCAGGAGCATCTGTTGGGGAAAGGTAGAATGAAAAACATGAGAGGTAATATATTAATAGTTGTGAAAATTTATATTAATAATACATACAAAGTTTCATTTTTGTGTATATGATTATACTCATTAATATATTAATATAATTTATTTCATAAATTATAAATATTTATAATTACTTGCATATTGTATGTTATAACTGATATTTAATATTGGTGAATTATGTTTTTTTGATTCAGTTGCTCTAGAGTGGAATGCACTGCATTTATACATTTCAAAAAATCTTGACTAGATGAATGTATGGATTGAAAGATGTAAACAACATAATGGAGGTAGGTTATCATGGAAACGACTGTCTGAATTGGTTAGAGAAGCTCGTCGTAACAGAGATGCCAATGTTATGCAGAGGGAAATTGATTTAGCATATGGTTTGAAAGATGGACAGGTCAGCAATTTCACCCATTTTATTCAGTTATTTTATTTTATACTATTGTGACTACATGTGTACTGTATTTTTCAAATACTTTCGAAGTTATATAAATATATGTTAATTTATTAATTGAAAATGCATATTTTACATATCTGACATATTGCAGTTGAAACACCACAGTTGAAACAATTGTATGAAACAAGGAAAACTTCTGATAGTGGGATAACTGTAGTATTCCAGGTTACTAATGTTTCCTCTAGGAGTGACAGACATCCTTGAAAACCTGAAAATAGATACTATGGGTATTTAAACAATATACTTGAGTGTGACTTTAATTCCTTCAAATTAGTTCTGTTCGATGTCAAATGGTATAGGTTATGAATGCATGAGCGTGATGAGGAAATAACTTTTATTCAACATGCCAATGTATTTCCAATAATTAAAACAACGATGTTTGAAAGAGAACATGATCGATATGTTTTTCCAAGCCAATGTGAACAGTTCTTTTACTCAAATGTTCCAGGTGAAAGGGATTGGTCATTTGTTGTTAGATATGATCCAAGAGGAAGGCCAATTAAGTATACTCATTTACAGGAAAAAGATGATATTGAATATCAAGAAGATGATTCGACAGAATATCAGATAGAGCTGGAAGATCATGGAGGGTTGACACATGAAGAAGACGAAGAAGATCATGATCTAGGCATAGGAGACAATATTGCAATTCTTGATGATGATGTCGATGAAAATATGCTCGAAAATGACATTGATGACGATGATGATATCATCAATCCTTTCAACATCATTTCAGAACCATATGATGATACATATGTCGAGTTTGATGAAGAAGATCAAGATAGAGAATACAAATGATTACACAGATGTTGAGGTTGGATTAGGTACGTGACTATATAATATATTAATTTGTATGCATTATTCTCTTAAAATAATTTACTTTTAATGTCATGGGTTAATTACATGTTTTTAAATTTTATGCGACGTTTTTATATCCTAGGTTACATGTTGTTTAATTATTATTTGAAACCTGAAAATAATTGTCAATATAGTAAAGTACGTGGTAGACTAAAAATATCATTTAGAAACACATAATTTCATGTACCTTCATTAATTTTTGTTTTTGTAGTTTCTATGCATGAATATTAATAGGACGTCGCTTTCAATTATTTTATATTTTATAGATTGGGTTTTGGGGATCAATTGAGAGTGATGTGAGGGGGAGGAGAGGGGCCATGTGAGCTTCCACCTTCACGTGGTTGGCCTTGTTCAGTAGAGGATAAATTATTCTTGAAACCAAGAGAATCTCTTTCAATTTTATACCATCATCATCGTATAATATTTCATCAATATTTTTACCTAGTTGAATCTTCTTAGAATTGAGATTCGTTACATAGTCATTGAAAAAAGACAAAAGACTTATGTAGAGGATATTAATTTGGTCTTTCTATGGGACATTTTATGCCATTAGTATGTAATTTTGTACAAAAATAATGGATCTTGGGGAATAAACCATGTTCAAGGAATGAGGAACGAGGAACGGAAATTGCATGAGAACTAGACACCGACAACAGGGACCCATGAATGGGGCCAACGTTGAAATTTTTTCAAACAGTTTCTGTATGCACTGAAATTTGTCATGGATAAACTATTGGCATGATTTAATGATATGGGAGGGTTTATGGACTCAAATTTGAGTGACACACCCACTTTATTCCATCATCAATTCATCATGTAAACCATAAACCCTAATTTTCTTTCAGAGTACCCAATTTGGTACACACAATTTTTAGGCTTTCATCGATCTTTCTTCATTTTTATTTCAGGTTCTACATTAATGTATATACAATGTATCTGCGTCATCTTTGTGATGAAAAATCCCTCTATTTCATTCATTTCTTAATCAAAACCATCAAGATACTAGAGGCGGGCAACATGGACCTGTGAATGGGGCCAATGTTGAAATTTTTCCAAACGGTTTTTGTATGCACTCAAGTTTGTCATGGATAGACTATTCACATGTATTAATGATATGGGAGGGTTTCTGGACTCAAATTTGACTGACACACCCACTTTCTTCCATCATCAGTTCATCATGGAAACCACAAACCCTATTTTTCATATGTTCTAGTAGATATGTTAATGATTCCAAGTTTCATATTTGTATTTGACTGAAGGTCCAACTAGCTTGAAAAGTATCAAATTGATATTTCAATTTGATAAACCAAATATGAAATGAATCCAAGCATCATTTGATATTGTCGCAAGAGAGACGAATGTAAATAATCTTGTGACGAATTTGCTATACTATCGACAAAAAAATTTCGTTGATAATTTTATGCCATTAGTATGTAATTTTGTAAAAAAATAATGGATCTTTGGGACTACACCATGGTCAAGGAACGGGGAACGAGGAACGAAAATTGTATGAGGACTAGACACCGACAACATGGACCTGCGAATGGGGCCAACTTTGAAAGTTTTTCAAACAGTTTCTGTATGCACTGAAATTTGTCATGGATAGACTATTGGCATGCCTTAATGATATGGGAAGGTTTTTGGACTCAAATTTGAGTGACACACCCACTTTCTTCCATCATCAATTCATCATGTAAACCATAAACCCTAATTTTCTTTCAGAGTACCTAATTTGGTATATGCAAGTTTTAGGCTTTTGTCGATATTTCTTCATTTTGATTTCAGGTTCTACATTAATGTATATACAATGTATATGCTTCATCCTTGTGATGAAAAATCCCTCTATTTCATTCATTTCTTAATCAACACCATCGAGATACTAGAGGTGGACAACATGGACCTGCGAATGGGGCCAACGTTGAATTTTTTTCATATAGTTTTTGTATGCACTGAAATTTGTCATGGATAGAATATTTACATGCCTTAAAGATATGGGAGGGTTTATAAACTCAAATTTTACTGACACACCTACTTTCTTCCATCATCAATTCATCATGGAAACCATATACCCTATTTTTCATATGTTCTAGTAGATATGTTAATGATTCCAAGTTTCATATTTGTATTTGACTGAAGGTCCAACTAGCTTGCAAAGTATCAAATTGAGATTTCAAGTTGATAAACCAAATATGAAATGAATCCAAGCATCATTTGTTATCATCACAAGAGAGACGAATGTAAATAATCTTGCGACGAATTCACTATACTATCGATGAAAAAAGTTCGTCGATAATTTTATGCCATTAGTATGTAATTTTGTACAAAAATAATGGATCTTTGGGAATATAACATGGTCAAGGAATGAGGAATGAGGAACGATGAACGAGGAATGAAAATTGCATGAGGACTAGACACCAACAACAGGGACCTGCGAATGGGGCCAATGTTGAAATTTTTTCAAACAGTTTCTATATGCATTGAAATTTGTCATGGATAGACTATTGTCATGCCTTAATAATATGGGAGGGTTTATGAACTCAAATTTGAGTGAAACACCCACTTCTTCCATCATCAATTCATCATGTAAACCATAAACCCTAATTTTCTTTCAGAGTACCCAATTTGGTTGTAACATCCTGCTCTGGCGCATTGAGAAAACTTATTCTTTGAGGACACTTGCTCGCAAGTGATCTGGACTTTTATGATGTTAAAACATTTATCCTTGATTATGATGCATTATGATAGATGACATGATGTTTTACTGCTATGACATAGACAGGTTCTATTGACTCAGTTTTTGGAGTGTGCAGGGTTTTGGACCTTGAGGATGCAGAGGCATCGGTGGAACCCCTTGGACTCCGGATTGAGTCAGGGAGTGTGCTATTTGGGTTGATTTATTTACTGTGATATTTCATTGATTTGATGATATGATGTTGGCATGTTCTGACATGATTGTTGATGATGCAGGCTGATGATAGCTTGCCGACCAGACTCACATATGGATTAAAGGGGCCACACACGATTTCCAGAGAGGTTGAGGGAGAGGTGTGGACAGCAGCCCTGCCACAACCTACTAGCACTCCCACAGTGGCTCGAACTGTAGGTTAACGGTTACCTAGTTCAAGAGGATCTACAATGCCATGAGGGAAGACTGCGACAGTCACTCACGATGATTCTAAGAGCCGCGCAATAAGGCGGGGGCCTTATTCCTTAGAGCCCTTAGTCTCCCACAAGTTCACCTGGCATAGTGTTGACTCCAAGGGTTATAGATGTCTACCAATCAATAAAGTTGGCTAGTGGCACCCTTGGAGCATGTGGTGCATCCTGAAGGGCACGTCATGCAAAAGAACCACAAGAAGCGAGTGGCACCCTTGGAGCACGTGGTGCATCCTGAAGGGCACGTCGTGCAAAAGAAACGAATGAGGCGAGTGTCACCCTTGGAGCACGTAGTGTGTCCTGAAGGGCACATCGTGTTGATGATGATGAAGAAATGAACCTAGATGGCCCTAATACATTAACGCCTTAAGAAATACTTAAACAACTTCCCTAACCAAGTGTCACCCAGTTCAGAATCTGAGTCCTAAGTATAAAACTTTTCTAGGGTAAAATTTAGCCTAACCTTAGGAAAAAGGCCCTAGAATAAAAATAACAATTTAAACAAAAACCCACTTAAGTAATAGTTGGGTCTTCATAAAATTCTTGGGGTAAATGACGAGAGTAACAATTAAATTAAAACTAATGGTTTTAAAATTTTGCAAAGAAGAAATTATTTCCTAACTTGTGAAAGTACAAAAGATATTAAATAAATAATAAATGGGAAAGATTTAATAGCGCAACTACCATTTTGGGTCTAATAAAAAGGGGAAAGAAGGGAATAATAAGAATTGGGAAACTAAGTAAATGGAGGAAACATAATAAAGGAAAGATGGGAACTTATGGTAAAAAGCGAGGTCAACATAGTAAGGAATCTACAATTAATAACCTTCTAAAATGAACTAAAATTAGCAACTTCATTTTAGGGAAAGTAATTAAACCTGTAAGGGAATCTAGGAACACCTAGGAGAGAATTTAGGGGCAACTCTAGGTGGGTGAGGGAAATGAGTAAATTAATAAATTAAAGAAAATAATTACTTGAGGAAAGAGGGGGATGGACGACACTTGTGCGAACGAGATCATTTAGTATTTTTTTTATTAAAACTTAATTAAAATGTGATTTAGGGAAAGTTGGAGGTGGGAAAAACTCTATAAAAGAAAGGGAAGATGAGGAAGAAAAGGGGATCGGTTGTTAGCATAACGTTACGTTGCCGGATTTGTGACTTGATTGATTGCTTGTGAGGAGTTGGGATTTTTTAGCTCGGATAGGAGCGGTAGCTCAGCCTTGCGAGGCGAGCTGGCAAACTAGATCTACCATCTGGATAGTGTGTGGCCCCTTTGTGGCTTGGGGGGCAAGGGGGAAGCAGAGTACCCCTAGCGATTGTCTGAGAGGTACCAGTGTAGTCTCTACGGTCGACGAGCTAGAGTGGTGCGGAGCAAGAGCGACAAGGAGCGCGGGATCATCATTCGAGGCGGGAGTTAAGGCAACGATATGTTTTTTTTTATATTTTGTAGAGTAGAACGCCTTAGGATTTATGATTGGTTTCTCTTATGGTTTTGTATGCTGATTTTAATTGGACGAATTCTGTCTTGAGCTTGATGCCGATCGATTTTATCTTCTTACTCCTGTGATCGATTTTATTTTTTTACTCCTGTGATCGATTTTATCTTCTTACTCCTGTGGTGGATTGACAGTTAAGTCTACTATAGTAAGGGAAGGGTTATTACAGTAATTAAAATCGGATTTCACCACGCGAATAGGGAGAATAAACCTTCAGCTTTAGCCCTAGCATTGGAACGGTGATTTGATACCCCTGTGGTTTTACCAAGACATCCATCTCTAATGCCTTCCACTGTGATCCTTGCGCATCTGCTTCACTGGTCGCGTTGTATATTTTTGGATAAAGAATATTCACATCCAGAATTCGTGTTTATGTATAATGTCACCGTCTATAGTAATCACAGTTATAGTTCCAAAGAATTTTGGTGCAACCGGGGGCGGTTAGCATGGCATTTCATTCGGTGATAGATACAGTCGTACCTCTGCTACATCCTTAGATAAACGAAATGCGATTTCATTCTGTGTTTAGGTAATGGATGTAACGATTCCCCTGCGAATTATTACTTGACAACGATCCACCTTTTACCTGGAAAACAGTTTCCGGATTGCCTTGTTAATCGATTAAACCTTGGTGTATATTTTACCACAGATCCCACGGTTTCCCTGATTACATGACCTTACCCTGATAATTTTTTTTTCCACGACTGTTTGATGCCCGAATTCCCTCTTACTAATACTGGCACGGTCCACGTTCTCCCCTCTGTCCTGCTGCCCATTGTTTGGCTCAGTTATGAGTGAAGGAGAACATGAATTGCATTCGAAGGATTATCAGACCCTATTGCAGTTACGGGCTTGACAGAACAGTACCCCATTTTCGTAGCAGTTTAGCTGAACATAAGTGTTTTCCCCTCAAGAGCCATTTCATGCACCCAAATCCGTTAATTAACATCCTGGTAGTGGGTGGACCCGCCTTCATTTCGACCTGTAATTAGGCTGGTAATGGATTTATCGGCGACGAAATTGACATCCTGGTAACCCCTCCCAGAATTTCTACAGCGATTCAACTGTTTTAGAACTTAATTAATTCCTTTTAATGTCGCACTGTTCATTATTCATCAAACGCTTTTGCCGCACAATTATTTATTCCTTAATCTCTTAATCTCGCACTGTTAGCGTGTTACCCTTTTATTTATTTAGTTTTACCCCTACATCTCCATGCTCTGACCAGGCGCATTCCACACAGAGGACATTCCTACATCTTAACCATTAAAACCATTACCTGTGCGTTATGCTTGAAGGTTTGCAAATCTGTTTTTATTCAGTTAACTAATTGTGTTTTACTCGGACCGTGTATGGTTCTATTATAAATTTGAGCATGGTTTTAATATCATTGAGTATTGTCTCAATTACTGATTGAATATCTTTCGTTTAACTTCAGTTACAATTTAATTATAATGCGGATATTGTCTCTAATGGCCAGATCTAAAATTGTGACTTCTTGTTAATTTAAATGGCAAATATAAACTGCAATATAAAATGCCATATTAAAATGTCGTATTAATATTGTTTTATGGAGAGTTTTACTGTAATGTGACCTTGTTGTTATTTTAATGGAAAATATAAAATGAAAATATAAAGTGCAATATAAAATGCAATATTAATATTGTTTAGGGAAAGTTTTGTGGTAATGTGGCTTGTTGTTATTTTAAATGGCAAATATAAAATGATATATTAAAATGCAATATTAGTATTGTTTTATGGAAAGTTTTGTTGTAATGTGACTTTGTTGTTATCTTAAATGGAAAGAATTATGGCAATTATAAAAGGAAATCATAATATTGTTTTATGGTAAGTAGTCGTAAATTTTGTATGGATAACATACCAGTAGTGAGGTGATAGATGTATTACAAGGTTAGGATGGTATAAATGTGAGGTTGGGTGGTAATTTCATTGAATTTTAGGGATTGATAGCATACAAGATGAAATGGGATTATTAATTATTTGCAAAATACGGTAATGAAAATGTAATGCAGATATTGTTTCGGGTTAATTTCAGGGTTAGCACTATAATTGGAATTTTCCAAACTCACAGTTGTAGGATATCAGACTTTTCAACTTGATAAAGCTAGTCGCTCTGTATGTAAGTCAGTGTGTGTGATTATTTTCGGTGTAAAGAATCCAGTGCCGTATCAAGAGTCTCGGGCCCTTTAAAGGCAAGGTTTCCACTCTTGCGACACACCTCTAAGGTCATATCAGTAGTCACGGTCTCTTTAAAGGAAGAGTTCCCACCACTGCGACCTCCTGACAGAGATTACTAGTTTCTTCCTGAGAAGTCGGCCAGGAGCCTATTTGACATTCTCTCTCTCCGGAGCAGAGAACTAAGATTAAACGCCCTGCTTTCCTGTGCAGAAATAGTAAAATCTACTACTATGGATTCTTCTATCTATGTTTGTACTGTACATAACTCAGTATGTTGTTTAATTCTTGCAGCTATTTGTTGTGTGCCTTATGTCTATGGTCTTTTAATGCTTGCAACTACTTGTTGTGCGCCTTATGTCTATGGTCATTTAATAGAAGTCAAATGGAGTAAATGGTCTGTAATTGATGTCAATAAGTCTCTCTAGTGGTTGGTCGATGTTGGAGTCCTTCTAACTTGCATCTTCCGTAGAGGTCGTGGTTTCCCTTTGATTTTGTAGTACTTGGTTGTCTTGCATTGCGTGGTCTGCTTGTGTCGGGCGGGATGTAGACACCTCCATGTTCCTTAGAACAGTCGCCAGCCCTGAGACCTTAAATGGTTAAAATCGATGGGAACCTGGGATTGAGCGTTGCTTATGTGTCTTGGAGGTCCTAACCATTGCAGGGTAAGATGGATGGGAAGTCAGTCTTTTTATTGATGAATGATTGTTGATACATGCTTGCAGAAACGTGATGTGTGTCTTATGTCGTCTTGTGGTGTTCGTCGTTGTCGCGTCTTGTTATTCATTGGGTGGTGGCACAAAGTTGATTGTGTTGTTTCCCTTGTACACGTGCGCACACACTTTTAAAACAAAAAAAAAATTCCCACTTGTTAAAAGAGGTTGTCGTCGTGATGAACGAGACATATGTTACATTGGTACATTCAATTTTTAGGCTTTCGTCGGTATTTCTTCATTTTTATTTAATGTTCTACATTAATGTATATAAAATGTATCTGTGTCATTTTTGTGATGAAAAATCTCTCTATTTCGTTCATTTCTTAATCAACACCATCAAGATACTAGAGGCGGGCAACATGGACCTGCGAATGGGGCCAACGTTGAAATTTTTTCAAACAGTTTTTGTATGCACTAAAATTTGTCATGGATAGACTATTCGCATGCCTTAACAATATGGGAGGGTTTCTGGACTCAAATTTGACTGACACATCCACTTTCTTCCATCATCAATTCATCATGGAAACCATAAACCCTATTTTTCATATGTTCTAGTAGATATGCTAATGATTCCAAGTTTCATATTTGTATTTGAATGAAGGTCCAACTAGGTTGCAAAGTATCAAATTGAGATTTCAATTTGATAAACCAAATATGACATGAATCCAAGCATCATTTGATATCATCGCAAGAGAGACGAATGTAAATAGTCTTGCGACGAATTTTCTATACAATCGACGAAAAAAGTTCGTCGATAATTTTATGCCATTAGTATGTAATTTTGTACAAAAATAATGGATCTTGGGGACTACACCATGGTCAAGGAACGAGGAACGAGGAACAAAATTTTCATGAGGACTAGACACCAACAACAGGGACCTGCGAATGGGGCCAACGCTGAATTTTTTTCAAACAGTTTCTGTATGCATTGAAATTTGTCATGGATAGACTATTGGAATGCCTTAACAATATGGGAGGGTTTCTGGACTCAAATTTGAGTGACACACCCACTTTCTTCCATCATCAATTCATCATGTAAACGATAAACCCTAATTTTCTTTCAGAGTACCCAATTTGGTACACGTAAGTTTTAGGCTTTCGTCGGTCTTTCTTCATTTTTCTTTTAGGTTCTACCTTAATGCATATACAATGTATTTGCATCATCGTTGTGATGAAAAATACCTCTATTTCATTCATTTCTTAATCAACACCATCAAGATACTAGAGGCAGATAACATGGACCTGCGAATGGGGCCAATGTTGAAATTTTTTCAAACAGTTTCTGTATGCACTGAAATTTGTCATGGATAGACTATTTGCATGCCTTAATTATATGGGAAGTTTTCTAGACTCAAATTTGACTGACACACCCACTTTCTTCCATCGTAAATTCATTATGGAAACCATAAACCCTATTTTTCGTATGTTCTAGTAGATATGTTAATTATTCCAAGTTTCATATTTGTATTTGACTGAAGGTCCAACTAGCTTGCAAAGTATCAAACTGAGATTTCAAGTTGATAAACCAAATATGAAATGAATCCAAGCATCATTTGATATCGTCGCAAGAGAGATGAATTTTCTCTACTATCGACAAAAAGTTAGGTTTTAGGTATTAGGTATTAGGTGTTTAGGGTTAAAATTTCAAGGGTTTAGGGGTTTGGGATTCTAAAAATTGTAGTGGTTATGAGTCAAATGCATTTGGGGAAATAAATTATAGTGATTATAAGGGTTAATGGCCATAGGTTCTTAGGGGTTAGATGGTTACTCGGTAATAATGGTTGTACGTAATATTATTAAAAATTATAGTTACAGGGGTTTAGGCGGGATCTAGAAGAGATTTGGTGAATATATCTACTTGTTGATCTACTAAAGGAAAATAGATCCACACAAGTTGTCTTTGAGCACGAGGTTTCCAAATTTAGTGCATCTAAATATCTATGTGTTTTGTCTTCTGATGATTCAATGGATTATGAATAAGCTCAATGGTACTTTGATTGTCACAAAGGTGGAATGAGTTTGTGGAGGAAGACCAAGTTGATCAAGCATCATCTGTATCCAGGGAAGATGCTTCCCGACATGAACTTCACTAGCATATTTGTCATTAGTGGAGGGTTCCAAACTCAAAGATCACTCACACACCCACTATTTATGAGCCGATATGATTTTGGCCTCATGAATGAGAAATATACCTAGAATGATCAATAAATGTCATCATTGTTGTTATAGTATTGTAGAAACAAATTTTTAATGAACATGATGTTCTTCATTGTTATAGCATCTTCGTCGAAACTGTTCAAAAACATGGGACTTTGGCCCATGAGTTTGGTGGCAAGAAGAAGACACTTGATGGCATTTTTTATTTAAAATTTATGGGTTGACAATTTACTCCAAGTTAGTTGACAGGTTCCTCTCCAAAACCACATGCAAAAACTTTTCAATATAGGAAAAAATGTTCAAATTGAACACAAAATTTTAACACTGCTAGGAACCAAGACACAATTATACGAATAATAGGTGGTGTATATAAATCCTATTTAAATCTTCCTAGTATACCCAAAGTTTGGTGTTTGACTATGTCTACACATGGATTTTAAAGTTGTCTAACACAATACCTCCCTTTGTTAACACTTTATACAAGCCTACTAAGATCTAATATTCCTTACCTTTATACATAGAACATACATGTACCTTATAATCCACCTTAATAGTTACATAACATTAATGTAAAACAACCTTAAAACTAGAAATTGTACATGTTCAAATAGTTTTCTGCTAAGACTCTTATAAACCAAACCCTTGTAATTGTTAACATATAACCCCTAAAATTTATAACCCTCTTAAGCTTATAAACCCTAATATAACCTCCCTATCCCCTACCATCTATAATCTCAATAACCCATATCCCATTAACAACTAATAAAACCCTTGGTATCTATAAAGACATATAATCTCTAATTCTTACACCTTCTATTGCATCTAACTAAAATAACAGTGGATTCCTATACCCTTTGATCCATAAACCTATAACCCATCTCATTCCTAACCCATATGAATCCCAACAAAAATAACCACTTCCACGGTACATTATAACCCATAATATAAGACATAACCACTACAACTCCTAATCCCTAAAACTTATAACACCTATAAAAGTTAATCCATA
>ML788098.1:218851-248576 GCA_009831015.1 Picea engelmannii
ATTTCTAAACCCAACAATCATTGACACATATATCCCCAAACCCCTATAACACTTAATACTAAACTCTTGAACCCTATAACCCCTATAATCACTAATTCATATAACCATTATCAATCCTTAACTCCTATAACCCCAAATTCTTATTCCCTATAAATATTTACTATAACTTTTATCCCCCCTAACACGTAATGTAATACCTAACACATATAAACACTAAATTCTATATTACCTAGTTGCTAACAATTAACCACTATAACCCCTAACTCATATAATTTATAAAACCTATAATCCCATACCCCTAACCCCCAGAATTATAGTCCCTAAGTCCTCACCTTATAGACCATATGAACATTTTACTCCTATAACCCATCATCCATAAGTTATCAACCCTAACACTTATGAACCTATAACCCTTAAACCTTATAATCAATATAACCCATATAACCCTTAACATGAAACCCTTATAACCCACATCCACCAATATTTATAGACCATAATATTACCACTAGCACCTTTAACCATAACATTTGAGCCTTAACCCAACCCATATATCCCCTAAATATTATAAACATTGATATAGCCTTAACCTCTAAGATTTATAATCCCAACCCATGTAACCCTAACTAATATATGCCCTTAATCCTAACCCTTATATCCTTTAACTCTTATAAACCCTAATATAACCCCTGAACCTTAACACCTATAACTGCTTACTCCCCCAACCATTATAACCCCCTAACCCCTAAACCCCATATTCTCCAATTATTAATCCATGCAATCCCTAGTACCTATCACCTTAATTCCTATCCTATAATTCATAATATAATCCATTATATTATGATTAATTTAATTAAAATATATATTAATTAAATTAAAACAATTAATAATAAAACATTAAAAAAACCAAAAAAAAAATACAAATGCCAAACTAATCTGCCCGCACCCATTCATTACAAAACAAATTTGGGCGTCGACCATATACTAGCTGAGAAAAACCCCATCCGAGGAGGAGAAAAAGCAATCCAGCGTCTGAGGAGAAAAACCAAACCCATGTCCGAGGAGAAAAACCAATCTTGATTCTCGACCATACATCGTGTTCATGGGCATCCGAGGAGAAAAACTCTATCCGAAGGAGGTAGAGGAGGAAAACCCCATCTGACAGAGGTAGAGAAGCATAGATATTCAAGGGTCTAGGCTTTTGATTGGACATCGACAGAGGCAAAGGATCCCTATCCGGAAAAACCTATGGAGATGTCGCGAAACTTGGTAATGTCTCTCCTCTTGCCTGCCAAAAATGTCTCTCTAAAATCGGTAATCCTTTGTGAAATGTGTAGTTAAAACCCTAGTTTTAACATTAGCATTATTGTCATTGTGAGAATAGTATTAGGTTTAAAAGAATATTAGTCACAAAATCATCTCTAAGAGAATTAATAGATCAACACCCTTAGACTTGGCAGTTTGTATGATTTTGGATATAAGTGAAAAATTACAAAGTTTGATCTAACATTCTACCTCATATTCCTTGCAATGCTAGTCAGTATATATTGAATCCATATTCTTTTTGGAGTGCATATATTATTGTGAAGTTTATGAGAGGAATTTGAAATTTGTGGGAACAAATTTTGTGCATCAAAAACTGCATTTCCAGTTGCTCCTTCACCTACAACGTTCTCATAGCCTCTATCCACCCTCTTAATCAATAATTCATCCCTAAACTCATCATATGAATTTTTAGAACCTTCATCATTTGGTTTAGGTCCTTTGTTATCTATTCCACATGAAATATTACTTTGAATGTCTTCTTTTAAAGTGGAATCTAAATGCCTAAAAACAACAATTATTTTAATAGTCCATGAATGCTTTGGTTGTTTTGTCTTTTAAGAAAAATTCAGATAATTGAAAGAGGTAAATCTTCAATCATTGCTAGTGGTTATATCAACATAAGTACTAGGAAATGGAGTTTTCTTCATCTTAGGATCTCGTTGTTGGTAAACAAGGCTTCCCTTAGGTGAATTAGTACCATATGTGGCTAAAACCATGTCATTTTCCGAGACTTTATTCTCTCATCTTTAAACAACAAGAATGGTGTGATAAAATGAAAATAAGTCACGTTTGAAGTGTGGCTATGTTTGGCTGAAATATTCCCAGTAAGTCTCATAAATAGGGTCACTAGCAAAAAATATGAAGGAAGTCCCATTGTCTAAATTAAATGAGATACATCAGATTTCCTTGTCAACATTGAGGCCATGTGATGGATCCATATTTTTCATTTCTTCAGATTTTAGATGAAAAAACTCTTCCTTGATTGAATGCATAAACTGAGAGCATTGAGGATTATCTTAAAAAAATGTTAGGATCTTCCATGGAGTTGTAAAGGAATGCATCTCAATCATCTTCTTCATGATCATAAAAATATTTGGTACCTTGGGAACACAGTACATGGTCTTTGTATTCATAGATTTATTTTGTAGATAGTCCCTAGTGAATTATCATGGTTTTAAATGTAATGGATATTAAGCAGCTCAACCAATTTTCTTTTACCAAGCTCCAGTCTATGTAAAGAAGAAAGGAAAGCGTATAAACCAAAGGCTCGGAATAATATTTCCTCCTTCCAATTTTCGCAAATGGGCATGTACACTTGTTTAGCTCATAAAGCACTCCAAAATTAACTGCTACAGGTGTTGTTCCTTTGTTGTGTGAGGCAAGAAAGTATAGTGGAGGTTGTCACCTAGAAAATGAAACCCTAGGGGGTTCTTTGGCAGAGGCAATTATCAGTCCCATATCTCCCAAACCTTCTAAAATTTGCATTCTAAATCCCAAACCTTATTTTTCTTCCAAAATATCCTCATATTCATTGCCAACAACTCTAGCATGTTTATCCAATGACAAATCATTCAAAAATTCCATGTAAACTTCAATCTCAAATTTTGTTGAAGTGTCGCCTCCATGACCCTACTTCAAAACACATTATAGTTGTTGTAAGTCTGGTTTTTGAAGAAAGATAGAAGTCAAAACATGAAGAGAAAAGTAAGTAGTCTTGTTTCCAATGGAAAATTGATTTCAATTTTTTCTATCACCCATTCTAGAACATCCCAAAGTGCTTCCTATCCTTCCACCATGGCCATTTGGGAATATGTATTCCCACACAAAATTTTGAAGAATCAACAGGCTCCTCAATTTTTCCATAAAATGAAAAGGAAAGAAGACATGAGAATCATTTGGAGTTTATCAATGTTTTTCCATATTTACTAGTTGATTTTCATGGAAAAAAATTATATCCAAGGTTCTCGAAGCAACATCATATCCAAGTTGATTACTAACATGCTCCTTCATGGATATGGGACTGAAAATATCAGTGCACTATTCATATTATTCCCTATCTATGTTCATGAAATGAGTTGTACTGGCTTGAGAATGGTTTTCTCCTAAATCTAATTCATTTTTATCTTGCCAACTTCTTTCCCTTTCATTCTCAGAATTATGTTCCAATTTCACTTCATTAATTTTGTCACAAGCCTACTGATTTTATGCATTTGAATTCCCTTAAAAAATAACTCAACATTTTGAAAAATGCCTCTATTCATGGACAAAGATCAGTTCTATTGGGAAGTTAGGCACCTCAATTTTGTTAATGCCTTAATGACCATAAAAATATCAATGCAAAGGTCATACATTGATGAGCCATCAAGGGAACTATCATACCTATATTCTACCCCTGACTAGTTGACAAACTTTAAGGAGTTTTCATTCAAAGAATCTGGACACAATTCTTCTTTTGGAATAGAGGGTGCATCATCATAATTTGAAAGACAATTTGAAGTTTTGAATTATTTGAAAGAGAACCCCTCAATCAAAACAACCATGCCCCATATCCCTTATTTTGACAAGATCTTTGACAATTTCTTGATCTTCAGATATGCTCTGTCTAGCCCCATAATTTCTTTTGACCTTGCCAAGAATCTTTACTCCATCATGTTAGGAGGTCCTTATTCTCATCTACCAGTCGTCATTAGCTTTTTTTCCAACAATTAATGAGTGCTCCTTGACTGATCATATTTATCTTGCTTGACACAATAGTTTTGTCACATGACATTTAATCATTAGTCCACATCATATCCAACTATCATAGACTCGTACCTTTGTGGACTTGATGCATCCTACCATGGAGAAACATGAGAGTGGATGTGGTTGTATTAATGTGGTCACTTGTGTTCTCTCAATATTATTTTCTTTAATCCCCTTGTACATACATGATTATTCCATGTGTCATTATATTGAGATTTTGAGATCTTGGACTCTTTCTCATAACAACTCATTATATCCTTAAATTCTCTTGGTTTCCCTATTCCTCGTGCATGCAAAAATCTGATGCAATATTCTTCTAGCAAGTTTCAAGTGTCTAATGAACTTAAGCCATGGAACCCCAGGCCCACCAAGGCATCCAAACCTAAAATATTATGCATTAGGCTCAATTCTAGGTACCATGTTTCTAAGAAAGTTCTTGCATTGGAGATATTTGAAATGAAAAATCAGCTCAATTCCTATGGATCTGAAGTATTAATAGAGCCCAGTGAAATCTTGTTTGAGTCCAATTCTAAAAAATACTTGGAATTTTTTTTATAAGGGTGTCTTCTAACTTAGCTTTCAAAATGTGTACTGGTCCCACGTGGCACACTATAGAGCCACCACTAGTCCTTTCAAGTTCATTCATGTTGATGTTGCATTTCCTTGACTTCCAAGTTCATTCATGTTGATGTTGAATTTCCTCGAATATTAACTTAGGTCCTAATTCCCTTGACTTCTGACCCAACCATGGTCAAGGCTCTAGTACCCATCCCTAATGCATAAAACCTTCTAATGGAATCCACATACCACTCTAATGATAATGATATCATATATAGGGCATATTTTGTGGTTTGTGGCCTTGTCCATGGCCCTTGTAGGTCCTCAAAAGATTCATTTAGAGCCCAAGGGATTTATTGTCCTCTCATGCACATTATCAAGGCGTTGAGACCTATCCACATTATCCAAGGAATTATAGGAGAAACCATGTTCCACTTGGAGGATATGGTAATATTAATATTAAAATTGTAGCCTAATATATATATATATATATATATATATATATATATTACTCATCGCACTTGCGACGACACTCATATAGCTACGACGGATTTGCTATATAAATAACAAAAGTGGTTGTCGCAAGTGCGACGACAACTTAAACTGGTGTGATGAATTTGTTATAAAAACAATGAAAGTTGTCGTTGCCATTGCGACGACAACATATATTGATACGATGCTTTTTCCATATAAACAACGAAAAATGTCGTCGCAATTGAGACAACAACATATATTGCCATGACACTTTTTCTATATAAACAACGAAAGTTTTTGTTGCAATTATGACGCCAACATATACTACGGTGACTCTTTTTCCATATAAACAACAAAAGTTTTCGTCTCAGTTGCGACGACAACTTATATTGCTGCGACAGTTTTTCCATATAAACAACGAAAAGTTGTCGTCGCAATGGCGACGACAACTTATATTGCTGCGACACAAGTGCGATGACAACTTAAATTCTTGTGACATATTTGCAACATAAACATAAAAAAGTTGTCGTCACAAGTACGATGAAAACTAAGATTGTTGCGACACATTTTCTATATAGACAAAAAAAATTGTCGTCGCAATAGTCATCTCAATTGCGACGAAATGTTGGTTTCACTTAGGTTGCCTATATTGTCGTATTAGTGACGATATTTCTATTTTGTCACAATTGTGAGAAATTTCTTTGGGTCTTCGCTCTTACGATAGTTCTTCAAGTTCGTCGCAATTGCCACATGACATAAAATGACATTTCAGAGACTCAAGATTCGTCACAATATCCATGAGGCAACGTCACAAGAGCGTCGAAATAACCGTCGCAAAATGAGCAGAATTTGCTAGTGATGGGTTAAATTGGAGAGGGTGCATTATTTTCCTTCTCAATGCCACTCGTGGGGTGTCATTTATGAATCCCTTGTATTTGGTATAATAATAAATTTCTTCATTTGTTGATTGAAGAAATCTCAATGCTAATAATATTGCCACATAACACTAGAAAAATACCCTTTGGGGTGGGTCTCTACATCCCTTTCACAATCGCTCAGATCTACAAGAGTGAATTAATGGATTGGCAAGACGAAAACTTTCACCACTTGGTTCGACCTTGGAAGCCAAAGAAATTTATGAACGAGACATTGCAATTTTATTATCTTTATCCTATGTCTATGAAGCCTGTGATACTTAGTGATTTTGTGTGAAGTGTTTTCATCTCTCAGAGGGATACTAATTCCAATTTTGATAGATTTAATTACCCTACATGAGATATGTGTTGGAAAGGGAGTGGGGGTAAGATCGTTCTCATGATTTTATAGTGCTTCACATTAACTAGTGCAATCTATGGTGACCCTTGGAGATAGAGTTCAAACTTTATGTCTGTTTGCAAGAAATATGAGAATGGAATCATGGATCAATGAATTTAGAATGACATTGTCATCAATCACTCTCTAGAGGCAATATGTTTCATTAAAGTTTTTGAATACCAGGTTGTATGGTTGTTCATTTCAAGGATACATACTTATCAACGTGTATTTCTTTTGGTAAGACAAAGTTGGTATAGTTATTTAGTAACCAATTAAATTTCTTGTGTGGTTATTGGTTACATACACCAGGCCATCATTTACAATAACCTCAACGTTTTATTGGGACTCTACAATAGATTGACTAGACAAAGACAATCAATTGTAGAGACTTGATCAAACATTGAGGTTATTGTAAATGATGGCGTGGTAGGTAACCAATAACCCCTAGGGTAAACACAACAACCTGTAACCTTGTGATCTCAAAGTTTACACCAATTTTTCATAGCATACACACAGATGGACTATCCTTTGGATTATATTATCAACATGAATTACACACATATGGAATAACCTTTGGATTGTATTAGAAAAATGTGTAATTTGTGTGTAATTTCTATAATTGGATTATATTTGCTAATATAATCCAAAGGATATTCCATTCGTGTGTAATTCTTGTTGCTAATATAATCCGAAGGATATTCCATCTATGTGTATCTTATGAAAATTTGTTGTGCACTTTGATATCACAGGGTTATAGGTTGTTGTGTTTACCCTAGGGGTTATTGGTTACCTACACCACACCATCATTTACAATAACCTCAATGTTTGATCGAGATACTACAATGGATTGAACAGGTAAGGAAAATCAATTGTAGAGTCTCGATCAAACATTGAGGTTATTGTAAATGATGGTGATTCACATTATTTTCGGCACGAAATGAGAGTGGAGATATAATAAATAAATGCACAGAGAATCACAGATATCCAATAATATAACATAAATGTATCAGAGATGCAACCATAAACATAGAGATACAGTAATACATGATTTCTATTAATGAAATAAATGTACAGAGACTGTAAAAATACAAAGTGAAAGACTCGCTAGAATGGTGGAAACCTATCTCTGAGAAGAGATGTGATAGCTACTCGCATTCGCAAGAAGATGATTAGAATGAGGCTCTGAAGGCCTTTTTACAATAAACATAAATGCACAAAACCCTAGACATAAAAAAATCTAACCCTAGGAGATGAAGCACCAAAAGTCATGTGGGCCCCGTTTGGATAAGTTAGTACATCAACATTCCAGGGTTGTAACTTTTTCATACAATCTCCGTTTTAGGCGCATGATAGCCTGTTGGAAAGGTATCGTCGAGGAGATTTATTTTGGGGGATCAATCATGCCTTTGACTATCATTAAGAATCTCGATCCCGAAAAACCTTCATTTAGGCCCTCAAAATGGCCCCGTAAGTTAATACTTGCTAAAAATAGTAAATTGCCAAAATTGCCAGAAAACCATTTTGAGCTAGTTGGAAAAGGTGGGTGGCAACCGATATCCACCTGGGTCAATCCTCCCTCCTTAGGAATAAATTGTCTCCATTGCGTTGATTTCCCGGGGGAGAGGGAAAACAATTTGCTGAATCTGCATTTTGATGAGCTGCTTGCCTTGCTGGAGACGTCGCACTGCTCAGTTTGTGGAAGTCTATCATGAACCTATTGAGGCTGAGGTTGTTCAAAAAGTTGAGCTACACAAGATTAAAGTGTGCAGAAGGAATCTTTTCGCTTTGCTGCAACCTTGTCGACTTGCTTTTGTTGGATAGAAGGTGCTTGGGGCGAGGATGTAGTGGTTGCAGTGTCCTTTTGTTCCCCTTTTGAACATATTGTGAAGAAGCTGAATTTTGTAGCATGAGATACTAGATTGCGACACTATTTAGGTGGAACAATAGTCATAACTACCTTTGGTATTCTATAGATATGACCCCCTAGAGAAACAATGACACTGCGGGGTCGAGACTCATAAACAACATGGCATCTCCACATATATGGCTGGCCCAAGAGAACATCACAGACATCCAGTGGGGAAACATCACATAATACCTCATCCTTGAAGGGTTGGATGTCATATGACAATCGACACTGCTGGCTGACACAAAGATCGCGTCCTTAGTGAAGCCACCCAATGTTGTATGGTTGCCGGTGTGGTGTTGTCAACAATACCAACTTTTTGATGACCTCTGCTGAGATGAGGTTCTTCTAGCTTCCACTATCAACAATAAAATGCAATGGGGTCTCCTTCACCCACATCTGTGAATGAAAAATGTGCTCTCCCTCTTTAGGATAGAGAGCACCGAGTGATGAGATGTCCAGAAAATCCATTTCAGTTTGTATGTATCTGTGTAGAGCCCCATGGTATTTCAGAACCAAATGTCATTCAAAGTCTTTGATACCTAGCTTGGTGTGCAAGGTATGGAAGGTATTGGTGAACTACAAAAATACTTGGCCCCTCTCTTGCCGTAGTGTGGTCCATCTCATGTACTAACCCTCATAGTTTCCAATAGGGTAATATTGTTCCTTTACTGTATCCACAAAAGATCTCCAAGTGGGCTCGACCCCATATATTCCAGACTCCTCTGTGGAACTTTTCTCTCAGTAAGTTTCCCACCATTGTTTGACATGAGGGAGAGATTTAAGGAGTGAAAAGGTGATATTTTCTCTGTCGAAAAATTTGTGAACAAAGAAATAACCTTCTAGTAGATTTAACCGTTTGTCTAGGGCATCCACATCTATCTGACCTTCAAATACGGGAATATCAAAATTAACCTGTACCTTGAAAGGAGAGGTGCTTCCAAAATGGTTGTTTGATGAATATGCCCTTGTTGCTATCGAGTGGCATTGAAGGATGTGGGAAAAATTCTCCATCATTTCTTCCCTCTATCATGTGAGAGCTTGCTCAAGCAACAAATTGATAGGATCGTTGGCTTCGTCGTTTTTCTTTTCTTCCTCCATGGAGGGTTTCTTGGGAATGCAAGAGTGATTGTATTCAAGAGAGACAAGATCGAGACCCAAATTTCTATACTCAAATCTTGTTGGGGACATGCACCGCAAAATGATCAAGAGCAGCTTGCCTCTGATACCACTGATCCAGATTATTTTCGGCATGAAATGAGAGTGGAGATATAATAAAGAAATGCACAAAGATATTGCAGATATCCAATAATATAACAGAAATGTATCAGAGATGCAACCATAAACACATATATATAGTAATACATGATTTCTATTAATGAAATAAATGTACAAAGACTGTAAAAATACAGAGTGAAAGACTCGCTAGAATGGTGGTAGCTTATCTCTGAGAAGAGATGTGACAACTACTCACATTCACAAGAAGATGATTACAATGAGGCTCTAAAGGCATTTTTACAATAAAAATGAATTCCAAAAACCCTAGACATCCAAAAACCTAACCCTAGGAGATGAAGCGCCAAAGGTCATGTGGGCCCCATTTGGGTAAGTTAGTACATCAACTTCCCGGGGTCGTAACTTTTGCATACAATATCCGTTTTAGGCGCATGATAGCCCGTTGGAAAGGTATCATCGAGGAGATTCATTTTGGGGGCTCAACCATTCCTTTGTCTATCATTGAGAAGATATATCCTAAAAAACCTTCATTAGGCCCTCAAAATGGCCCCGCAAGTTAAAAACTGCTAAAAATAGTAAATTGCCAAAGTTGCCACTTGTGGTGCAAGTAACCAATAACCCTTATGGTAAACACAACAACCTATAACCCTATGATCTCAGAGTGCAAAACAATTTTTCATAGCATACACACATAAGGAATATCCTTTGGATTATATTAGCAACACAAATTACACACAGATGGAATATATTTTGGATTATATTAGCAACATGAATTCACAATCTAAACAAAAGGAAAAAAGTGTTGACAAGAGAAAAATCAATCTCAACATTGTCACAACCCTGAATCATGTATCCAACTACAAATTCTTACAGCCAAATAACCTAGGTAAATAACCAATGTTGCAACCAATTCTTCGAATTCAAAATATTGAGAAAGGGACATCCTTTACATATGTTCAACCTGTTTGGGACTACATGCTTGCTGAGGTCCTTGGCAGTGTCTCATAACTAATCAATAACCATGGTGAAAATTTCCATTGGCTTACTAAATAAAGGTTCTTCTTTAAGGTTGTTGTATATAACGCATCACATAGATTTGTTTTTTACATATCCATTAGGAATTATAATTGGAATTGTCCCTCAGCCTATAACCCTATCTACCTTGTGATATCCTAAAACAATTGTCTTTTCTTAGCTTTCATTTAATCATTTCTTGAGGAAAATCACTATATTTTGTGCATCATATGCATCATGATATCTATGCACCTTTCCAAGAAGTAAAGTAATAAATAGTTTATGATCTCTTTATCTATATATTATAACTATCATTTTCCCTTTTCCCTTTTTCAACAAAATTGCTTAAATGTCTTTTATAGTCTTTGAATAAGAAAAATCATACTTCTTTTACTACAATTATGCAATTCACTATGTCACTTTTATTCCCCTCTTAAGAAGCTATGTCCTAGAAGCAAGGTCAACAAAATCACCCTTTGATTATGCCTTAACTATGCATAATTCATGTTCCAAGTGACCTTTCCTGCCCCACTTGCTTATGTGGGAATGCATTTAGCTTCCATTTTTTTCCGTTTCCTATTTTTAACATTTGAGATCACATTTTTTATTCTCTTAATATTATATTGGTGAATAATTTCAGTTCAGATCTACAGATCTTGTGCCTCAGATCGAATATTGTTGGCCAACTATTTTATTGATTCATCTGGAGTGTGAATCATATTTAGATATATGATTCTACTCTCTTAGATCATTCAGATTTTGCATGAGTTTCCTACTTTGCAGTTTTGAATTGTGATCTCCCTCTCCCATTGCCTCTTCTTAGTGTTGATTTGTGGGGATTTCTATGTTTTGTGTGAAGATTTCCTATTTTTTATCATGGACATCCTTCCACTGACGACATTCTTTGGTGGCTTGGTTTGAGATCTTAAAACATCTCTTGTATACTCAGATCACGACCCTCCATCATTAATCATGGGGGCCTTCCTGTACACTTCTTTGGGTAGACTTGATCGTGCAACCTCAACAAGGATGAAGTCACATGGAAAATTCAGATTGAGGCAAATGTTTTGCACGGACCATTTTTTTCCAGTTACTCCATCGTCGACGCCTTTGCCTGCTACATGTCCATTCACTTCTTTTCAGATCGTTGTTGGTGTTTATATTCATAGTACTTTTCTTCCTGAGGTTGTTACAATCCACCATCATTGCTAGAAGACTTTAGATCTACATGGATAGATTTTAGAGATTTATTTTTGTCGTATTGTTATGCTGGGCCACTATGGGCTTGGATTGAGCTACACCATGATGTGATGGGATCTTTTCAGGAATATCAAAGGTAGCTCGGTGGCTGAGTTCAACATTCTTCATAGAGTTTGTCTATTTTGGATTTTCCTAGAATAATTGTTTGCCAAATCGTATTTTGGAGGTTATCGACATTGCTTTTGCCATAACTTTTCAATGAAGTTTTTTTTTTTTCTTACTATTAAGAAGATAATTCCTCTTTGTTTCCAATGGTCGATTGCATGTCACATTTAATGCCTTTTTAAGATTCTTGTTTTTTCTCATGGGCTGAATAAATTAAGAGAATTAATTCCTCACTTGTATATGGGTACCTAACACAACCTTGTTTGTCGAGACCTATATCAAGGATTTTTGTCCATGATGGCCTTTATTTTCGGTACCTCTCTTTTTTACCTTTAATAGTGGATTTTGGGCCACTAGTGCAAATATTCTTAGAGTGTCACCTGGTGTTTATCTCCATGACCAACCTTGTTTTGGCAGTACTTGGAGCTAGCCTCTTTGGAGTCTTTTTTTGCATGGTTGTTCTACACCGATGATGTCATGTTCAACTAACACCTCCATACTTTGGCATCAATTGTGACATCCATTGCCATCATATACAACTACCTAGTTTATCATTGTGGGGGATGATGTGCACTACTTCCTCGAGTGATTCTTTATGCTCCACCATTTTGTTTGACATCAACTATTTTTTAGGAGTGAGCCTTGTATTGAGCATCGGTTCCTATTTTGACTCAACGGTTGTAGAAGCTAGTGACCCATGCACTACGACGAGATGGAAACTCATTTTATGATGATGTTGTCAATTGTACATGAGTACATGATCATGCTTTTTTTAGTAGCGATTCATTTTAGAGGATTGATATCCTTGCTTGAGAAAGTTGAAAATTATTGTTTATATTTTACATGGATCTTTGATAGCATTGACAACTAGGGGTTGCCTGACCCTCTTTAGAATTTTGGCCATAATTCATGTTTGGACGTTTTAGTGTCTGCAGGCCTCATTGCTCATTTGATGGTTGATGGTGGTTACTACCTTTGTACTGGTTCTTCACCAACACCTATGTTTTTAAAACATTTACGTGGTAGTTGTTGGTGTTTGTCATTCTTGTGCCTCTACAACTGAACCTCTTCTAATTCATACTTCAACCAAGATCATTGATGATACTTGTCTCTTCTCTTCATATTTTTGGTCATGCTTCCTGATTGGAGCTTTTAGCCTCCATAGGTCTCCTACTCTTGTTAGAAAAATTTCTAGATAAGAACTGTATATGAGGTTTTGAAATGTCAAATGTTTTGAGTGGAAACTCCACCCATCATCAGGGACACTTGAAGATATTATGTTTCAAGAGAGTGTTGAGGTTTGTATTTCTAGAAAAAAATTGAATGGGACCGTTGAGATCAAATAATAGTCAAATGGGATTAACAGTTTTTGAAAATATTGAAGAAATGAAAGTTGTTGAGATAGATTAATAAAAGAATAATGAGAATTGATAATATTGTTAATAAAATCTAACAATAACAATAATGGTAATAAAGTGAAAGATTTTTTTTGGAAAGGAAGGGATCAAACAAATAAGTGAGGAGGTTTTGTTGAAATGATGACAAAAATGGGAACCAATAGATTATGAGGATATGAATATATTAAATGTTAACCATTGAGATAAGAAGAAGGTAAAATTGAGATGTGTAAATCTAATAAAGTTATGATTGAGAATTGTTATGATAGCTGAAAATAAAATAAGGAGAAATAAGATTTAAACAATAATTAACGAGGGTGTTAAATATAAGGTAATGAGAAAAATAAGAATTAAAATTGAAAACTAAGATATTAGGTGGCTTTAGCCAGATGAGGATATTAATGGGAACATAAAGGTTGTGAGGAAAAGATTGGATCAATTATTACTTGTGAGATCAGGGATAGATTCAAAATTAAATAGCGAGATAAGAAAAAACGATAAGCATTTAAGATCCAATATTAATAAAGGAAATTAAGTTTAGGGGCCAGTAAAGTATTAAATGATGTTGAAAATAAAGAAGAATTGAAGGTTGTTTAAAAATAATAAGGAGATAAAATGTGATTGAGATTTAATAATAATAAGGTTAAATAGTGATGATAATAAATAAAAAGAGTTAAACTGAAAGCAGAAAATAGAAAAAAAAAATCAAAGGAGGGTTCGGGGAAGTAATGATGTTAAATGAAATAAAAAAGATTGTGATGAAAAAAATAGAAGCAAAAGGATGGAGAGGAAGGAAAGGAAGGAGACAAATAAGCGAAAGAAAATGAAGCCCAATGTTCAAGGAGATGAATGGTGGGTTTCCGGGATTGGCTTAGTTTGTAGCCATCTTGCCGTTCAATTCATCACTATGAGATATTCAGTTTCATCTTCAATGCCTTTTTTTCAACATTTGAATTTTTCTCTCTTTTGGAGAGGGGATTTTTCCTATGAGTTTTTCTCCTTTTCTTTGGTTATGAGAATTTATACTTGAACACCTTCGTAGGACTAGTTGCCGGGACCCATCTTTTCTTTGTTTATTCACTAATTTTCGCTTAAGGGAGAGTGTTAGTGTTATTTTCCAATGCAACCAACTAGTATTTGTTGTAAGCTAACGTTGATATCTTTATTTGCCCAATTGTTATAACTATCCTTGTCTAATGTTGGGCCTCTTCCCGTCTTTATATATAAAAGGAATCCTATTGTATTCTTCTATAGAGTTTAAGCTCATTTACGATTTGGGTTAGACCAATATTTCTACACCAATATTTTTTGTTATTCGATCTTTTTCATTTTCACTGTTCAACATTTCAACCTTCTCATTTTCAGGTTAATAAAATTAATAAACATTTAATAAAATATAACTTTCATTTAAATGAAAAAACCGTTACTAATTAATAAATAGAATATACCAATAAGTGAAAACGTTCTAGGAATAATATAATATTTTTGTTTTCAAAATCATTTTGTCATTATTTTTGTTTTAATTTTTTTTTTTTAAATTTGATAAAATGTTTAAAATATATAAATTTATGCCACGAAAAATATAAAATCGATTCTCCAAATTAATTATATATATATATATATATATATATATATATATATATATAAATTTAAAAAATACCTTTTAATTTAAAAAATCAATAAAAAAATTTTAATTATAAAATTCATATACAAAGTAATATGAAACACAGGGTCAAAGGTCTATAATTCCACATAGTCAAAGGTCTATAATTTCCCGAGTGATAGGACTAATAATGACTTCCACCATAATTATTCTAGACTATATCATAACATAATCCAAGAGTACTTCATTCAAATTAAGCTTTACACATTTATTTTATTCCCTTTTGAAACGGACTAAGCCAAAGAGTTACATTTAAAAACCGAAAAAACATTGACGAATATGTTGAATGAGTTATGTGACATGAAATTGTCTCACATGCAATTATTATTATCTTTATAATTATTTATTTATATGGTCAAACTTTTATAAAAATGACATATTAAAATATATGGTGTACGACCACATGGTATAATAATATGCAAGCTTGCATATCATAGCTTGTGTGTTTTTCCATAAACCACTCAAAAATCCAAAACAATTCATTGCCAAAAAAATCTAATCATATCATCCCTGGAGTGTTTTTCCAATACAAACATGTTGGTTATATATTTTGAAGTTGTCTTAAGTGGTTAGCTGTTATTTTTCACATTGTTTAATGTTTATGCTTCTTATCCTTATGGAAGATCTGATAAGACAATTGAGGATTCCAATAGACCTATGGAGCACAAAAAGGCAACACTAGGTATTATTTTTAAACATCGGAATATGACTAGTGGTATTGGTCTTGAATAAGAGTATAAAAGATAGTGTATTTTTACACAGACAAGTGGTATTGGTCTTTCAAATAAAATTGAATAATAATATAAAGATGGTATCTTTTGTTGTGTGGATGAGTTAGGTTTTGAATGATGGGCTTTTTCTTTTAAATATTTATATTATAAATGAATATATTCTATACTTTGTGGTTTGTAAGTTATGTTATATAGAATTTAAATAACAATAATATGTTGTTTTTTTTATATTCAATTTATTGTGAGATTTGTGATAGATACAATTTTTATGTTTTGAAATATTAAATTTATTGTAAATGATGATGATATATTGTCATTTTTATTACAAGATTTATTATTTTCAAATAAAACCGTGTTATATATTTTCAAATAAATCTGTTATATATCCTCCTTTGAATTATACATATTACTTTTTTCACTTAATATTTTTATTATTTAGGAGGTTAACATTTCTATCTTTCAAATTGTGTCTTTGAAGCCATTATATAAAATTGGAACAAGTAATTTACATAATATTGGAATTACCAAACAAGGAGGGTATTAATAGATTTTTAATCATTAATTAATTTTGTAAGTATTTTATGTTTGATTTTTAGGTTTTGGTTAAGTTTGTAGTGATTTTCATGATTAATATTTTTGGGTACTTTTCAATTTTTATATTTTTCTTAATAAGTTTAATGAAATAATATTGCATTTTGACAAGAATTTTAATTTGATCAAAATAAATAATGTAATTAAAAAAATAAACTATAATTTTAATTTTAATGTTATTACAATTATTTTCTTTTACATTTAAAAAAAAATATTTTTAAAGTTAAGTCTCAATTTTAATACAAATTCAATCACCTCACAACATTAACATGTTTATTATTGTCAATTCTTAGAGAATGTATACACACCTCCATTTTAAATGTGATATTACAAAGTGTGTTTATATTTACTAGTCATATTAAAAAAAAAAAATATGAATTTAGACTTGCAAAATAGAATCAAAAGGATAATCCAACTATAACTTCACTTAAATATTTACACCGAAAGTAGTGAAGTACATTTTACAACATAGGTGGAACTTATGACATAATGTATATAATTCTAATAAACTAAAATGGAAAAAGAAAGTTCTACATTTAATGTAAAATAAATAAAGTATTGAGATAAAAGAAAAAAAAATTAACTAGCATAAATCCATCTTAAAGATTTTCATGAGGGTTTTTTTAATATTTATACATGTTTAATAGATTCCATCTTAAAGATTTTCATGAGGGTTTTTTGAATATTTATACATGTTTAATAGATTTGGAGTAATGATGGATCTATGCTAGTAAGATATTGACATTCATGCATGGAAAATTATGTAATTGTGTTAGGTATCACATATAAATGTACATATTATATACCTTGTTGCTAGCATATATGTAAACGATGTCACATATAGAGTCTAAATAAGAATAACATGTCATTTTCTCTTGTTCAATTTATTATGAGATTTTTGATAGATATAATTTCTATTTAAAGATTTCCATACTTTGAGATATTGAATTCATTGGGAAGGTTAGCAACGTGTTGTCATTTTCATTACGAAACTTACTCAATTCCAAAGGAAGTTGTTACAAACCCCCAATCCAATTCCATCTAATACTTATTGAATTAATAATTTATTATTTATGTAGATACTCAAATGATTCTCATCAAGTTTTAGAAGAACATTCAAGGTTAAAAACATTCTATAGTGTAGAGTTCAAATTCTGATTAGAGTACAGGTTCTCTATGGTGTATACCATTTTTTTCTGAATCTAAAATGTTAACAGATACAACTCTTGTTGAGAGGAGGGAGATAGGGTGTCCAAGTGAGGATGGTTTGAAATGGTTTCATGTTTCATGTTTCATGAATGATCTTAACCATGGTGGTTCTTTGAGGACCTCAGGGGGTAGGTATTGGAGGCCCTCTTAGTAGGGATGCCCTTTGTGTTCCTTAAATCTAGTGTCTAGATCACAAAAGATTCCTATGGTGGGTTGTATCACCATCTCATTATGTTATTGTCTCCACATAATATATGTCTCTCTATTGTTCTATCAAAATCCCTATTGCTAGTTCATTAATGTCCAAGACTTTTATTTTTTGAACCTTCAAATGGGGCAGAGGGATATTATATTTGCATGATCATTGACTTTGGAATGTCTCTCCCAATATTCATGTCCCCAATAGTGATGGAGGAGCATCCACACCCCATCAAGCGAGCCAGCGCGTGGAGCAAAGAACAACTGGACACCGCCAGCATTCAAATTTTGAAACATTGTAATATGGCTGCACCAAACATACATACGTTGATGTGATGAAACACACTTGTACATTGTAACGAACCTTGAGCGGATAAGCTCTCGTCCTTAGGTAGCTGAGGCATTTATTTAGATTTAATGCAAGTAGATAAACTCATTAAGTCTAGATTAGACAGTTTTGCTTTTGAGAGGGAAAACGGAATATAGGCACCCTCCTTTGTATTATTGTAGGGCATTCAGATTATTAAGATTATCAGCATTAGCACTCAAGGAGCAAGGAGAGAGCAAAGCAGAGAACTGGTGAAGAATCCCCATGTACAGATATTGAATTAATAGGAAAGCTTTGATTCAATTCCATGGCTGTGATTATTCTCTGTGTGTTGTTGATATTATGCCTTTGCATATTTGCTTCTTGTTTTGCCTATTGTCTATATGATGCATATGTGATTGCATGGCAGGTTTGAAATCTGAGGGAATGAGAGAATGAGTTTCAATCGTTTCTTTGTCTAAGCCAGGAGATTCCTGCATAGAGTGCAGTGGAATTCCTCCGCATAGAGTGCGTTGAGGAGGCTGGACAGTTAAACTCTCATCTTTGTTTGCCCAGAAGTTGTGTCGGTTTATTCGAACCATGCAGGTGAAGGGCAGGTCGAATTGAAGACTCAGAGGTAAGCCGGGGAAGAGGAGAACAGGGAAGCCTTGATTCAATTCCATGGAGGTGTTTATTCTCTGTGTGCTGTTGGCATTATGCCTTTGCGTATTTGCTTCTTGTTACGTACTTCTTTCATATGATGCGTATGTGCTTTTATGGAAGAATTGACATCAGAGTGATTCTGAGTGGAAAGTTGGTGAAAGCTCAGGAGGGGGAGTTCCTTACAAATATAGTGGAACAGACCCAGGAGAAGTCCCAAACGGGAGAAGTTTTTGGAGTAGGAGGACTCTTCAGAAGGAGAGAATCGACGACTTGAACTTCTGAGAGAAAGTTAACCTTCAAGCGCAAGAAAAATTTATTTTCCATCGCATATCGGCATATCGGGGTTGGCGAGTGTGAGAGTCGCATGCACGTCGATATCACGAGTAGGGATTCCCAGATTTTGTGGGAGCCTTCGGGATTCGGAGGGACAGGTGGCACGGGATCTCGGAACATCGGGTCTCGGGAGTTGAAGAGCCAAACGACTGATCCCATAAGTCACGAATTCGCGAGGAGACGAGGTAGCGATACTCGGGTATCGACGACTCGGACCTCGGAAGTCGAGGTGAAGTAAACCTAAACTCACGAGAAGCGAAGCGCGAGATCGCGAGGTCGCGAGTCTCGGCATCTCAGCGCATCGAATATTGGGAGTTGAAATCCCAAGTGGTTGGTAGCGCGAGAGGCGAAGTCCCGATTCCCCCGAGCAGAGGAAAAGAGGATAGAGAAAGAGAAGAACCGTTGAGTTCTTCGGGCCGTGGAAAGAGGAGATCCTAGTGAGAGCGGTTGTTCGCCGAGGAGCAGCTGTGTTAGAGTGGTATCAGAGCCTGGATTGAGTTCTCTTTGTTCCGATAGCAGAGAGAAGAAGATACAATGCCGCCGAGAAGGGAGAGGCAGTCACCTAATCGTGAAGACAGGGATGCCCGAAGAAGGGGTAGGCCAGCAAGCAACCCAGAAATGGAACATCAGATACGAGATCTCAGGGTGAGACTCGAAGAGATGGAGACCACCCAGAGGCATGGAGCTGGTACAGTAGAGTTCAGTGATTCCGAAGTGGAAGAGGAAGCTGGACATGACCAGGAAGAAGTCACAGCAGAAGATGCATCAACCGAGAGGTTGATCAGAGCCATTTCGAGGATGAGCTCGAAGACAAAAATGGACATTCCCATCTATTAGGGAAGTCTAAATGCTAAGGAGTTGCTGGATTGGATCCGAGCACTCGACACCTACTTCGATTACGAAGATATCAAAGAGGACAAGAAGATAAGGCATGCTGTAACCAAGCTGAAAGGACATGTAGCCTTATGGTGGGATGAGTTGCAGGCGGATAGACGCTGCAAAGGAAAACAAAAGATAAAAAGCTGGGATCGGATGATCGCCAAGATGAAGGCGAAGTTCATTCCGAGAGACTACCAGATCACACTATTCAGGTGCATGCAGAACCTGAGGCAGAAGTTGATGACGGTGAAAGAATACACCGAGGAATTTTACAGGCTCAACATTCGAGCTGGTCATCGGGAGAGAGATGATGAAAAGGTGGCGAGATATTTGAATGGTCTCAGGTATGACATTCAGGATGAGCTGAGCATACTGACCATCCGAACAGTTGAGGATGCGTACCAGATGGCTCTAAAAGCCGAAGAGAAGATGAGTCGCAAGCAAGGTCAGCGAGGGCGAGGCAGGAGTTAGACCAGAGGCAAGACGGTTGCCCAAGAAAGAACTCAGAAGCCCAAGGAAGATTGGCAGAGACCTCAGGGGAAGGTTGAGAGAGGTGGTACCTCATTGTAGAGGCCGCCACAAATTGAACAAAGGCAGCAATATGCTGAGCCGAGGAGGCAGCATACTGAGCAGTGTGGCGGATATACTGACGCCAACAAAATTCCTCGTACCCGAGGCAGAGGATGGGGCAGAGGAGGAGTTATCACATGTTTCACATGTGGAAAAGACGGACACAAAGCCGTTGACTGTCCAGACCGGAGAATGGACAGAGGGAAATCTCACGTTGCTGAGGCGCAGAAGCATGACGTGGAGGATGAAGACACTGAAAGTGGAAAGTCACTAACAGTGCACAAAGTTCCCTTGAAACCTGAGAAGAAGGTGGAGGACACAGCTCAAAGATGCCGACTGTTCAGGACCACGTGCAAAACCAAGGGCTAGAAATTCAAGGTCATAGTGGACAGTGGAAGTACTGACAATCTCGTTTCAACCGAGATGGTGGAAAAGCTGGAGCTGACAACAACTAAGCACCCGAGTCCATACAAGGTGACATGGCTACAGAAAGGACACCAAGTAAGTGTTACGAAACAATGCTTGGTTGAATTTAAAATGGGTGAATATAAGGATAAAATTCTGTGTGATGTCCTTCCCATGGATGTCTGTCATGTATTATTGGGTAGACCATGGCAGTTTGATAGGAATGTTGTTCATGATGGGAGGATGAACACATACACCTTGGAGAAGGATGGGACAACACATACATTGCTTCCGATAAAGGATAAGGAAGTAAAGATGGAAGTGAGCAGTACGATACTTATTATGAGTGGAAAGGAACTTCTCACAGAGATGGAGAAGAATGAAGATCCACAATTCTTTGTTGTCAGGAAACCGAGAATTGTCCTGACAAGCACCAGAGTGGACGACTTTCCAGAAGAGATTCAGGAACTGCTGGGAGAATTCGCTGATACCATCGTGGACGAACTACCTCGTTCGTTGCCACTGATGCAGAGTGTGAGTCACCATATTGACCTCATACCCGGGGCAAGTTTACCGAACAAGGCAGGGTACAGGTTGACACCTCAGGAGAACGAGGAAGTCAAAAGGCAGGTGCAGGATCTGCAGGACAAGGGACTGGTCAGAGAGAGTCTCAGTTCATGTGTTGTTCCGACAGTGTTAAGTCCGAAGAAGGATGGAGGCTGGAGGATGTGTACAGACTCCAGAGCGATAAATAAAATCACCATCAGGTACAGATTTCCGCTGCCGAGAATGGATGACTTGATGGATTGCCTAAGTGGGGCAAATTATTTTTCAAAGATTGATCTCAAGAGTGGATATCATCAGATCCGGATGAGGGAAGGTGATGAATGGAAGACAGCATTCAAGACAAACGAGGGTTTGTACGAATGGTTGGTCATGCCGTTTGGTTTGACAAACGCGCCAAGCACTTTCATGAGGCTGATGAATGAAGTCCTACGGGAATTCATTGGCAAATTTGTGGTCGTGTATTTGGACGACATACTGATATTCAGCAAGACCAGGGCTGAACACTTGAGGCATTTGGCCATTGTAATGAGAAGGCTACAACAGGAGAAGCTGTTGATCAATTTGAAGAAATGCTCGTTCATGCAGACAGAACTCATTTATTTGGGTTTTGTGATCTCGGCGAATGAATTAAAGATGGATCTTGAGAAGGTAGAAGTGATCAGGAATTGGCCATCGCCGAGAAATGTTTTTGAGGTAAGGAGTTTTCATGGACTCGCTAGTTTCTACAGGAAATTCATACGAAATTTTAGTGGGATTAGCGCCGCAATGATGGACACAGTGAAGAAGCGACATAAAGTTTTTCATTGGACAGTAGAGGCTGAAAGAAGCTTCAATCTGTTGAAGCGGAAGATAACAGAGCAGCCAATTCTAGTGCTGCCAAATTTTCAGAAAACCTTCCAAGTGAAGTGTGATGCCAGTGGGTATGCTGTTGGAGGGGTCCTGAGTCAGGATGATAGACCTGTGGCATATTTCAGCGAGAAGCTGGATGATGCAAAGTTGAAATACTCCACATACGAAAAAGAGTTCTATGCCATCATACAGGCATTGAAAAAGTGGAGGCATTACTTGATACCCAAGGAATTTGTTTTATACAGCGATAATCACGCATTGCAATTCGTGAGTCAACAAGAGAAGTTGAACCAGAAGCATGGGAAATGGGTAGAGTACATGCAGAATTTCACGTTTGTCATCAAGCATATTTCAGGAACTGCGAATAAGGTGGCTGATGCCTTAAGCATAAAATGTTTATTGCTACAGGAGTTTAGAGTCAAGACGCTGGGTTTTGAAAATCTGAAGGATATGTATGCAGGTGATGCAGATTTTGGAGAAGCCTATGAAGCGGCCAAGAATCCAGTTCTCAGGGATCAGAGTCCATGGCTGGAATATATAATCCAGGAAGGATTGTTGTTCAAAGGCAATCAGCTGTGCATACCGAATTGCTCCATGAGGGAGAATTTGGTGCGGGAAAAACATAGCGGAGGATTAGCAGGTCATTTTGGGCATGACAAAACATTCGCCAAGCTGAGCGAATCGTACTTTTGGCCAGGCATGCGTACAGATGTAAAAATATTTGTTGACCGATGCAGGATTTGTCAACACGCGAAGGGCAGAAAGCAGAACACAGGGTTCTATCAGCCGGTGCCCATACCCGAGAGGCCATGGGAAGCCATTAGCATGGACTTTGTGTTGGGTTTGCCGAGAACAAAACGAGGAGTTGATTCCATTTTTGTAGTGGTGGACAGGTTCTCAAAGATGGCACATTTCATTTCGTGTCATAATACCAGCGATGCAACCCACATCGCAAACTTGTTTTTCAAAGAGATTGTCCTATTGCATGGATTGCCGAGAAGCATAGTCTCGGATCGGGATACCAAGTTCGTAGGTCACTTTTGGAGGACGCTATGGAAGAAGCTAGGGACTGACTTGGCATTCAGTTCTTCTTACCATCTGCAGATAGATGGGCAGACCGAAGTAGTCAACAGAAGCTTAGGAGATTTATTGAGAAGCCTGGTGACGGATCATCATAGCAGTTGGGATCAAATCCTACCACAAGCAGAATTCATGTACAACGATTCAGTGAATCGGAGTACAAGAAAGAGCCTGTTTCAAATTTTGTATGGAACACAGCCGAGGGGAGTGTCTGAGCTCAGGGAGTCAGAATAGGATGAAACTAGCAGCGTGAGTGCGGAAAGATTCACTGAGGCGATGCAAGAACTTCACACACGAGTGAAGAAGCGACTGCAAAAGGCAAATCAGGATTATAAGCGCAGAGCCGATCAGAGGAAGAGACAACTTCATTTTGAAGTTGGGGACATGGTTCTAGAGCACTTGAGGAAAGAAAGGTTCCTAAGGGGAACGTACAACAAGCTCAAGATGAAGAAAATCGGTCCATGCAGAGTCCTGAAGAAGTTCGGGGAAAATGCATACGAGCTTGAGTTGCCAGAGGGCATCGGGATATCTCCGATTTTCAACGTTTCGGATTTATACCCGTACAGGGCCAAGGAAGCAAACACTGAAACTGAGGAACTAGTGATTTAGTGGCAGAAGCAATTACCAATGGCACAGAAACCGCAGATGGAGTGCATACTGGAGAAGCGAGCTGGAAAGAAGACCAGGCGGAAGCAATATTTCGAATACCTGGTGAAGTGGAAGAACCACCCAGTGGAGGATGCCAGCTGGGAAACAGAAGCAGTCATGTAGAAGCATGGTCACACCGTGCAACAGCTCATGGAAAGGATCCCATGAAATCTTTTGAGTCGAGGAGTATGATGCAGGGTCATCCACACCCCATCAAGCGAGCCAGCGCGTGGAGCAAAGAACAGCTGGACACTGCCAGCATTCAAATTTTGAAACATTGTAATATGGCTGCGCCAAACATAAATACGTTGATGTGATGAAACGCACTTGTACATTGTAATGGACCTTGAGTGGATAAGCTCTCGTCCTTAGGTAGTTGAGGCATTTATTTAGATTTAATGCAAGTAGATAAACTCATTAAGTCTAGATTAGACAGTTTTGCTTTCGAGAGGGAAAACGGAATATAGGCACCCTCCTTTGTATTATTGTAGGACATTCAGATTATTAAGATTATCAGCATTAGCACTCAAGGAGAAAGGAGAGAGAAAAGCAGAGAACTGGTGAAGAATCCCCATGTACAGATATTGAATTAATAGGAAAGCTTTGATTCAATTCCATGGCTGTGATTATTCTCTGTGTGTTGTTGATATTATGCCTTTGCATATTTGCTTCTTGTTTTGCCTATTGTCTATATGCTGCATATGTGATTGCATGGCAGGTTCGAAATCTGAGGGAATGAGAGAATGAGTTTCAATCGTTTCTCTGTCTAAGCCAGGAGATTCCTACATAGAGTGCAGTGGAATTCCTCCGCATAGAGTGCGTTGAGGAGGCTGGACAGTTAAACTCTCATCTTTGTTTTCCCAGAAGTTGTGTCGGTTTATTTGAACCATGCAGGTGAAGGGCAGGTCGAATTGAAGACTCAGAGGTAAGCCGGGGAAGAGGAGAACAGGGAAGCCCTGATTCAATTCCATGGAGGTGTTTATTCTCTGTGTGCTGTTGGCATTATGCCTTTGCGTATTTGCTTCTTGTTACATACTTCTTTCATATGCTGCGTATGTGCTTTTATGGAAGAATTGACATCAGAGTGATTCTGAGTGGAAAGTTGGTGAAAGCTCAGGAGGGGGAGTTCCTTACAAATATTGTGGAATAGACCCAGGAGAAGTCCCGAATGGGAGAAGTTTTCGAAGAAGGAGGACTCTTCAGAAGGAGAGAATCGACGACTTGAACTTTTGAGAGAAAGTTAACCTTCAAGCGCAAGAAAAATTTATTTGCCATCGCATATCGGCATATCGGGGTTGGCGAGTGTGAGAGTCGCATGCATGTCGATATCGCGAGTAGGGATTCCCAGATTTTGTGGGAGCCGTCGGGATTCGGAGGGACAGGTGGCATGGGATCTCGAAACATCGGGTCTCGGGAGTTGAAGAGCCAAACGACCGATCCCATAAGTCGCGAATTCGCAAGGAGACGAGGTAGCGATACTCGGGTATCGGCAACTCGGACCTCAGAAGTCGAGGTGAAGTAAACCTGAACTCACGAGAAGCGAAGCGCGAGATCGCGAGGTCGCAAGTCTCGGCATCTCGGCGCATCGAATATTGGGAGTTGAAATCCCAAGTGGTTGGTAGCGCGAGAGGCGAAGTCCCGATTCCCCCGAGCAGAGGAAAAGAGGATAGAGAAAGAGAAGAATCGTTGAGTTCTTCGGGCCGTGGAAAGAGGAGATCCTGGTGAGAGCAGCTGTTCGCCGAGGAGCGATTGCGTCAAATAGAGATCATCACTTCCCTAATTGAACTCATTAAAACTTGGGAGGGGACCATGATCCATTTGCAACCACTGATTTATGATAGTATGCAAGAACTTATCTCCCCAAATCATCTTCTCCATCTACCTATATCTTCCATTTTTCATATAAAATGAGGGTTCATCTCCCTCTACAACGTCAAAGCTGTGGTGGATTGAGAAGGGGATCAAATATTTTGTTGACCACTACACAATTTGCAGGTTCTCTGGATTTTGGATCGAATTAAATAATCATTTGTCCTGGATTGAATCATTGTGTGGACCTTTTCTCAAGGATCTAATGGTTATTCATCATGTTGTGAAGGGTTTGTTTATCCTCAAATTCAAGTCTACAAAGGACTACCTTAGTAAATCGTTTCATGGACCATGTTTTTGGGGTGGTGTGGGTCTCTCCATGAAGCCATGGCACTTGAGATTTTATCCACTTATTGAATTTCTCTCGATGGTTTTTATTTGGGTCACACTGTGAAGTCTTCCCTCAAGATATTGGGGTATAAGAACTCTAATTACCATTAGTGACACCTTGGTTGATTTTATGTATGATATTAAGGAAAACCTTTCCATATGTTCAATCAACTTTGTGGGTTATGGCATCATGATTGTATACTTTAGGAATGTTGTTAGCTTAGGTGTTCAATCACCTTTGTGGGTTATGGCTTCATGACTGTATACTTTAAGAATGTTGTTAGCTTAGGTGTACAAAGAGCATTGATTATGAGCACATAAATTTCCACTATTAGATTTTATTTAAGTATCAATATAGGGTGGCTTCATGCCCTAGATACTAGAAAGGGGGACCTTCTAGGCCTTGAAATCATACATGTCTACTTGAAAGTTTGAGGTGCTATAGATGGTCCTACTACTCCCCATGTCAACTAAATTCATTAAATTTTCATGTGTTTCCTTAGTTCAAGTGCCCTCTTCATTCACAATGGTCTCAAGGAAGGGGCTCTCATTCAAAAAGATAAGGCATGAATGTGATTTCTTGGATCTTTATTACAATGCTACTAGCATAGTTCAATCAAGAATAATCAACATTTTTTATTATTAAAATCTTTAGATTTTTAACAAAAATATTAAGGAGACATAGTGGGGAGAAAGGAAAACAAGGTCAATATTGATCTCCCATGTTTGTGTCTTGTTATTATTTTTAATGATTTGTGTGAGATAAATTAGTTTTGAGATTCTATGGTCATGGTAGCCTGCATTTTAAACCAACCTTTTGTTTTGTGTGTATAAGATACATGTATATATTGTTTTTCAATAAAATTTAATATAATCATCTTCTTAAAAAAGAGATAGCATTATTTTTCATCCTTCTTTATAGGCATATGGTTGAATTTAGTCTTATATGTATCTCTTCTCTCTTGAGTTTTTTCTTGATCCACATGTTGATGTATTTGTATCCATATTTTTAAATTTGTCATAGAGCACTCCATTTCTCTCTTCTATATATTTTAGGTATATGTATATGGTTGAATTTAGTCTTGTATCTTTTGTATCTCTTCTTTTTTATATTTTTTTTTATCCACATCTTAATGTATTTATATCCATATTAGTTGTTATAAATGCTCCATTTCTCTCATCTATTTCGTATTTCTTACATTATGTTAACTAGAATTGGTTTTAGTAACAATAAGATTGAGAAGCCCAAAAGTTGACAATTGACAATATTTTTCAACCTTGAACTATTTTTTTCACTGTTAATTATTTTTGACATTTCTCTCTTCTATATCACTATTAATAAACCTAGAACTATTTTTTTCAAAATTGACAATATTTTTGTTTTTCTAAAAGTTATTAATAGTTATGTTAAAAAAATAAAAATAGAATAGAAATGTGCTATAACAAAATTACATTATATAACAACAAACATATATCATATAATCATAAAGTAGTCTCAATAAAATGAACAATCACTCCACCACATAAATGCTCAAACATGATACACATGTTTTTAAGAAACAATAATTCTCCTTACAACTATTTAAAGAATAAAATTGTTTACAAAGAATATGCTCCCTCTCTCAATCATTGAATTTTTTTTTTAAGAAACTAAAAGAATTTTATATATTTAAAGGAAGTTGCATCAAAGAAAAATAACAATCAAAATAGTTACAAAAATTGGCTCAAATCTGTTTGAGTCCTCTATTACTGATCTAACATAAAAAATACTATCCACCTCCTTATACATTCAAGCAGACTTGCTTTTATATATTTTTGCAAATTGACCAAGAAAAAAGATGCAATGAAAATAAATATTTTAAATAACAGATTCGTTGTCGAGTGTTTCCTAGAATTTACCATGGATGGGTTCATGATCTTCAATCTCCATTGGAACCATTTCTTAATCTTCTTGTGTCTCTTTTGGGTTTGTTGTTGTAGCCAACTTATTGTTTGAACCTGAATTGGATTGTTGGGGCATTGCAATGGCTTTGAGTTGCTGGCATTCTTTCTCCAAAGTGTCCACATGTTGCACTAGTGTCTCAATAGTTTTTTCAATGACATTGGTTCTTTGCCTCTCTTGTTATAAGGTTTCAACTCGTTGAATCAGTGCCATAATTGTTTACTCATTACTGCTTACCTTGTTGTTGACTTGATTAAAACTAGTCTGCTACCCTCAGACATGTCTTCATGCCTGCACATGATGCACTTTATATCGCACCAGGATGGTTCCATGGAAAGCAATATAACTGCACTATTGTGGAGAGAAAGCTTATCATAATTCATGAGGTTGATACCCCACAAGCATCTGTAACAAACCTGCCACCTAAAGGGAAGGGCCCCCCAAAAATCCTTGTAATAAGTGAATTTATCCTTCTTTGTATTGTTTCTAAAAGAGTCTATGCCTTGTAATATTTCTGATATAGTGGGAGCCTCCCACACTATCCCTAGGGATTCCTAGGACTGATGCCACCACTATCTTTCTCATCCTAGAACCAAAAGGAAAGAGGAGAATGAGAGGGTCCAACAAACTCATTGAAGAAAGAGTTAAGAGAAAACCCAGAAAGCCTGTGTAATGACCTCCTCGTTACGACAACCATTCTAGCAACAGATGGAATTTTTTTTTTTTGTGTAAGGTGGGTGCGCGCGTGTAGAAGTAACATCACACTTAACTGTATGACGCCAATCGACAACCAACAAGTCGCAACCACGACAGGGCAAAACTGAAGGCACACAACATGTAACTGCAACAACAAATGATCACAGGCATAAGGCGCACAACACAACATTAAGACATACCTGGGGACGCACAGTAAGAGGGAAGAGTCCTGGGTGTTAGGGTTACTATTTCTAGAACAAGACGCAAGCAAGACGAACAAACAGGACAACCCCGACGTATTATAATGACAACAAGCAATAAACGCCCTTAGACATGAGGCGTACCACTAGCAGCAGGGTGCAGAAAACGACAACAGGTGTTAAGTACAATACAGTCACAGATGGAAGAATCCAACAGTACTCTCTGTCAGGTGTGTCGCAAGAGTGGAAACCCTGCCTTTAAAGGGCCCTAGACTCTTGATACGACACTGGATTCCTTACGCCAAAAATCACACACACGAACACGTATGCTAAGGCAACAGGGGTGACTATCCCGCCCGACACAAACAGACCAGGCGAAAGAACGATCTCGTCCAGGTACAACAACAACTCAAGGCATCCACTAACCCTACGGACGCCTAAGTCCAACAGACTCCGACAATGACCCAACACAGTTAAGACAAGGTAGATCCCACGACTCAAGGCATGTAATACTGGCCCGATACTCCCATGAACTCCCTCAGTAGACGAGGTACCCAGCCCAACCATTTAAGAAAGTAAATTTAAGTAATATAAGATTTCCCCATTACGATCTTAGCATTTCAAGGTACTAGGTTCTAGGGCCTTTTTTTTTTTTTTTTTTTTTTT
>ML788098.1:270662-281229 GCA_009831015.1 Picea engelmannii
AAAGGATAAAATTTTACCACTAGCGTGATTTAGACCTAGACCTTAATTTTCGTGATGGGTGACATTTTAGCAGGGAAACTGTTTTTATTTTTAAATTCTTATCACATTGTTCATCCTAAGGTCGTCTAGGTTCATTCATTTATCAAAACTATGCGACGTGCCCTTCAGGATGTAGTAGGTGCTCCAAGGGTGCCACTTGCCTCATCTGTTCCCTTGCGCGACGTGCCCTTCAGGATGCACTATGTGCTCCAAGGGTGCCACTCGACTCTTTCCATTTTTCTTGCGTGACGTGCCCTTCAGGATGCACTACGTGCTCCAAGGGTGTCACTCGCCTCTTGACTAACTTAGTAGACATAAAAAAAACCTGGAGTCAATACTCCGCCAGGTGAACTTGTGGGAGACTAAGGGCCTCTAAGGATTAAGGCCCCCGCATTATTGCATGCCCCTTAGAATTATCGTGAGTGACTGTCGCAGTCTGCCCTCATGACATCGTGGGTCCTCTCAAACTAGGTGAATGTTAACCTACAGTTCGAGCCACGACGAGAGTGCTAGTAGGTTGTGCCAGGGTTGTTGTCCACACCTCTCCCTCAACATCTCTGTTATTCAGGCGTAACCCCTTTACTCCACATGTGAGTCTGGTCGGCAAGCTATCGTCAGCCTGCATCATCAACAAATTGTGTCAGAATATATCCATATCATGTCATCTAATCAGATGCACTAATATCATAGTAATACAATCAAATCCCAATGGTACACTCCATGACTCGATCCAGAGTCCAAGGGGTTCCATTGATGCCTCTGCATCCTCGAGGTCGAAATTCCTTCACACTCAGTAAAACCGATTCAATAGCACCTGTCTATGTCAATGCAATAAAACGAAAAGTCATCAACCCATAATGCCTCATAATCAAAATAAATGTTTTAATAACATAAAATCTGGATCATTTGCAAGCAAGTGTCCTCAAAGAATAAGTTTTCTTAGTGCCCAAAAATGGGATGTTACATATCCTCTTGAATTGGACAGTTGAGGCTTACCTCAGATGATCTAACAATCGATAATTTATTTCAACTCTCCGGGTCTCCGGACTTCGGGAATTTCAAATCTCAAACTTTCCGAAGCGTAACCTCCTCCCATATTTTAACCTGAAACGAATGTTGTTCGTTGATCAAGGTTTTGTATCGATGACTTGATCTATCTGCAATACTTCTTACCCTTGGATTAAATCCGATGAATCTTCTTCTATCTTATCCTTTCCTTCCATTAGAATCATCTGACGACTGATGGATATTTGGGTGATTGAGATCTCAGATCTCATCCCTTGATTATCTTGTGCTTCCACTTAAATCAATCTGAGAACTGACGAAAATTCACATAAATAAGATCTCAGATATTTTACCTCACTTATCTTGTCCTTCCACTCGAAAATGATTCGACAATTGACGAGATTCGGAATAATCGAGATCTCAGATATTTCATCTTATCCTGTCCTTCCACTTAATTTTAATCCGATGGCTGACAGGATTTCGGATAATCAAAATCTCAAATCTTTTAGCTTATCTTGTCCTTCCACTCGAGAATGATCTGACGGTTATGAATACTTCTTGAAACAGATCCATGATTAAGGATGGTTACGGAACAACAACTTGCGAGTGATTTAACTTGTCACCAAAACTCCACAATTTGAAGTTGTGCGTTGTTGGTGAGTCAACCACAATCGTCGATCTTTGAAGCTGTAAGATCTAACGGTCCTAAATAATTGTGGGATTGGAAATAGCATGATGTTTAATACTTATTACGATATCCACAATATATCCCTGCCATTGATCTAGCTATTGCGCATCCGACGATCACGACTTAATCTGACTTAATCAGATAGTTTGTTAGATCAACCACAATCGTCGATATTTGAAGCTATAAGATCTGACGGTCCTGACCGATTGTGGGATTGTAACTAGTGAGTAGTTTAATTCTTCTTTCACTCCCCGCAATTCATCTCTATCGTTGATCTAGATTGAAGATCCAATAGTCATGATCCTCCAATGGTATTTAAGCCCACAGTCACTCATATGACCGACGTCTGTTCCATGAGATGATCAATACCATCACTTTTCTTGATCGGACAACTACTGAGGCTTCTCACCTTTTCCTGTGCATTGGTCGACTTCTCAATATTTCCATCGATCAGACGACATTTCTAGAATGTGCTCTTCATTTTCTAACTCTCCTGAGATTTAATAATTGTTTGTGCATTCTTTTATGCACTGATAGCCAGTCACTAATTCTCCTGAGCTTTGATCATAGGAACATTGTTGATCCTATCATGATCAACAATAATCACAAATTTCTTTCAACCTTAAGGTGATGGTCTTCTGTCGATATTTAGTATAATTTTCCTCCCGAGATTAACCTTGTTGCTCTACTTATTGTTTGACATGATATTTCCATCATTGACCCTTCATTACACATGGAAAGACATTATTGGCCATCTTGACACTAGTGCCAACTGTATAACTGATCATGACTGATTGATGTTGCCATCATAATAACTTATCATGACTATTGACATCAATGACAACACATGAATGACAATATGTCCAACAATCTCCCCCTTTGTCAGTGAGGGTAACACACTAACTTCATACACAAACTCCCCCTATGATGATGCTTCTCTCCTCTGAAGTTACTCTCCCCCTTTGACATCAACGGCAAAGGGTTTCTCCCCTTATGATCAACCTCTATTTTTCTACATTCTGTTGACCAAAATATTATCTTGGGTAACTCCCCTTGGTATCATGTTATGTCTGCCATAATTGAATGAATCCCCCTGTCAATATGCTCTCTCTCTACTTCTGACTACTCTCCCCCTTTGTTTCTGAAAGGGTAGCTCTTCCTCACAAGGTCTCCTCCCCTGTTAATTTACTAACTTCTTATCTTTGTTTATTGGTATTTTTGTGTTTAAATAAGTAGTCTTCTTGATACAAATTTTTGTAGTGATCAAGTCTTTTCAAAACTTAATCTAATTACTTTCTTATTTAATAACCAAAATACTCATCTTGAGTTTTTACTGACTTTCCTTTGTCAAATAGAACAAGAGTATGAATCCTACTGATATTTTTTATTACTTCTTATTCTTCTTTGATATTTCACATGAATACCAATTGAGGAATTATACCAATTGATTTAAATACCAATTTTGTTATCACAAGAACCTATCTTTGTTGAATGATACTCCTTGAACTTCTCTGCTACTTTTATTTTATTTTTATTTTTACTTTTTGTTAACAACTTATGACATCATCAGAATTTGATATTGTCCCATATACTTCTATAGGTACTTCCTCTTCTTGAGCTTGATTTATTTCATATTGGATTTCACTTTTTTCATTAGGACTTTTACCCATCATGATCTTATTATTAGTTTCTTCATTTTTAGGTGTAATAACATTTTTCTTGCTTTCTACTTCAGATTTTCTTCTCCGTATCTTCTTGTGAGATATTCTTATTTTTGGATCTTCTCTTTCTAATTGTGTTTTTGGAGATTTATCATCTCCTTCCTTGTTCCAACTTTTATTAGGTTCTTTCACTGAATCAAATGACTTATTCAAATATTGACTTTTTGTATTTTTGGGATTTTTTTCCAAACCTATCACAGTTGTAACATCTCATTGTATGACAAAATTTTGATGTGTTTCCAACAAAATTACATCTCCAACATCTAATTGATTTATTTGAGTTTCTTGTATATCCTTCGTCTAGTTTCTTGCAGCCCATTTCTTTATGGACAAAGCTATGACAAGAAAAACAATAGCCATTGAAGGTGTTTCCATTCTTGATTTTATTTTGACTTGTAAGATCTGTCATTTGATTTTTTTTTTCCTTTTTACTTCTAAAGTTGTTCTCCTTAACAAAGTTCATGACTTGTAATTGCTTTGTACTTGCACCTTTTCCTTTTAAGAAGGATGATCCTTTTTCATTTTTGTAAATGGTGCTCCATTTGTTATTGCCATCTTTCTTATTGTATCCAAGACTAGTTTTGTCATCAGCTGATCTTTGACTCTTCCAAATCTTATCTAGGATAACTGAGCTATTATGGAAATTGACAATCTTATTTGTCTTTTCATTCATCCTTTTGAGATTGACTATTTCTAACTTAAATATGTGACATAATTATTCCTTTTTAGTCAACTGAATTTTCAGGGCTTCTTCCTTTTTCTTATCTTCTTCAATTTTAGTCATTAGATCTGCATTAGTACTTTCATCAATATTTTTGAAATTGGTGATTTCCAATTCCAACATGTGGTAAGAATTTTCTTTCCTTGTTAACTGGATTTTTAGGTTTTCTTTACTTTCTTTAATTTCCTCAACTTGAGTGTTTGACTTCTCAACCTCCTTTCTAATATTCAAAACTTATTCTTCCAGCTTATGACATGATTCTTCTTTTGCCTGGTTGATTTCATTCTTCAATCTCTCAATCTCCTCTTCTTTTTCTTCTAACTGAATATTTTGATAAGATATGATTTTTTCATTGTCTTTGAGCATTTCCTTTATTTCCATGATATTGTTTTGACTTTATTCAGGAAATTATTTAGTGTAGTCATGAAGAAAACTATAGTTTGATTCATAATGGTCATAGTGGTATACATAGAGACTCCAATCAACTTTTTGTTTGGCCTTTGACAGTTCTTCTTCTACTTCATCTATGGGATAAATGTTAACATAACATTTTTCTGATTCTTTTAGTACTTATTTTCTTTTACTGCCATGTTTCTTTAATTCTTCCATCTCTTATGTTATATTAATAACTTTGGTTTTCAAACTTTTGATCTCCTCTTCTTTGTTTTCTAGATGAAACTTTTGTTCAGGCTCTTCATGGTTAGATTGATGTATCTTTTGTAGCAGCATCATATCTTTCTTTTGGAGTTTCTCCAAATATTCTAAAGTGCACAGGGTTGTGTACTCAAGACTGTCAAGAGCCTCCACAAGAACTTTAATATGCATATAATTTCATGGTTCCAACTGAATCTCTCCCATAGTAGCTGCAACATCAGTTTTAAGATTATGTAATCCGTCTTTAGTGATTACTGAGGTATTGTTCAATTCCTTGATGAGGTTGTCTTCCTCACTGTTGACTGAGATTTGCATCAAATCTTGTATTTCATTCTGATAAGAAATCTTTTTCTCTACATTATGTTCTTCAATTTGATTGCATTTTTCCTTTTATTTATATTCTTCATTATCTTGATAATAACTCTCTTCTTCTGAGTTTTGTTCTTTATTCTGACAGGAATCCTTTGTCTCTAAGTCTTGTTTCTCATTTTGATAAGATTTCTCTTCTTCTTGTGCTTCATTCTGATAACATTTTTCTAGTTGAAGCCATAATTCTTTAGCAGATTTGTAGTGCTTCATCTTTTCTTTGACTTGGTATTTCAATCCATCCTGAATTGCTTATAAGGCTACTGAATTATTTTTCTTTTCTTCTTTTGCAGTTTTGGATTTTCTCTTTGAAGTAGTTAAGTGCTAAGGCTTACTTACGACCGAATCCAAAACTCCATATCCTCTTGACTTCAAATATCTTTTCATATTTTCTCTCCATGATAAATAATTTGTTCCATCAAATAAGGGAGCTTCATTTGTGGAGATAACAATTTGTCCACCCATTTCTTCTGAATCTACCTTCAGTGTTTAAATTGTGTTGAAGGAACCCGCTCTGATACCAATTGATGAAAATGGGTACTTGACACTGAGAGCGAGGGGGAGGGGGTGAATTAGTGTAAAAAAACTTTGGACATTTTTCCACTTTTCACAAATTAATTGAACAACAAATACTTATTTCATTTTCTCAATCAATATATATAAAAGAATAAATATTTTATTTATTAAATAACTTGAATGAATACATAAGATCAATCTTTGAATATCACCTTCATACAATTACGAGAGACCCAACTCTCTGTTACAAGACCCAGCTTATAGTTCTCAGATCCAACTGAGAAATGAGGAATCCAACCCTCATAACAAGTCCCAGCTTGTCGATCTCAGATCCAACTAAGATGTGAGGAATCTAATTCTCATACAAGACCCAACTTGTAAACAAACACCAACCTGATAGAATGAACTTTCATTCAATCCATTATATATAAATATATATACTTCAACAAATTCAACTTCCCTTCTTCTCACCATTATTTCTTGTTTATATAGTCTTTCAATTGGTGTGAGTTTGAAGCATTGTGTCTTTTGATATTTGAACCATTGTACCTCTTCATTTAAAATGATAATTTTAAACATTAATTAATATCATTTTTTTATTTTTATCTTTATTCATATTTTCATGATTTAACTTTCTTTTGATCATGGATATGTATCGATTCATCTGTCCTCATGAGTTGATCACAGACATGGATCAACTCATTAGATTGTACTAGTGCTTCTGCTACGTTCTCGGTTCACCAACAGATCATATTCGATTATTTATCGATTCTCTGTATTGTTTTAGTGTAATTCTTTGTCGAACGAAATCTGTATGAGGCGCTCCTTTCAAACCATTTTCATATGACCATAGGCGTAAAACCACGAGCTTATTATTTAATATTTTACCTTTATTTTTCTTATTTCATATGACCATATGTGGTGACAAGGTGCTAGACCAAACGATCGCTTGAGATCTTATCATAATCAATGGTCACGATTCAATCTCCCGATGAGATTGGCGGCTGTCATAATTTCTCCCTTCAGAACTTCGAGATTTCAAATTTTCAAACCTTTCAAAACTTTCGAATCAAATTTCCTGAACAGATAAAATGGTTTACGTTTATTCGTGGAAACCGATCAATCGTTAGATTTGATCCTTACACTCATCCTTTCATTATTCAATCCGACGACTTAGACTTAATCAAACATTGAGATGGATGGCCACCATTTACTTCGGGACTTCAGCTATTTCAACTTACACTATCCTTCCACTGTAGTATATCGACGGATAAGAATACTCCTGAAGTTTTTCTTTAGATCGGACAAACCATATCTACTTTAGGATTTCATCCTTCGAGACTTCGAAGCTTTTGTCATTTTCTAGTGGTGAAAATTTCGGAGTGATGTAACTTGCTTACATCACTGGATCATGTGTCATGAGCCAAGTAGCTGCAACGTGTTACTCAGATTTGTGATTTGCATGTACCTGAAACACTGATTTCAATTTGACACTTTCCATTCTCTGACTATGCCAGGTGTCCATGCTGACGTGGATTGTTGATGTGGTCTGTCACATTTTCTTGTTGACGTGGTCTATTGACGTAATCTGCCATATGTCTTTGTTGACATGGTCCTGTTGACATAGATCTCCCACACGTCCTTGCTGATGTGGTTTGCTGACGTGGTCTACCACATATCCTCTTGAATCAGACGGTTGATTCTTATTTCGGATGATCCGACGATCGATAATTTATTTCGTCTCTCCGGGTGTCTGGACTTCAGGAATTTCAAATCTCAAACTTTCTCGAGTGTAATCTCCTCCCATCTTTTAACCCAAAACAAATGTTGTTCGTTGATCAAGATTTTAGATTGACGGCTTGATCTATCTTTGATACTGCTTAGCCTTGGATTAAATCCAACAACTCTTCTTCTAGCTTATCCTATCCTTCAACTAGAATGATCGGACAACTGACGGATATTCGGGTGATTGAGATCTCATATCTCAACCCTTGATTATCCTGTGCTTCCACTTAAATCAATCCAACGACTGACAAAAATTCACATAAATGAGATCTCAGATATTTTACCTCACTTATCCTGTCCATCCACTTGAAAATGATCCAATGACTAACGAGATTTTGGATAATCGAGATCTCAGATATTTCAGCTTATCCTATCCTTCCACTTAATTTTAATCCAAACGACTGATGATATTTCGGATAATCGAGATCTCATATCTTTCATCTTATCATGTCCTTCCACTCGAGAATGATCTGATGGTTATGAAGACTTCTTGAAGAAGATCCATGATTAAGGATGGTTGCGGTGCCACAACTTGCAAGTGATTTAACTTGTCACCAAAACTACACAATTTGAAGTTGTGTGTTGTTAGTGAGTCAACCACAATCGTCGATCTTTGAAGCTATAATATCTGATGGTCCTAACTAATTGTGATATTGGAAATAACGCGATGTTTAATACTTATTATGATCTCTGCAATCTATCCATGTCATTGATCTAACAATTGCGCATCCGACGGTCATGACTTAATTTGACTTAATTAGATCGTTTGTTAGATCAACCACAGTCGTCCATCTTTGAAACTATAATATCTGACGATCCTGACCGATTGCAGGATTGTAACTAGCGAGTAGTTTAATTCTTCGTTCACTCTATGAAAGTCATCCCTGTCGTTGATCTAGCTTTCAGATCCAATGGTCACAATCCTCCAATGGTCCTTAAGCCCATGGTCACTCATATGACCAATGTCCATTCCATGAGATGATCAATACTGCCACTTTTCTTGATTGGATGGTTGCTGAGGCTTCTCACCTTTTCCTATGCATTGGTCGACTTCTCAATATTTCCATCAATCTGACAACATTTCTAGAATGTGCTCTTTATTCGCTAACTCTCCTGAGCTTTAATAAATGTTTGTGCATTATTTTATGCACTGATAGTCAGTCACTAATTCTCTTGAACTTTGATAATAGGAACATTGATGATCCTATTTTGATCAACAATAATCACGAATTTCTTTTAGCCTTAAGGTGATGTTCTTCTGTCGATCTTTAGTATACTTTTCCCCCCGAGATTAACCTTGTTACTCTACTTATTGTTTGACATTCTCTTTCCATCATTGACCCTTCATTACACATGGAAAGACATTATTGACCATCTTGATACTAATGCCAACTGTATAATTGATCATGACTGATTCATGTTTCCATCATAATGACGCAGAGCAGTGGTGCTCCACACCTCCAACTCGCCTGCTCTCAGGATCGTTCAAATTCCTCTCTCCTGAGCCGAAGCGGCTCTTTTGATTCCTCTCGGGAATCACTGTGCAAATACTCGATCCACAGGTCCTTCTCATTCACCCGCACGGCCTCTGCAACTAACCGTGGTTATCCCCGAGTCTGTATCGGGGTTTGGGGTTTCCTTGTTCACGCGGTCGAGAGTCACTGCACTCTCGAATCCCCGATTCGCGACTAGCACCTTCCCTGTATGCGCTGGCCCTCCGGGCTCAGCTCGTGGTCCATATGACCATCCCAATAAGACCTCAGCCTTATGTTTATCTATCGAGATTTCAATCCTGAATTTCCCGATGAGTCCTTTTTCCTTAGCCCCTCCTGGCTAGGCTCCTTCCTCATGTGACCTGTCAACCCACGTGACCGTATCCTTCCCCCCTTTATCGGGATTTCGGAGTTCGCGAGTTTGCAATGTGAAGAACTCGCACTCCTGGAGTCTCCGATCCCCGATCTCCGATACAACCTGGCGTTGACCCGCTGTAAGGTTTGACCTCCTGCCACCTGTCTTATACTCTGGTGCTTATGGCCCACACTCTCGTGGCGGTCGCGAAATCGCGTATCAAAGGTTCGCGACTTTCGTTGCAACGATTTCCTTGTGCTCGGAAATCCCGAAATGTCGATCCCCGACTCCTCAGGATCTTGCGCCACATGTCACCTCTATGACCGACAGCTCCAGTTGCGTCAGGAAATCACAGATCATGATTTCGTTATGCTCGAGTTTCTCTACTCCGGAAAACCCGATATCCCGAACTCCGACAGCACGTGCAGACTTGGCTCTTCCGCCTCGAACTCCGGTAAATCGCCACCTGTACTCCACTAGAGTCTTCAGGTCCCACACTGCCACATCCTCTTCGGGATTTCGCGAATCGCGAATCCACGATACAATTTTTCTTCGTGGTTGAAAACCCCGAAACGTCGAACGCCGAAACCCCAAAGTCCGACTTCTCGGGATCGCGCGCCACCTGTCCTCCTGACGATCGATGACTCCCGTTAACTCGGGAAATCGCTACTCGCGATTTCAACGTGCATGCAACTCTTGCATCGCCAAACGCCGAATGCCGAAATCTCGATATGATGGGATCTCTTGCCACGTGTCCCCTGGAAATCAACGGCTCCCGTAATTTCGGGAAATCGCGACTCGCGATTTCAATGAGCGCAAACCTCTTGCCTCGTCCAATGCCGAATCCTGATATGCCAATACGCGACGGCTCTTAGTTCCTCCAGCGCCTCTAGTTTAACACCCACGCAGCTTCTCCACGATCCAACGATCCTCGGGATTTCTCGATTCTCCTCTGCTTATCCGGTCCGTTGATTCACCGCCTTGGGGAATTCTCCCCATTCCAAGCTTTGCCCTGTTCGAAACTTCTTCTGGGTCTGTTCCCACTGTAACAAGAAGGAACTATCCCTCCTGAGCTTCTACGTTTCCTTCCTTGACTTGGAAGAATTCTATTCTCCCAAAGACTTCGACCTTTGCTTCCTTTCTGCCCTGCGAACCCCTCGACTTGTGTCTCGCCTGTGCGTATGAAAACGCTATCCTTCCAGAGCTTCTGCCCTTTGAATCCTC
>ML788098.1:291769-302929 GCA_009831015.1 Picea engelmannii
ACTGTCTATGTACCATTCATCTTCTTCTTTACATTCTTCAGTGGTCAATGCTATTCGACAATCTTCATTGTTTGGAATCTCTTTCCTTCTCCATACTGTGGTTGGCATAGGGACATCTTCATTCATATATTTGCAATCTCGTGATTTGTGACCAAGATAATTACATTTGTAGCATGTAATATTTTTTTCCATCAATGGGGAAAATGAATTATAACTTCTGTTGACAAATCCATGATTATTTCCATATCTTCTATTTACACTATTCATGTTTCTTGCATATGTGTTCCTTTCATTGATTCTGCAATTAATTGCCTTATGTCCAAAATTTTTGCAAGTATAACAATGACCAAGAATGAAATTTTGATACCTTGGAGCAAGTGGCCTTCTTTGTGATTTAGTCCATTTGGGTTCATGATCTATTCTTCTGTAGTTTCCTTCATACTGATTGAAGCTTCTTTGATTCTTGAAGGTAGGAGGTCTTTTTGGATATTCAACTCTTTTGTAATCATTCCTTCTTTCTGGTATCCTGGTCCACTTCTCATCAACTGTCTGTGAAGCTCTTTCTTCAACCTTCTTGTTGGTATTTGCATCTTCTTTGTATGAAGTTTTACCCATGCATCCAAGATGTGTTAAGTCTTTTGACACTTGAGAGTTTCTTAAGCTCTTCCTCAATGAGACAACTTCTTGTTCAAGTTTTTCACAATCTTCTTATTTCTTCATCATTTGGACATTCCTTACTTCTCCTATTCTTCTTTCTTCTTCGAGTAGAGTTTTCAAGGAAATGGTTTCTTCTCTTAGTTTCTCAAAGTCTTGTAATTGTTTCTTCAAGATTACAACTGTCTTTTCACAACTACCCAATTCACTTCTTAGTTTTCTTTGCATGTATTTGAGCTTGCTATTTTCAATCTCAACATGTTTCAATTTTTTAAGATTCTCATCTTCTTGTTGAATAATTTTTTCTTCATGATTTTTTTCTTCTTCATTGGAATTTTCTTCTTCAGTGTCATTTCTTTTAATCCTTGGATGAGGAAATTCAAATTCAACATGACCTACTCCTTCACAATTAAAGAAAAATAACTGGTCTCTATTTTCTTCTTTGAAATCTGAGATGTTGTAATTTTCTTCAACTTCTTCTTCTGCGTCTTCCCTTACATAAAGGTCTTGTAGCTTGTCCCAAATATCTTTTGATGATGCACATGATCCCACCTTGGATTTCACTGAATCTGTCAATCCATCTAGGATGGTAACTATTGTCAATTTGTTGTCCCTTTTTGCTTCATTTTGAGCTGCAGTCTTTGGTCTCTTCAAAGCATTGTATCCTGAAGCAACTAAGAACCAAACATCTACCCCAAGAGCTTTCAAGTAAGTTTCTATTCTATCACTCCAGTATTCAAAATTGCTTACATCAAATGGCGGAATCCCATTTGAAATTTTTTCTTCCATTTCTTCTTAGGATCTTCCTTCCAGTGGTTAAACTGTACTGAAGGTAACCTGCTCTCATACCAATTGTTGATACTGAGTGGGGGGTGAATCAATATCAAGTACAATTTAAAACCTTTTTCAACTTATACTTAAACCATTCAACTATATCCAATGATAAATGAACAATAGTATAAGAGTTTCACCAATACACCATAATACACCATGCACAATATATGAGAAATAATCAATAGTTATTGTTCAAGGGAAGTAATGAATTCCAAAGGTAGCTACAGCTTCCAAATGTAAAGGGAGGGATAAACCTCCAAGAGGAAGATACAATCCTTCAATATCAAGAGAGATTTGAACTCTCCGTCCTTGCCCCTTCCTTCCACCCAAGAATATATGAGAGATAATAAAACTTTACATTAAATCATCACCATCAACCAATCATTAAATAGAACCTAATAATGCTTCCCAAGACTTCTTCAATTTCTACAATTATTTAATTCTTGGAGTACTCTGATCTTGTAGATAATATTACTCAATGTATTCTCTGAAACTCCTCCAATTTTCACTCCTTGAATCCTCCCCAAAAAGAGGTTATAGAAAGAATGGTAAACTTTATTCAATTCTGGTCTATTCAGGAGAGTGAACTTGCACAGAAATCCATGCGCTCAATAATTAACATCCGATTATGAAACTTGCACACAAGAAACCAAAGTCAGTACTCTTTCCAATGAAATTTGTCCCACTTCATTTGGACTCTCGATGAAGAATTTATCACTGTTTTACCCGAAACACCTGTTTATTGACTAGCTTTAAGACTGGTCACAAACCCTATCTTCCATAGAGTGTATCTCCATAATTATAGTGAGTCAAGAGATGAAATTTTTACCAAAGGTACCTTGATATGTCTTCTCAATACCATAGCGATTTCACCATCGAAATTGTTCTAGAAAAAAAGTTATCGCAAAAATGGTAAGATGACCTGAAAATGACATACCTTAGAACACATCACCAAAAGACTTCATCCTCCCTTGAAATCCAACCTTCTTTACTTCTTATTTCCTCTGAAATTCAACTTGTATCAAAATGAAATTCTAATGATGTTTATTTATACCATTTATGTCACTTCATTTTAACATTAGGGCCAACCTGACACTTTCTTATTTTGTAATTCTTTTCTTTAATTATCTTTAGGGCCTACATGTACTTCCTTCTTCAATTCACTTTGTCATCTTCAAAAATTCATTTCTCCTCAACCATGAGTATCCACGTGACGTGCCACATACCACTGGAAACAACATGATGTATACTATCCATTCATGGGTGTTGTATATGCATGTGCATTTTCCTTAATGTCCAAATACCTTTATCAATCTTGCGGTCCAAAACCCATGACTAGGGTTGACATCAATGACAACAACCAATCTTCCAACAAGATGAAGCTAGTGTAAATGTTACCTCCAACAATGTTATTATTGACAATAACCTTGATTATGATGAGAGAATCTTCACATATACTAGTTATCCTTCGGATCTTGGTTGAAAGAGACAACTAGATGCCTTTGAAGAGGGAAAAACCCTCCATCTCGTTATTGGTAATTATACCTGAACCTCATGAATAATTGATTGCACAGTATGCCCTCTGGGTTGTTTGATTATCCCCCGCACCCACTGCCCCTGGACTCTCAATCATATAATTAACACTATGCATAACCTTACTTTTATAAACATGGTATGCATCTCTCAATTATAATATAATAAAATTTTCCAATATCACATAAAAACATTTCACATTTCTAAAATATAAATTGAAAATTTATATATTTTATTATCTTATTATTTTCAATAATTTATTTTTGATATTATTCTTAAATTGATTTTAAAAAATATGTCTTTTATTATCTTGTTATTTTCAATAATTTATTTTTAATATTATTTTTAAATTTACTTTAAAAATTGCAATATACACGTCGGTTTTCCAAATTGATACACTACATATTTAAATTTTATTTACTATGAATGGAAATTTAATGTTTACCATTACATATTACAATGTTGATAAAGACAATTTCTTCTTCCTATGTAATTTAGAAAAAGGTAAAATAATTGATGTCATTTCCATGTTAGAGACATTATAAATCTTTCGTACATTATTATATATGCATTGAATGTGGTTATTTATTTATTTTTAAATAAAAACGATTTATTGCCTCAAAAATTTGTTGTAATCATATATAACGGAATCGTGTCTAGAGATCTACCACTTGTTCCACCAGACAAGTGGGAACCAAAATAGGTGGTGACTTGTTGTTCTGTCTGGAGAATGGAAAAAAATTTCCACCTATTCCGTCAAAGAAATGGAAACCAGAGCAGGTGGTAGTGGATTGTAATGTCTAGTCTGTCTGAGCATGAGGAGAGAATTTTGAATAGGAAAATGTAAAATTCTACTGTATTTTTTCAAAAATAGTGCATAGAGCTAAAAGGAAAGGACCAAGAATCATATGAACGAGTGAAACCTTTGTCGGCATGAATTCCACCATGAGGAGTGAAAATGTACAGTTGTGCACAGGTCGGGCACCATTGTTGGTTATGTGAACTCGAGAGCACATCATACAGAATGTCGAGTCGACTGTTGAGTAGGGTATGCCTATGTAGTTGTTCCTACATATTTCTGCACACATCGAAGATAAGTTCCAAATTCTCTGGCACAAGGAGACAAGTGGAGTGTGAGTCTCAGTCTAGAGTTGAGGAGGGTGGTGGAGTCTCCATTGGGAAGTCGATCGATGGGATGTATTCCTAAATTGTGCAAGTCGCCCAGTCCAAGGTACAAGATGCAGCAAAGACAAAATGGTTGGTGCTAGGCGGGTCATGGGGGTCTGGAACAGTATACAGAAGGGAGTCTGGTGGAACAATGATTGGCTCTATTGTAATCTCTTCTTCTACAATGGCCATTGGAGGCTCGTCATGCCCCCCATCCTAGCAAATTAGAGAGGTCAAAGCTGCTTGGGCAAGTCTACGAATTCTACGCTACCTGGTAGAATAGTTGTACCATGAGGGTTGTCTCTTGGTCTTACCATGCTCCCGTGGCATGGCGGTGGAGATAAACCAGACTCTAAGCGGCCTGATAATTTGCGGAGCGGGGAGAATGACATGAGCAAAGCCAAAATACAATATCTAAGTTGAATAGAAAGAGCCATAACATATCCAGAGGAAGTGGAGGGATGCCAAAGGAGTTGAAATGACCTTGTGCATGCTTCTCGTACCCCTCGTCATCCGCCAACCTTGGCGCACTGAAGGAGTCAATAAACCCACGCGAGGGAGATGTCGATCTTGCTCTAATGTGCTTTGAATGCTTCCCGCCCTACGAGAAATGGATGTGAGAGCGGTGGTAGGCGCAACTAAGTCATGGGTTTGCATGCTGGTGACATGACATCCCATTCGGGGAATTAAATGTCATTATTTCATCTATTAATACTAATCCCAAAAAAATCAAGGATTGAGTTTGATCTTCTCATTTTTTGGTAGATACACAATGGTTTATGAGGGGTGTTGTGGTTTATAAGATTGGGGATAATGAGAATGTTATGACAAAATAATGGACAACTCCCACCCTATCCTAAGCTCTTTCAATAAAAATAAATGAGGACAACCGGAAATGAAAATAGATAGAATACAATGGAAAATGGCATTTAGTGATCATTTGGTTACCATTAAAGGATCCATGTAGCAAAAATATTCCATGAACCTATCCATAAGGAGAGGATTCTTAATGAAGGATTGCAAAAGTGCCATGTTGTGATCAATTGATAATGAAAGATTCCATTCTCAATTGATGACGAAAAGTATATACATCACAACTTTAATAAGTAAGGGTAAAAAAGGGATTGGAATTAGGAAGTAGAGAAAGGCTAAAGCTTAAAGTTTGGTAATAATGGACAAAAATTTTACCCTAGCCTAAGCCCTAAAATTAGGAAGTAGAGAAATCTTAAAGTTTGGTAACAATGGACAACATTTTTACCCTAGCCTAAGCCCTCTCAATAAAAAGAGACGAGGACAATGAGAAATGAAAATCGGAAATGAAAATATATGAAGACAAGGCAAGTGGAATTTAGTGATAATTTGGTCACCATTAAAGGATCCATGTTACAAAATCTTGAAGGAACCTATCCATAAGGAGAGGATTCTTAGTGAAGGATTCCAAAACAACCTTGTTGTGATCAATTCATAATGAAAGATTCCATCTCCAATTGATAATTAACATACTTTAAGAATTAGGGATAAAAAAGGAACATACTCGTATTCAAGATAGTCCTAGTTTTGAGTATGTTTTATAATTTTTGATAGCTTTGGCATGAGAAAGAAAGCTATGCAATTTTTGTTAAAAGGATATGGCACTCGATATTCTATCAAAGACATACTTTAGTATATTTTTGGATGGATATTATTCAATATATCACGATATTTATGTTAATGGTCATTCATATGGGTAGTGGACCTCTCACTAACATAATTGTTAATTGGTTGCAGGGTGATTATGTTTTCTTTCTCGACCTTCCCCTTTCATTTTTTTGTGGTATGGGTGTATAAATATATGAATAATAAAAAAATTGAAATGCACCTAACTTTTGACATCTTAACAATGTTTCTATGATTATAAAATCTCACATATATATGAAACCTTTTATATTCTAATAGACATTTCATTTAATTATTAGAGAAAACATATACTTTTAATGTATTTTTATTGAATTGTGGATTTTTTTTAAGGGATGGATACTTTTATGTGGGTGAAATCATGAAGATGGGTTACACTTTTTCTTGTTTTATGTGAAAACAAACTGTATTTTCTTAAGTTCTTCAACTTCCGGCATACAAAATAATCTTTTTTTTTTAGAATTTCACTTTACAATAAAAACAAAACTTGTGAAGAATTTTGTTAGCTTTTCAATGGCTATTTTTCAATTTTGTTTTATCACTCTTTGATATGTTAATTTGACAATTGTTTAACAGTATGTTCCTTAAACATGAAAGGAATGATAATGAGTTACTTTTTCCTACAACAATGTATCTATTATTAAACTTATGTTTTTAATAAATGAAATATACTGCAACAATCTACAAAGACTCTATTTTATTATGACTATAATTTTGAATCTAACAGATGAATATTATAATTTATAGAATTTTTTGAAGTTGACCAAGATGAAAACGTTGCAGATTTTAAACACATGTTTTTCTACACCTTGTATCTATCTTAATTTTTACTTAAAACTAAAATCTAAATATACCCTTTTGAAAAGAACAGTTTAAGGTTTATGAATATATTTGTTTCCAAATTTTTCACTGTATATTTTTAGAGATACCGATATTTCATTTCACTGAATCATAATGTCTGTTNAATTTTGGAAATGCTGGTGTCATTTTCGAAACCAAATTCTCAGTATTTGCAAGAGTCCACAACCTCCGATTTCTCTAGCTTTTGTTTTTCAGTCTCAATTTCATATTTTTGGCTAGAATACTCTTTCGGCCAAAAAACCATTATTCCGGTCGAAAGACTAAAATATAATGGAAACCAATCAAATTTGAATGGTTTCCAAGGTTTTCGGACGAAAAAAAATTCTTTCGGTCGAAAGGTTGTTGAGCGAAATCCGTTGGTCGGAAAAAATGAAAAGACACGTCGTATCATTTCATTTCACACCAAATTGTATAAATAAGTTTTTGACTGAACACATTTAACACAATTCATCGGATGGACAAACAGATATGAGCTGGGGGATAGGGATTTCAAATCATTTCTATTACTGATTGCAACTATATTCTTTTCTTTCTTTATTTCTTCCCTTTGTTCCATAGGCTTAATCAGAGGATCGATATAGATACATGATGGTTTTCTAGAGCACTTAAACAAAGTTTCAAATCATCTTTTTGGTTTTTGTTGAATAAGGTAATTGATGTTTGTTCAAGTTTTTATTGGAATAACAATTTATATGCTGAAAGATAAATGTTGAGCATTTTTTCAAGGTGAAGTCTTTGTTGAACATATCTTTTACAGATAACTATAAAAGTCATTGGAAACAAAAGTTTGCACAAGAGAAAATTTGATTACACTCAAGATGATACTCGCTAAATCGAACAAAGGAAAGAGTTTTAATGGATAAAGAAACAAGAACGTGCAAATATTGAAGAAAGAAACGATGATAATGTCAATAGAGATTTTCTCCAAGAAGAAGTTCAACCAGGTATGCATGCACACATGATGATCGAGCACACGACACACATTGGGACTGTATTCAGAAAGTACATAGTTCAAAGTATAGAATTCAAATTTAAAATATTGTAAATAATATAATTGATTGTAATTACAATTTGATGTTTTTCAAAAAACATATATAGATTTGTCTTATAATGTCGAAGAACACGTTGAAACCGAAATTGAAGCAAAAGGCGTTGAAACCAAAATTGAAGCAAAAAACATTGAAACCGAAATTGAAGCAGAAGACGAATCACCTATAGGTATGTACATAAATTTAAATATTACAAGATGAACACTCAAGTATATATAATTTAGTGAATTTGTGTTCGGGTTATGTTTTTTAATATAATATTTAAATTGAAATATGTAGGAGAATCTATCAACATTGATGATGAAATATTAGAAAATGTTGATACTGACAAATTTGTGAAGAAAAAAACTAAGCATTATATAAGATATCAAACTAAGAATATGTATAATACTTTTTTCAAAGATGAATCAATAACAGTACAAACTCAACTTTTACTTTGTCTAATGAAGTCAAGAAAGTTAAAAGAAGCTACATAATTATTGGGTATTCAAAAGTTGACAAAGGATACAAAGGTGAAACATAATGTCTTTAACAATATAACTAGTGTATTAGAAGCTTTTGGAAAATCTCGAAAAGAAGATGTTTGTGTTGTACATAGAGCGACACAAACAATAGTTGTTTCATCTAGAAATATAAAAGATCATTTGACACGACACATGGTAAAAACGATGGGAACGTCAAGAAAAACATTGCACAAACATAGAAAATTTCGATTGCAAATAGATGTAAATGATGAATTGGCTTGTTGTATAGTGATATATAGACAACTCTACAAAGATAGATTTGCAGAAAATGTTAAAGAATTGGTCCATAATTGTTGGTTGGAAGAATCTTGTGTTTCACCACATACAAGGGTTGTGTTGCAACGAAGAATAGCACAAAAACAATATGAATAACATCCAAAACATATATTTCCAATGACACAAATAGAGTTGTTCAATAATTTCAAAGAAGAGCACAAAGAAGTTAAAATTTCCATAAATACATTTGTGCAACAAAAACCATGGTTTGTTAGACCCATCACTGTTCGTGACACTTCTTGTTGTCATTATCATGTGGAATTTGAGTTGTATTATGACACTTTTTCGGATTTTGGTAAAAATGTATGGCCAGGTTCACTTCCTCCTTCCACATTCCATGCTTTTATATATGAAATTCTATGTGAAAGAAAAGATGATTTATTTTACAAAAAACAATGTGTTGGCAGAAAGAAATGTGATCATTGTGGAAATCGAAGTTTGTTTCATTCAAAGTATCATATTGATATGAATGATCAATCATTTTTTAATATACAAGTTAATCGGAAGAGATATGAATATATGAGCAACACGGCTCCGCATTCTTCAAATGTTATTTCCAAAAGGATTGATTTGAAGGTAGATAAAATCTATGTGATAGATTTTTTGAAGAAGTTTGAGGAAGAAATCTATAAATACACCAAGCTTTCACATAGAGCTGGATGGAAAGATCTACAATTCAAACAATCCCGTGAAGTGTTTCCTCCAAGGACAATTTTGTCTGTAGTTGATTTTTCATAGAATTACACATTCACTGCACAAAAATACATACATAGCGAATATTATCATTCTGATCAAGTCACAATATTTGTCCACATTCTATATAGACATGCTCAATGGATTCTTGATAACATAGAAAGCACCAACGACAATCGACATGTTATTAAAGAATATCATTTTTATATAAGTGATAATCGAGAACACAACACACATTATGTACAACATTGTTTTGATAAATTTTATGATTCATTGAAAGAACATGAAATCAGATTCGATCGACATTGGATATGGTCAGATGGGTGTGCGGGTCAGTTCAAATATTCAAGATCATTCTATTAGTTATGTTGTCTTCATAAAAAATTAAACATTACACATTATTGGAATTTTTTTGAGACTTGTCATGGAAAAGGAGAGCACAACAGTGCAGGGGCATGTATAAAACGAGCACTTCGAAGGTATCAGCTAAACCCTCATGCCGATTGATTTGAATCCGCTGAAAAATTTGTTGAATGGTGCAAAATGGCTTTAATCCATGAATATAATCTGTCAAGGGATGTGCACAGGTGTGTCTATATATAAATGTTACATGTATGTACACATGATATATAAATTTGAACGTGTTCAAATTTATATTCAATCTTCAATCATTTTTTTGAGAGATTTCAAGTTAACAAGTTCTTGTCTTGTGCAGTTTTTTTTGGTATTTTGGAATCGAAGATGTAAATAGATCAATCCCATATGACGCCAGTACAATACCTAGGACATGAAAAATACATTCAGTTAAAACAAAACGTTTTCAAAATGGGTTTGCATTTGATAGAAGAAATGACTCTTGTTTTTGTTCAGTTTACATAGAGGACACATAATCCATAGATATTTGCGAGAACGAAAAATGCAGGATATGTTAAAGCTTGGAGACATATTGAACTTAATGTAAAAGGGAAAATGCCACTTGCAATCTTAGAGGAGATGGAATCAAATGAAACTATAGTGTCAGTTGATGGCGATAGAGTTTTTGATCTTGTTAGAGAAGGTAATTTTTATGTTTAAATTGTTTCAAATAACTTGTAGATGTACTTGTGTGATAATCTAACATGAATTATTTGTTGTCCAATATATCCAATTATTTGTAGGAGATGTTTTTTCCATGGTTTCACCTATAGACAAAATTGAAAATGTGAAATATTATTTGATGCGATGCACGAAACAAAAGATGAGTCTATTAGAAGATTTTGTTGATAACAATTTTATATACGAAAGATGATCCATTGTATTGTAAGGATATGTTTTTCAAGAAACCCATCAAGCTGATACTCATGGTCATTTTCAAGACTACCAGTCAGATGTCACAAGTTGTCAATATAGTCATTTAGTATGTGCAATGCACATAAAGTTAATAGAAGTTCAATAAAAAAAAAAGTTAGAAAATGAAAAATGTCCAAAGTCGATCATGAACGAATAATTGAAGATGGAATACCATTACGGTGTTTTTAAACAAGTGGCACATGTACATTACCGATTTTTTTGTATTTTTCATTGAAAGTACATTCCAGATTTTGATGACTTGTTTTTACTATCTTCAAACATATTTCCAAATAGGATATTTATAAAAAGGGTATGTATAAAAAACTCCAGATCATTCTTAAAAAACACAGATAAAATATGGTTCAACCATATTTTATCTGTGTTTTTCAACCATTACACCAATCAAAAATATTTTATGAGCAGTACACCAATCAAAATTGAGTTGTATACCTTTTGTATGAGCATTTTATTTTAAACTAAAAAATTGTTAAACACCATTTCCATTGACACTTACTTTTTTCAATAGTATTTTTTTCCATTTTATTTTAATAATATTGCATTAGGTT
>ML788098.1:302979-315515 GCA_009831015.1 Picea engelmannii
GTATACCTTTTGTATGAGCATTTTATTTTAAACTAAAAAATTGTTAAACACCATTTCCATTGACACTTACTTTTTTCAATAGTATTTTTTTCCATTTTATTTTAATAATATTGCATTAGGTTCAAGGGTATATGAACCTTTAGATGAATATCTCTTATAGCTTTAACATCTTTTTAATGACTACATGATAAAATTAAAGAAGAGTTGATCATCTCTTCCATTTTAAGGTTTTATTTTATTGTCACATATTTTTGAGCATTTTATTTTATCGTTAACACACGAACCAAAAAAGAGTTGAACATCTCTTCTATCTCAAGACTTTATTGTATAAACATTACCTATAACTAATTTGGATATCTCTTCTATTTTGAGAATTTTATTTTTATTACTATTGCACCAATCAAAGAAGAGTTGAACATCTATTTTATCCTTTATTCGAGAGCATTGACTTCTTTAAGTGGTATTTGTTTTTTTTATTTTTTAAATTAATATGAACTAATTCAATTAAAAACAATTTAAGCATCTCTTCCACTTGTTGTAATAACACTTTACTAATAATATCATATATATACTAATATCTTCATTCTAATTATTAAGTTGATAAATACATTTAAAATTTGAAATGATTTAGAATATCCATTTTAATAATTAAATTAATTTTCATGTAAACTTTTTTAGAAGTGTTAATCATTAGAATTAAATTGTAATTAATAGATATATTCTCTAACAAAGTTAAGGAAATTAATACAACCTTGTTTAAAGTCAAGTGAATTAAATTGTAATTAATAGATCTCTTCTCTAACAAAGTTAAGAAAATTAATACAACCTTGCCTAAAGTCAAGTGAAGACCCTTACAAAAATGTGGGTTTATGTGAATAGCACTAAACCATAGCCTGCAAATCGTTTTCCTAATGTAATTCCCTTTCATACATGTTATCTAAGTTGTACAAGGGGTATGTGTTGTTCCTTGACATGTCTAAAACACAATGCTTGAATGCATACCTCCTCCCTTGAATTCCACATTGGTTACCTTCTTCCAAAATCAAACACAAGTTTTCTGAAAGTAAATTGGTAGATCATGAATTTTTTTTCCTTTTAATGCAGTTCATACCATCATAGGATTTGCATGGTTTAAAGTGTTTTCTACTACCACAATATATTCTGAAATAAGTTTTGCATGGTTTAACATGTTGTCTACTATCATATATTCTTAAATAGATATGCAATGATACAATCTTGTATGTTTGACAATTCACTTTTTTCTTGATTATCTATTGAGTTTGCATATTCTTAAATATATTTAAACAACAACACATTCTATGAGTTTGCATCTATGATCTCATGTGCCTATCTTTCCTTTTTTTTTTTCCTTTACTTTTTTTTATTAGTTAAGTGAATCTATTTAAACCAATTTATTTAGCAGATTTCAAGTGCATATCTTTCCTAAATAGTTTTTCCTTTAATTTTTTTATTGGTTAAGTGAATCTATGTAACCAACCGAATCATTAGTAACTAGAAAAAATTAAAATAGAATATGCTAAAATCTACTAATTTGCTAAAAAAATAGAATTTGTTTTTTCATTAGTAACTAGAATCTGCTAAAATTATTCTGCAAAAATTATTTGATGATATGTCAATAGAATAATATTTTTGATAGTCCACAGTGAACATAAAATGAAACATTTAAATTAAGAAAAATATTTAAGAGTTTGATGCTTAATTTAATGCATTGTAAAAAGGAGAATATATACACAACATTAGTTCATTACTAGTTAACTTTGCCACTTTTTGACAATAGAATCATTTTTTTGATAGTACACAATGAACATAAAATGAAACATTTAAATTAATGCATAGCAGAAAAGTATTTAAGAGTTTGATGCTTAATTTAAAATGCATTGTAAAAAGGAGAATACACAAAACATTAGTTCATTACTAGTTAACTTTGTCACTTTTTGACAATAGAATCATATTGTTGATAGTACACAGTGAACATAAAATGAAACATTTAAATTAATACATAGCAGAAAAATATTTAAGAGTTTGATGCTTAATTTAATGCATTATAAAAAAGAGAATATAAAAACATTGTTTCATTACTAGTTAATTTTGTCACTTTTGGACAATAGAATCATATTTTTGACAGTACACGGTGAACATAAAATGAAACATTTAAATTAATACATAGCAAAAAAGTATTTAAAAGTTTGATGCTTAATTTAATGCATTGTAAAAATGAGAATATACAAAACATTAGTTCATTACTAGTTAACTTTGTCACTTTTTTCCCATCAACTTTAAGAAATCAAATATGAGACAATAATTGCTATTTTGAATTCCAAAATTATGAAATATATATATGTATATATAATCAAAGTCTGAATAGTTACACTGTAAAACACATAAGTTCCACATCAATTTTAGGATGATAACAAAAAATAAGACATTTAACTCTAAAATTCTAGACTCTAAGCCATTGCTTTAAGATAGATCACTTCATACAATAAAAAAAATAAAAATAAAAATAAATAAATTTACAATTCAAACATACGAAATAATACAAAATTCAAAAATTGTAATTAAAAAAATTGACATACATACCAAAAGAGTTAAATGTCATCCTCTAACATACTCTTTCCCACAAAATATATTGTAAACATTTTTTCCACCAAATATAATTTAGACATCTATAAAAATAAAAAAACATAATAATAAAAAAATAACACATATTAACATATATACTGTAATTAAATATTAAATAAACAATAAGAAATAATAACATAACCAACCACAGTTAAATAGATTTAAGATCTAGTTACTCTCCAATTAAGAGTACTTGATTTAAACAATTTGTAAAGCTTATCTAAAATCTTAAAAAATTTAAAGAGAAAAATTATATTCTTGGTAAAAACAAAATTGAATTAGAGTTATATAATAATATAAAAATAAATATAGAATTGTGTATGAAGAAAGTTCACAAATATCCATATTAAGTCATTCTTCCAATGAAATATTTATCTCCTTGTGGATAAAGTCTCAAATCTTTCAGGTGAAATTCTCCTTCTGGATAAGGTCCCAAATCCTTCAGGTGAAATTCTCATTCTAGGTGATGTTATTGTGTTCTTGGTAAAACAAATTGTGAGTTAGAGTTAGATGATAATCTGAAAACAAATGTAGAACTGTGTATGAAGAAAATTCACAAATATCCATATTAAGTCATTCTTTCAAAGAAATACTTATCTCTTTGTGGATAAAGTCCAAAATCCTTCAGGTGAAATTCTCCTTGTGGATAAAGTCTCAAATCCTTCAGATTTTCCCATCCCAGGTGATGTTATTTGATCATATTTATACAACAATAAAATACTAATCACCTCAGTAGTTAAATACTTCTCTCTTCTTCTTCTACAGTGGTCATATAATCAAATTCCACAATGCTCTTTCAAACTAAAGGACTCATAAATCTCCATATTAAACCATTCTTCCAAAAAACTGTTTAGTATCTAAAAAAGTTCACAAATCTCTATTTTAAAAACCATTCTTCCGAAAAATACCTATCTTCTCTTTCTTTGGTGGAATAAATGTTCTCATATAATCTTGCATGTACATGAAGAAAACACAAATCTACACATGTATATTAATTCATTCTTCAAAAACCATTTAAATGAGATGTACTCATATTAGATATACTGAAATTCTTTTTGAAATTATGTGAGCTAGCTCACATATACAATATGTGTGAGCTTATTTGTAAAATCTAATTGAATGTTGGCTTTTGTGATTAGTAACCAATTTTGTTAAGAGTTTGAAAATACTCTGGAAAGAAGAAAATCACTTCGTTGTAAGTAGAAAACACAAATTTTTCCATACTATGTCATTCTTGGATAAGAAAGAAATGAATGCAATCGAGGAAAATTTAGAAACTTTTTCTTTTCTGATGTGGGATAGAGGTTGTTTTCAAATATTCAAACATGTTCAAGTTCAAAATTAGGTCTTCATCATGATCTAACCTTAAATAAGTTTGAATGTACACCATTTAAGAAAACTATAAACTTATCTAGGGGTTCTATATATTTCAAAATAATTGATCAAAGCGTTGAAAATGAAAGACTAAACTAAAAATCTGAGAAAACAAAAATTCGATAAAAGTCAAGAACGTACATTTATGAATCATCCTAAATGGACACATCCTTCCCTAATCTGGGTGCTTCCTTTTCTTCCTCAATCCAAATCTCCCTTCCGAGCACACTCTTAGGTACTTTATTCTCCACATTAGCCTATATAACACATTTCAAATTTGAAAATTTGAAAAAATATATTTAAATGATTATAACACATTAAATTTAAATGATTTTAAGACATCAAATGATACCTATGACCTCCCACCCTGTTCAAACTTTCCCAATGAGAATTGAGACAAGTTTTTCCAAGTAGTAGGAGATGGAATAGGGATTTGTGAACAACACAACTAAGAACTAAATCTAGGATTCAATGTGTTCACAATTATACAAAATTATAAATGTTGTTGATTTCTTATTCAAAAGAGTGGAGATTGAACAACTATTAGAAAACATATACCTGATTCAACCCATCCAAATTTAAACTTGTCGAATCAAGTCCCCTACCTATTAGAGATTTGTTTAACATATCTCCAAACAACAATTAATGACAAGAAGAACTTGATTATTTCTATAGATACAATGATATCTAAATCTAGAACTAGAAGTAAACTATCATAAAATGAGTAAAAAATTTCCTAAATAGAACACATACCAATCTGCGGTTCAAGTCATCATTCTGAATGACCTTCTTCCAACCATTCCGGTAAAATTTTGCATACTCCAAAACATATTCTACTGGCATTGTATCTAACTCTGCATTTGTTTTATCAACAAATGTGGGTTGGGAATTGGCTTCTTCTCGCTGACGCTTCATGCCAACATCAACACCATAAAAAATAGCTTCAAAAGTTTCCCCGATTGCAGTCTCGGCCTCTTTGCCAACTTTTGATGTAGCCTGGAACTATGAAAGTGAAGAAAATTCCCCTGTTAGGTGAGGTATTAAAGGTTGTGGAGGCCTTGACAATGTCTCACTTAGATATGTCCATTTGTGATCATATGTACGTCCTTTACTAGTCCCATAATATTTGGACGATAGACTAGTATAATCAGGGTGCATGTGCAAGAAAAAATCTGTAAAAAAATATCTTGCAAAATAGTGTGGAACCTCATCGTTCCACAACAATTTCCCATATGCCACCAAAATTATGTTATACAAATCTCCTGCAAAGTTAGGGTGCTTAAAATATTGCACCTTCAACATTTTCTTCTTTGGGCCCTCTTTGAAATTGAACATGGAAATGGCATCTTCTTTTGAAACTCTATTTTTTACTGTCTCCCATTTATCAGGACCCATCACCTCTAAATTTCACCGCCTCATTAGATCGACAAAACTATTAGTGGTTGGCCCCATCTTCTTATATGCATCCATAAAAAATTTCAATGAATGAAAAACAATTTGCAAGATTTGTTTGCTCTCCTGAGGGAGTTCCAAGACCACCAAATCATTTTCCAACCTCTTTTTAACACCTGAACATCGCTTAAGCATCATTGATTTAGTATTCTCTTCCCAGGGAAGTTCATCACCAACATCTGAAGGATAGGTGGATGTAGGCGTGTAATCTTATGTTTCTTGATAACGCAACCTTATAAATATACCTTCACCCTCTAAACCAACATTTGAACCTTCGTGATATCCACTCTCTCTTTCATTGTCATCCCTTGCTCTAAATTGATTGTCTACACAGACATTTGAAAGTAACTTCAAAATTTAACCTCATATAAATTTAAATACAAAAAAATAGAACAAAAATAAACAAAATCAAAGAAAATTACCAGAAATATTCTCTTGTCTAGAGGTATTCCCTACATTCTCAGGTGTAGGAGTATCGATGTGCAACCTATCTAAGAAGGTTTCATCCATAACACTGGCTTGTTCAGGTTCTGCATTTGATCTATTCACAGACTCATTTGAAAATATCCTCTGTCGAGATTGTTGTTGCTCACTCGGAGTCTCAGTCGAAGAAGGATTTTGTGTTCTTTATTCTTGGGAAAATCTAGAGCATTTGCGAGGAACGTTTGGAGAATCCCATGTCGACATCTCTCCTCAATATCTATCCACAATGCAGATTTTATCAATAAAAATGCAGAGATGTACACAAGTTCAAGAAATTAAAAACACAGAGATAAATCGAAGTTTTAATCAATCAAGCCACAGAGGTACTCTCTCATTAGAAGGTGCAAAGACTAGACATAAAACCATGAATCAATCAACTCAAATATAAGTAAGGGGTCCATAGACAACATGAAATTTTTTTATCCTTCACTCATCATCCATGCACAAAAAAACAAGGCATTTGAATCTATAGGTCTTTAAATACCAAAGTGAAGACCGTCGATTCGGCTCCTAGCCGACTGCTCAGGCACGAACTGGTGACTAAAGAGATAAGTGACAGAAGATAAAACCACAATATTTTCATAATAATCAATAAAACCCACACATAGAAGTCATTGAAATCAAAAGTTGGGTTCGCTAAGGGACTGCCATTCAACTCAGAGGTTTATCATTCACAATGCACATCAAAGAAGAAGACGCAAAGACTAGACATTCAACCATGAATCAATCAACTCAAAGATAAGTAAGGGATCCATAGACAACATGGAAAATTCGTATCCTTCACTCATCATCCATGCACAAAAAAGAAGGGCATTTGAATCTATAGGTCTTTAAACATCGAAGTGATGACCGTCGATTTGACTCCTGTCCAACTGCTCAGGCATAGACTGATGACCAAAGGGATAAGTGATAGAAGATAAAACCACAATATTTTCATAATAATCAATAAAAACCACACATAGAAGTCATTGAAATCAGAAGTTGGGTTCGCCAAGGGACTGTCATTCAACTCAGAGGTTTATCATTCACAATACACATCAAAGAAGAAGACACAAAGACTAAACATTCAACCATGAATCAATCAACTAAAAGATAAGTAAGGGATAGACAGCAGGGAAAATTATTATCTTTCACTCATCATCCATGCACAGAAAAGTAGGGCATTTGAATATATGGGTCTTTAAACACCGAAGTGACGACTGTCAATTCGGCTCCTGACCGACTTCTCAAGCAAGGACTCATGACTAAAGGGATAAGGGACAGAATATAAAACCATAATATTTTTATAATAATCAATACAACCCACACAAAGAATTCATTGAAATCAGAAGTTGGGTTCGCCAAGGGAAATCAATTCAGAAAAAACAACAAGCACATGGATTCATTAAAAGTTCCCTATGGTTGGATCCACTAAAAAAACATCATAGAACATTTATTTAAGATTCCTTAAAAGTTCCCTATGGTTGGATCCACAAAGACCGCATATAATGTAATGCATTAGAATCCCAAAAAAAAAGAGTTTAATCTTCATAACCTCACACACCCATGTTTTAATCACAATGAGGTGAAGGTCTTGCATGAACACGGATTATATGCCATTGCTTTAAACTTCCCATTAGCATTGTTTAAATGTCATTGAGTTTTTATACTAATTCCTTTATTGTCATGTTAAATGGGATGGGATTGATGGTTGTTTGTATTCCTAATATAAATTAATATGAGGTGGAGCAAATGTAATATTTGTGATAATGTTATATTATATAACATATGAACTGTGCAAATGATATATTATATATTTGGATCACTTAAGAGATTTAAGGACATATTGTTGGATAGTTGTGGATATAGTTGAACTAAATACATAACTGTGAAATATTTTATGGTCACCTAAAGTTACATAAAGGTACCTAATTTTACTATAAACTAAGGGATTTCCACTGAGTGATTTATACCTAATTGTTACATAAACGAACCATATTTCCACTAAGGGATTTCTTAACTATAAACTCCCTAACTCCCTTGCTTGATATAGTTTTGATTTTATTTGTTGTTGATTATTAAACCTAACATCATATCCCTCCATGTCCAAAACCTATTTTTACCTTGAAAACAATTGTAAATCATATGAATTTTGGATTTGGGAAAAAAATAAACCCCTTTTGAGACACTCATCAATCTTGTTATATTATATATGGATTTGAAGATTTGGGTTGTAGCATTTTTATATAATCATGGAGAAATACTGAGAAAAATCCAAATTGTTTATAATTTATAATCTTATAATTAATATCATACAACCTATCCTATCCTCATATAATTAGTTATTTCCCCATTAAGAGAATGACTAAAACTAGGTACCTAATGTACAGGCACAAGAGACTATTAACATGAAAGAAAATATGCTACCTATGATTTCTTCAAACTCTAGTCAAAGCCACCTATGGCTTAATGGGGGTTGGCATAAAGATGCCAACTCTTGGCTAAATCATTTGAGAATGGAGAAGTACATCACTCTACAGAACATTGATATACCATTAAAAATACTATTAAATCAAAATTCAATAAAATATCAATACTTATGAAGAGTTTGTGTTAACTAGAAGGTAGGGATAAAATGTTATTTCTAACATAAAAACTCCCATATGATATGGGTTTTCATTAGAAAATGTTTCTACTGTGAGTGGATATATCACTAGTGTTAGGTCACATGTCCCTCATAACATTATGATTCCTTGTTTCCTCACATAGTTCCTACCATGTTTAAATTATAATAATTCATTTTTAAAGATGGATGAATGTTGAATTATTATTCTTTCTTTAATGAGGATTATTTGAAGTTTGATTTACTTTATTTATTTGTATGCATGATTAGTTGTGAACATTTTAAAAATATGCATATAAGGAACATCACTTGTTATTATCGTCTACGTGTGGGATATGTCTTACATAGAGATGTGACCAAATCTACACAAGTAGGTCACTAATGTCTTACACAAAGATGTGACCAAGACTCATGACAATATGTAGGACATGTAAAGTGATGCAGGAGCATCGCCAACTCATTAAGGAGCATCACCCATGTCAAGCGAGCCAACGCGAGAGCAGAGGACAGCTGGACAAGCCAGCGGATTTCTTTTTGAATTTCACTTTGGAATGGTTGCGCCAAACATTAATGTGGAGAGTTAATGAAGCGCACTTTGTATATTGTAATGGACCTTGAGCGGATAGCTCACGTCCTTAGTTAGATAAGGCATTTAATAGACTTAATGTAAAGTAGATAGAATATTTAATTCGAGATTGGATAGTTTAGAGCTCGAGAGGGAAACGGGATATAGACACCCTCCTTTGTACATTGTATTATGATGCTGGAGTATCAAACAGGAGAAAGAAGAGCAGCAGAGAAATTGTAGGCAGAACCACCATGTACAGATATTGAATTAATAGAAAATATTTGATTAAATTCCATGGTTCTGTTATTCTTTGTGTATTGTTGATATTATGCTTATGAATATTTGCTTCTGGTTATGCACTTGCTTTTATATGTTGTGTATGTGATTTCATGGTTGATTTGAAATCTGAGAGAATGAGTGAATGAGTTTCAATTGTTTCTCTAAGTGAGCCAGAGAATTCCTGCAAGGAGTGCAGTTGAATTTGTCCGCAAGGAGTGCATGACTGCAGGGTTCAATTAGAGAAAGCTTTTGTTTCCATTCATCTTAGAAGTGAAGATTTGGCACCGGAGCCATGCAAGGCGTGCGCAGGCTGGATGAAGAATCAAGGTTGTGATTCTGAGCAAAATGAATTGAGATTTCTGCTGAAGGAGTGCGTGCAAAGAATTCTTTCGAAGGACCCAGGAGCTGTAAGGAAGCTCAGGAGGGATAGGTCTTCAAGTCCATCGAGGAACGTCATAGACAAAACGTGCTTGGAAAGCTTGCAGGGAATGTTGTAGGGTTGTGCAAAGGGTGGTAAAGGTTCGGAGCTCAGGAGGAAATAGAGCCGTCGATCTGCAATCTCAGGGACCGTCAGATCACACGTAACGTCGTATATCGACATATCGCGAGTTGGAGCACCAAGTTGTTGTAGCGGGAGTGGCGATATCGTGATCCCCGATATCCCGATAGGATCAAAACCGTTGATTGTGTGGGACATGTGTCAAGGGATCCAAAAGAATCGGGGTTCGGAGAATCGGGGTTCTCGACGACAGAGAACGCTTGTATATTGGATTCGCGATCCGCCATATCCCGACGGAGACGTGGCAGTGTGGGACCATAGGTGCTGGTGGAGTACAGGTGGCATCGTATCAGAGATCGAGAAAAGGTAAGTCTCGAGTCCATTGACATCAGGACTCGCGATCCCGCGAGTTTCGAAATTCCGATAGAAAGGGGAAGAAAGTCAGGGATTGACCCACGTCGGGATTCGGGGAATCGCAAGGCATAAGGGGTGTGACTACAGAATTCACGAAATAGCAAATTCCGATTTCCCGATTAGATAAGGGAGATCAGTAAGGAGTTGTTGTGGGTAGAGGATTCCCGAGAGGGAATTAGAGGAGCATTCACGCTCTTCGGGCCAAAGTCAGAGAAGGTCCTGGTGATCGCGGTCATGCTCAGGTGACATTTGCGTCATAAAGCATAGGGAGAAATTTACTTACCCATTATCATTAGGTGTCACTAGATGGTTTCAAGATGTTTTTTGTCAATCTAGTCCAAATATAAATGACTCTTGGTAATGAATATTTCTTTCTCTTGTTAGGAAATGAAGAACACAGAAAAATGTAAAACTTGACGTGAATTACATAATCATGTTAATCATTGAGTTTTTGAATGAATTTTTTGTTTGAGGCCTTAACTAAGGGAGCATATATCTGGGAACCAAATACAATATATGGCCATCCATGCCCAAATTAGTGTGGTTGGATGAAATACATTCCATGTTATTTTCGTTGCATCAACAATCAAAGGAATTGTCTCCTTGGGAAAATTGACATTCGTAAATGCAAGGTGTCTAAGGGATTGAAAAAAGTGAAATTCAATCAATGAATGTTGATCAAATGAATTTCAAGAAAAAACAAAATCTACACAAGTAGGTCAATCATGTCTTACACAGAGATGTGACCAAGACTCATGACAATATGTAGGACATGTGAAGCATAGGGGGATATTTACTTACCCATTATCATTATGTCTCACTAGATGGTTTCAAAATGCGTTTTTTCAATCTAGTCCAAATATAAATGACTCTTGGCAATGAATATTTCTTTCTCTTGTTATGAAATGAAGAACATAGAAAAATGCAATACTTGGCATGAATTACATAATCATGTTAATCATAGAGTTTTTGAATGAATTTTTTGTTTGAGGCCACTAACTAAGGGAGCATATATCTGGTCCAATCAAATCCAATATAGTTCCATCCATGCCCAAAGTAGTTTGGTTGTATGAAATACATTCCATGTCATTTTCCTTGCATCAACAATCAATGGAATTGTCTCCTTGGGAAAATTGACATTCGTAAATGCAAGTTGTCTAAGGGATTGAGGGAATTCTTCCTTGTAGACACAACAAACATACCATATGCATTCACTTGTTGAGAAGTGGTGCAATGGTATTCAATGTGTTCTAGATCAAGGTATCCCATGGATTTTATTTATAATATGAGAATCTCGTCTAATAAGAACATCATTTCATGTGTAGGACTCTTTCAATATCCTCAATATTGAATAAACTTTATAATCTACTTGCATTATTAAAAACATACAACCTTGATATTTAATATCATCAAAATATTTTGAATACATTTTATAATCTAGATTCACATTATTAAAAACCTACAACCAATGTTTTGTAGCATCAAGTGCAAAAAGATTGAAAACAACATAACTTATGAAAGAGTTAATATAATTTAACGGTAAACAAGGAATTGTAAGATACTGTGTAAGCTAAACTTTGTAAGAAACTTATGATACTCTAATATTACATATGTAAAAATGGATTTATATATTGAATTCCTAAAGATTTGAAATTTTTATAAAATACAAAAAATTTGAATTAAAAAGTTAGATAGATTGAAAATTTTATGAAATTTTTATAAAATACGAAACGTTTGGATTCCATTATGTTATAGTTTGGGATGCCTGCCAGAGTATCCAATTGGGAGTAATAGTGAGCTCATGAATTTTTGAGGATTTGTATGGGGCCTGACTCACATTATTCATCATATATCATATCTTGGCCCGACTCAATAACCTAAGGAATCTTGATATCTTGGCTAATGACCATTATAGATTACCGAAAACAGAATCAATCTATGAATAGGTTGACTCATTATAGAAATACTAACATTAACAAAGTAATATAGATTTTCTATTCATGGAAAATATCTTGAATCTTAGTGTTGATTCTTAGTATAAATGTTTGCTAGCAAACACTTTGAACCTAATCAATCTATGAATAGATTAACTCATTATAGAAATACCAACATTAACAAAATATTATAGATTTTCTATTCATGGAAAATATCTTGAATCTTAGTGTTGATTCTTAGTGTAAATGTTTGCTAGCAAACACTTTGAACCTAGTTTTATTTGATCA
>ML788098.1:326911-341663 GCA_009831015.1 Picea engelmannii
GGTTTTGGACCTTGAGGATGCAGAGGCATCGGTGGAACCCCTTGGACTCCAGATTGAGTTAGGGAGTGTGTTATTTGGGTTGATTTATTTACCGTGATGTTTAATTGATTTGATGATATTATGTTGACATGTTCTGACATGATTGTTGATGATGCAGGATAACGATAGCTTGTCGACCAGACCCACATATGGAGTAAAGGGGTCACACACGATTTCCAAAGAGGTTGAGGGAGAGGTGTGGACAACAACCCTACCACGGCCTACTAGCACTCTCGTCGTGGCTCGAACTGTAGGTTAACGATTACCTAGTTCGAGAGGATCCACGATGTCGTGAGGGAAGACTGCGACAGTCGCTCATGATGATTCTAAGGGGCGTACAGTAAGGCGGGGTCCTTATTCCTTAGAGCCCTTAGTCTCCCACAAGTTCACCTGGGAGTGTTGACTCCAGGGGTTATAGATGTCTACCAATCAGTCAAGTTGGCGAGTGGCACCCTTGGAGAACGTGGTGCATCCTGAAGGGCACGTCGCGCGAAAGAAACACAAGTTGGTGAGTGGCACCCTTGGAGCATGTGGTGAATCCTGAAGGACACGTCGCGCAAAAGAAACATAAGTTGTCGAGTGGCACCCTTAGAGCACGTGGTGCGTCCTGAAGGGCACGTCGCGTTGATGTTGATGAATGAACAAACCTAGATGGACCTAAGAAATTTAACACATTAAGAAATTCTTAAGCTACTTCCATAATTAAATGTCTCCTAGTTCAGAATCTAAGTCCTAAGTCTAAAACTTTTCAGGGTAAAATTTTAGTCTAACCTTAAGAAAAAAAGACCCTAAAAAATAAAAATAAAAATTTAAACAAAAACCCACTTAAGTAATTGTTTAGTCTTCATAAAATTCTTGGGGTAAATGAAGAGAGTAAGAATTTAATTAAAAATAGTGGATATAAAAATTTCAAAGAAGAAATTATTCATTAACTTGTGGAAGTACAAAGATATTAAATTAATAATAAAAGGGAAAGATTTAATAACGCAACTGCCATTTTGGGCTTTAATAAAAAGGGGAAAGAAGGNAATAATAAGAATTAGGAAACTAAGTAATGGAGGAAACTTAATAAAGGAAAGATGGGAACTTATGGTAAAAAGCAAGGTCAACATAGTAAGGAATCTGCAATTAAGAACCTGCTAATCTGAGCTAATTTAGTAACATCTTTTTTTTAGTAAAGTATTTAAAACATGTAAGGGGATCTAGGAACACCTAGGAGTAAATTTAGGAGTGAATCTAGGTGGGTGGGGGATTTGAGACAATTAATAAATTTGATGAAAATATTTATTGGAGAAAAGAGGGGGATGGACGACCCTTGTGAGATGGAGAATATTTAGAATATTTTATTGAATCTTAATTTAAAATGTGAATTAGGAAAGTTGGTGGGTCTCAAAAATCTATAAAAGAAAAGGGAGATGAGGAAGAAAGGGATCGGTTGTTAGCGTAATGTTACACTGCCGGATTTGTGACTTGACTGATTACTTGTGAGGAGTTGGGATTTTCCAGCTCGGATAGTAGTGGTAGCTCGGCCTTGCGAGGTGAGCTGGGAAGCTAGACATACTTTCTGGATAGTGTGTGGCCCCTTTGCGGCTCAGGGGGCTAAGGGGGAAGCAGAGTACCCCTAGCATTGGCTGGGAGGTACCGGTGAGGTCTCGACGGTCGGCGAGCGGGAGCGGCATGAAGTGCACAGATGTCATCAAACGGGCGATAAGGCCAGGTACGCTCTCTTATTAGTAGTGTAAAATGCACTAAAACTTATGATAGGATTAGAAACTCAATTGTAAATGGATTGAATGGTTGTTTATTTATTTATTTCGGCTATTATATTGTAACTGATGTAAAACATCCTCTCAACTATTGTAATTTGGTAATGGACGGACAAGAATAATTTATACTTCATCTGTTGCATCTATATTTTTAAAAAACGCCAACTCAATGGTGTAATGTCCTTGCCCGCAATTTTGTTTCTGCATGTTCTTCCTTTGATAATGGCCACTCCAGCCTTGCATCTAAAACACTTAGCTGGCTGGATTTTACCTCTGCGGACTGTGTATTTTCGCACCTGCATCGATGTAAACTTTTGTTGTAATTATCCTTACCCTGGTGAACGGTTTCTATATAATAGTTTATGGACTTTCTCCTCTACCAAATTCTGTGCGTTTTTCTTTTTACTGGTGCGATTGTTTGACTGGGCAAATTTATTTTTGACTTATCTCCAGCGACTCGACCCGAAATCTCCACCGCTACCTGCGCTATTCTTTTTACGTTGCTCTCATTGTAATTAGTAGATATTTGATAAAGGAGACAATTTTCGGATTCAAGTTGTCTATCTATAAAACTGACTAATTATATGTTGTAAGGATTTTTGACACGGTCATAAATAATATTATCTATTGCAATTAAATGGATTGATACCCTCCAATTGATTAACTTCGCAGGTCATTTTGGGATTGGTAAAGGTCTTTTTGTTTTAATTACAATATAATCATTAATTTAAGATAATATTAATCGCGTTGATTAGGGTGAGAGGAGAAAATCGGCGAGGTTTTCTTTATAAAAATAAATAAAAATAAAAACAGTTGATTATTCCAAGTTGCAAGTTGTTTCTATACCCGTTAAGAAGATTTTGTTATTTTATTATTTAATTCGGTTTCAGAATATGTAAAGGATTTTCTGGGAGGAGTCGCACCATGATTGATTCCCTTTTCTCCTTCCAATACCATGGTTCTCTTGGAGATGTACAGTGATGCCACGATTTCCTTCACTGGATTTTTCCCTTTTGCCAACTTACATGACACAACCACTTAAGTCTTGACAGTGAAATTTACGATGCCTGCGTAATTACCAATGAATTTTCACTATAATTTAGGGACGAATGATTTAAATCCGTATGGTATTCATGACCTGCGATTCTGGTTGTCCACGAATTCCTCCCTTATAATTTTTTTTCAGTCTTAGTTGGTGTAGGATCCGCGATTCAACCCTTCTTGTCTACGAACTGTCACCCGGTTGCAGGTGACTACCTCTGCACTATTTTTAAAATTCGCCCATACTCGCTCGCCTCTGCCAGCCATGCCTGGGTCGTAACCTTTCGCCCTCCAATTTTATGATTTAAGATTTTATTTACTTTCACCTATGCAAGAGCGTGACATGCGGATGTGGAAGGATTTTCTTTTAAGAAGTGGTCAGAAAATTCTGAGTTGACTCCTGAATCCAACAGTTACCATTTCTCTAGTTGCCAAGTTGATCATCCATACTTGGCATGGATTCCCATCCATCTCCTTGCTAATTTCATACTTTAATTGTCGTAGTGTTGGGCCACCAGTTTTGTTTGTGTTGATAATTCATAGAATGTAATGTGGGTTATTTTATTGTATTTATCAGTGAAATGATATGGGAATATAAAAAGCGTAAATGGTGACTGTGGTGACTGTTATGGATATCGTAAGTGTTGTTATGATTTGTAAAGAGATGCTTACTCTAATGTATTGTCATTGTATTATGTAAATATTAGGACACTGTAATAGATTTAGATTGCTCTTGCATTATAGGATAGAATGTAGTGTTAGCGATATAAAAAGGGTAATGTTATTTTTAGTCTGATGCAATGTTATCATAACCCAAAAAGGTAAGTAAGGATATCGTTATATTAGTGAAAATATTCCTAAAATTTTATTGATGTTATGAAAACATAAATTGATGTTATGTTGTTCTCCTTATGTCTTTGGTCGTTTAATGCTTGCAGTCACTTGTGGTGCGCCTTATGTCTTCTTGTTGTGATCATCGTGGTTGTGCCTTGTTAGTCATCGGGTGGCGACGTAGAGTCAAGTGTGTCTGTTCCTTTTTATACGTGCGCACACACCTTAAACAATTTTTTTTTTTACACCTGTTATCAGAGTTGTTGTCGTAACGAGGAGGATGTTACATATTGTATCATAGCTGGTTCGACCCGCAGCTTGGGATTCGCTACGACTTTCATTGACTTGATTAGATTTGATTATACTGTTTCTGATCTAGTTGATTGTGTGCGTGCAAGTAATCATGGTTAGAGGACGTCGTGGAGGCAGACGACGGGGTGCTAGGGGAGGAGGTGTGACACCTCCAGTAGCATCCACACCTGGGGGGTCTAACCCCCAGGGAGGCGAGCAGGTTCTCAGACAGGAGCAGATAGCAGTTGGCGATGTTGTTGGGATGATGNTGAGATCTTTTCAGTGCATGTCTGAGGCACTAATCAGCCGATTGGACATAGACGAGGCCAGGGCGTTGGCACCCGCTGAGGTTCCGCCGCGCACACCGGCCGTTACCGGTAGCATTCACTGTGAACTCGAGAAGGTTAAATTTCCTGAGTTCTTTGGTGCCCCGGATGGCATTGCCGCCGAGGCATGGTTGGATAATATGGCGATGTGCTTCACACTTCGCGATTATACCTCCAACATGAAGGTCCACATGGCGGTCTTTCAACTGAAGGGGAGCGCTCTTCTATGGTGGAAGACGGCCCTGCCGCAGCTGAACATGGTCGTTGAAGACGTGTCATGGGAACTGTTCGAGGAACGGTTTCGAGAGAGGTACCTTTCAGAGGAATTCATCGAGTGTCATCTCAATGAGTTCAACGCATTATGACAGGGAGGTCGTACGATTGTCGAGTACGAGGCACGTTTTATGGAGCTACTCTGGTATGCTCTGCACCTTAACACTGAGAAGCTCAAGGTCAAGCGGTTCGTGTTTGGCCTTAACGGCAGCCTGCATGCAAAGGTTAGGATCTTGATGCCTCAAACCTTGCACAACGTTGTCCAAAAGTTCCTCATAGTAGAGGAGGATCTTATCAGTGTGGGTCAGACCAGGACTCCAGCGAGACTAGCAGGGCTGGGTTCATATGGTACACCGCAGCATCAGACACTAGCGAGACATATGCCGAGATATCGTGGTTTCCAGAGAGGATCCACTTTAACTACACCTTGATGATGGTCGCCCCAGCAGTGGGCACCTTATCGGGGACCATGGCACTAGCAGCATCGTCGACCATAGTAGCAGCAGTTTAGGCCTGTTCAGCAGAACAGACCTGGGTTCTAGGCCGGTGGGCCGTCATCTTCTTCTTCGGGTACCAGGAATACTGGACCAAAGAAGGGGTGTTGGACGTGTGGGGAGCCACACTACCAGTGTGACTGTCTAGTGGAGAGGCCCATCGGATTCATGTGGCAGTAAATAACCACCAGGCAAAGCACCAGTCGACTGTGCTCGAGACGACACGTACTGTCGTTGACCATACCCTTAGTATTTTGATAGACTCAGGTGCTACTGAGAGTTTCATTTCTGGTGCAACGCTAAAAAGGATTAAGGTAAAGGCAGTCGAACAGGACAAGTTTAGCTTCGTAGAGATGGCTTCTGGAGCCAAACAGAAGGTTGGAGGAAAGGTTACAGGCTGTGCCCTTAACCTGGGAGAGTTTGTCACGAGGGTCAACTTGTACGTCACGATCTTAGGATCTTATGATGTCATGATTGGTATGGATTGGTTGGAATCGCATGAGGCGATACTCAACTATAGGACGAAACCGTTGAGCTTGGTCAATGATGAAGGACAGAGACATGTGATTGTAGGACAGAACCAGTGAGTATCCCTGAGGCTCGTCTCTTCCTTATAGTTACGGAAGAGTATGCACAAGGGGTGCAAGCTTTTTCCGGTGGTGAGGGAGTTTGCGGACGTGTTTCCAAAGGAGTTACCTAGGATTCCGTCGGAAAGGGAATTGGAGTTTACCATAGACCTAAAACCGGGGATCGAACCGATATCAAGAACGCCTTATCGGATGTCGACCCCAGAGTTGCAAGAGTTGAAAATGAAACTGAATGAGTTGTTGGACCTGGGACTGATACGTCCTAGTGTGTCACCGTGGGGTGCACCTATTATTTTCATTCAGAAGAAAGATGGATCATGGAGGCTTTGCATCGACTACCATCAACTGAACAAGGTTACGATCAAGAATCAGTATCCCTTACCCGGAATTGATGATTTGTTCGATCAAATGAAGGGTGTGACGGTGTTCTCCAAGATCGATTTGCGATCAGGGTATCACCAATTACAAATCAAGGAGGATGACGTCCCTAAGACCACCTTTAAGATGACATTTGGACATTACGAGTTTATTGTTTTACCGTTGGGACTGACAAACGCCCCAGGGGTATTCATGAGTTTGATGAACGGGGTGTTCCGCGAGTAGTTGGACAAGTTCATCCAAGTATTCATTGATGATATCTTGATCTACTCTCGGACGACGGAGGAGCATGACAAGCACTTGCGCTTGGTACTACAGTGTCTATGAGAGCACAAATTGTATGGGAAGTTGTCCAAATGCTCTTTTTATCAATCGAGGATTCACTACTTAGGGCATGTCATCTCCGGCGAAGGTATTGTCATGGATCCAGCCAAGGTTGAGGCTATTATGGAATGGCATGCGCCAATGAATGTCATAGAAGTGCGTAGTTTTATGGGTTTAGCAGGATACTATCGACAGTTTGTCGAGGGATTTTCGAAGATAGAAAATCCGATCACGGAATTGCAAAAGAAAAACAAGAATTTTGTTGGGAATGAGAAATGCACGGAAGCATTTCGAAGGCTTAAAGAGTTGTTGACCACAGCGTCGATACTAAGGTTCCCTGACATGGACACAGAATTCTTGGTATGCACTGACGCATCCAAGGAAGATTTAGGGGGATTCTTGATGCAAGACGGACAAGTGATTGCTTACATTTTGAAGAAACTGAGAAGGCATGAGGAAAACTACGCAATGCATGATTTGGAGTTATTAGCCATCGTATATGCCTTGAAGGTTTGGAGACACTACCTTGTTGGAAAAAAATTTGAATTAAAGACCGATCATTGTGGTCTACAACACATTTTTACGCAAAGCGACCTGAACGCGCGACAACGACAATGGTCGAAATTACTTAGAGAATACGACTTTGAGATTACTTACATAAAGGGAATGGTGAACCGAGTGGAAGATGCTTTGAGTCAAAGGCTGCGCATCTTTTCAGTGTTGCCTCTTCAGATGGATCTACGTGAGAAGATTCTCACTTTATAGCGAGATGATGATTGGTACAAAGAGGTCGAGGGTTTTATCGGACAAAACACCATGATGGTACCATGATACGAGGGATTTTTCATTTGATAGCGATGGGTTATTGAGGTTTAGAAGTCGGATTTATGTACCGCCAAATGACGAGTTGAGGATGTTGATCCTGAGTTAGGCTCATAGAGCAGTTTACATGGCTCACCCAGGAGTTACGAAGATGAGGGAAGACCTTAAACCCTTATTCTTCTGGAAGGGAATGAGGGACGACATAGTCAACTTTGTGGCTAGATGTCTAGAGTGTCAGCAGGTAAAGGTTGAACATAGACACTCGGTAGGATTACTTCAACCACATGCCATTCCGAAATCGAAATGGGAAGTTATTTTGATGGATTTTATTGTTGGATTTCCACTGAATGCAAGGAGACACGACTCGATTTTTGTAGTAGTAGACACTCTGACGAAGAGTGCTCACTTTATTCCTGTGCGTACAACGTATCAAGCACCTAACATAGCGAGAGTTTTCATCAGTGAGATTGTGAGGCTGCATGGCATGCCTAAAAAGATTATATCCGATCGAGGATCGGTGTTTACTGGATGATTTTGGACGAGTTTCCAAGAGGCCTTGGGAACCCAACTTAATTTTAGTATTGCGTATCACCCAGAGACTGATGGACAGATCGAACAAACGAACCAAACCTTGGAAGACATGTTGCGCATGTACGTGATGGACCAGCAAAAGCGTTGGGAGGAATTATTGCCTCTCGTAGAGTTCGCTTACAACAACAGTTACCAGAGCACCATTAAGATGGCACCTTTTAAGTTTCTTTATGGGTGACCATGTGAGATGCCCTTGAGTTGGGATCGGCTTGAGGATAGGGTCTTGGTGGGACCAGAAGAGATCCAAGAAATGGAAGAGAAAATGCAAACCATAAGACAAAGGATTAAAGAAGCGCAAGATTGACAGAAGAGTTATGCCGATGCGCACCGAGTTGACAGTAGTTACGAGGTCGGTGATCGAGTCTTATTTTGGGTTAAACCGCATAAGAGTTCGATCAAGTTTGGAAAGGGAGATAAACTCTCTCCTAGGTTCATGGGACCTTTCGAGATTGTGGAGAGAAAGGGGCTTGTGGCCTATCGACTAGCCTTGCCTGATTCTTTGAGGCGTATGCATGATGTTTTTCATGTATCTATTTTGAGACATTATATTAGTGATAATACGCATGTGATTGACATGAGTTCCTTGCAGGTATCGGACGAGGGAGCGCTCACGGCTGAGCTGGTCCACATATTGGATCATCGCGTTCGACAACTATGACGTCGAACGGTAGATCAGGTCAAGGTCCAGTGGGACAGTTATAGTCCGCACTCGGCGACCTGGGAGGATGCATATCATATGCACCAGCAGTTCCCATTTTTGTTTGATAGATAGACTTATGATACTATGGTACTTTTATTTCAGCATTTATACTGAGAAACTTTGGGATGAAGTTTAGACCAAGAGGGGGTGTATGTAACATCCCGCTCTGGCGCACTGAGAAAACTTATTCTTTGAGAACACTTGCTCGCAAGTGATCTGGACTTTTATGATGTTAAAACATTTATCCTTGATTATGATGCGTTATGATAGATGACATGATGTTTTACTTCTTTGACGTAGACAGGTGCTATTGACTCAGTTTTATTGAGTGTGCAGGGTTTTGGACCTTGAGGATGCAGAGGCATCGGTGGAACCCCTTGGACTCCGGATTGAGTCAGGGAGTGTGCTATTTGGGTTGATTTATTTACCGTGATGTTTCATTGATTTGATGATATTATGTTGACATGTTCTGACACGATTGTTGATGATGTAGGCTGACGATAGCTTGTCGACCAGACTCACATATGGAGTAAAGGGGTCACACACGATTTCCAGAGAGGTTGAGGGAGAGGTGTGGAAAAAACCCCTACCAAAGCCTACTAGCACTCTCGTCGTGGCTCGAACTGTAGGTTAACGATTACCTAGATCGAGAGGATCCACGATGCTGTGAGGGAAGACTGCGACAGTCACTCATGATCATTCTAAGGGCATGCAATAAGGTGGGGGCCTTATTCCTTATAGCCCTTAGTCTCCCACAAGTTCACCTGGTGGAGTGTTGACTCCAGGGGTTATATGTAACATACCTCCTTTTCGTTACAACAACAACTCTGATAACAAATGCAATTTTTTTTTTGTGTTTAGGTTGTGTGCGCGCGTGTAGTAAGGGAACAAACAACTTGACTCTATGTCGCCACCCGACGACTAACAAGATGCAACCACGATGATCACCACAAGACGCAACCACGATGATCACCACAAGAGGACAAAAGACGCTCAACAAGTAACTGCAAGCATTCACGATGAAAGGCACACAGCACAAACATTTAACGACACACTGGGTTATGCACAGTACGATCGCAGAAGGAAGAATCCATAGTAGTAGATTTTACTATTTCTGCACAGGAAAGCAGGGCGTTCAATCTTAGTTCTCTGCTCCGGAGAGAGAGAAGGTCAGATAGGCTCCTGGCTGACTGCTCAGGCAGAAACTAGTAATCTCTGTCATGTGTGTCGCAAGAGTGGAAACCCTGCCTTTAAAGGGCCCGAGACTCTTGATACGACACTGGATTTCTTACACAAAAAATTAATCAACAATAAGTAAAACTGACTACCCCTCCATCCTACCCTGCAATGGTTAGGACCTCCAAGACACATAAACAATGCTCAAGCCCAGGTTCCCATCAATTTTAACCATTTAAGGTCTCAGGGCTGGTGATTGTTCTGAGGAACATGGAGGTGTCTACATCCCACCCGACACAACAGTCCAAACACATGGAAGGGTTATCAACCAAGTACAACTTTAACTACAATGAACAACAACCCTCATTTACTAACTCAGAATAATCTATTGTGCTTAAATCAAGGTTATTACACCATATATGTTTATTAATAACATTAAGGATTACAATAACAATGCCATGAAATAGTACACACCTTACATTTATATCACATATCCGGGCCATGATGTACAGTTACAAAACCTCTTATATGCTACAACTGTAAATTACAATGACCTTACATGATAAATACATTTCAATCAACATGAGGATCTCATAATTCGAGAATCATAAAATTTCAATAATAAAGCAATAATAACAATGACATTCCTTTCTGTAAGTTATCTACGCAACACTACACTCTATAATATGTTGCAAAACAATACTCTTACATATTTCAGAATCAATATGAAACCATCGCGTTACCGTTACATATCCCCTTAACATTATAAAATACAGTCTCAATACATACTGATTACCGTATCAATTTACATTACTCAACCAGTATAATGTTAGTAACCTTTCCACCCAAATGACCACACCCTTACCCTATTGTCAAAATATAGAAATAACATCATATTTATCATTAACCTCATATTTAAACATAACAATGTAACACCATATTTAAAAATGACAATATATAACAATAACAATATTTAAAATGACAATATTTAAAAAGGACCATATATAAAAATAATAATATTAAAAATGGCAATATCTAAAAATAACAACATTTGAGAAGACAATACATATAGAAATAACATCATATGTATAATTATCGGTGACACTAAACCTACAAAAATACTACCCTATAGTAACAACGACCTGGCAATTATCGCAACGTTACATGACCTTAACTTCCCACCACCAAATCGCATTGAAGAATTGGCTTTCTATAAATGATAACATTAACAATTCTGACTCAACAGAAGCGTGAGGATAGGAGGCCATTCCAGTTAGCCCAGTAAGGAAGGGAAACGACAACCACTAAAATTTTATAAATCTGAAGACTGTGAAAAACAATTATATAAGAAAAAGACTCCTGGCTGTCTTTCATTACCAGCCACCAATGCATTAAAGACAAACGTAGGTAGTTAAGGTGAGAGGTAATACGGCGTAGAGGTCTTTTTTATTACCAACATGTTAGGGCGCAGAGGTAAAAGCAACACGCCATCAATGTGGACGCAGCAACTGAAAATCAACGCAGGAAGGGTTATCCTAGAATGCAAACCCCAAAAAGAACGCAGGGATCCTCAAGGGAATCGCCAGAACGATTTTAAGGACAGAAAGCCAATACACTCCGCGAAATTACAGCATCAACAAGGCTCAGGGATAAAAACGGAAAGCTCACGGTGATATATAGAACGCCAGCACAAAATTCTCAAAGGCAAGGAAAACGCCCACGGAAATGAATTCGCCCACCGAGGATGAATGTGCCCATAGAGAAAACAAACGCCCACAGATTGATGGAAATGCTCAATAGAAACAAACCCCCCCGGCAGAGATTAGAACGCCCATAGTCACAAATAATGGCCACATTAAATCAACGCCGACAACAACACAATGCCCACAAGAATATATAACGCCCACAAAAAGTAAATGCACCAACAGAAGGTAAAAATGCCATAGCTGAAAGGTCAACGCCCAGCCTTCATGTTGGCTAAATCACAGAGATTGCAGAGATGTTAAGGAGTGCGACTAACATATTGTAACTGGTTTTAAAAATAAAAAGGCAACCTCGCCCTTGCACATTCAGGGAGGAACAACAGAACGCAGGAGGACAAACTTCACAGCAACAGCTAATGCTAAGCTCACTCGAGGAAGAATTTACACAGCAAAGTCATGGGTTAACGCAGGGGAGGGGAAGAACGAAATCACCCCTTTTTCTTTTATCTATTTAAAACAGAGGCAAATAAATCTTTGTTTACAGAGGCATTGAACATCAGTAACCAATTCATTCTGGGAGGTTCTCAACAGCTATTAGTTGCAATTTATTTACCCCCTCCAAAACCCCTAGATATAAATCTGTACATGATTTCCCCCACAATACTTATCACAAGAGAACTTTTAGATAAAAATAGCAGTTGCAACAGCTACGCTTATAGTTGCTGAGTAGAAAAACATGACAGGCATTAAATCTAATCACCACCAATATTTTGATTCCATCATATATCATAGTGCATCCTATTCTACTAATTTAAAAACAAACCATATTGTTGCCTTAACTCCCGCCTCGAACGATGATCGTGCGCTCCGTGCCGCTCCTGCTCCGTACCACTCCCGCTCGTCGACCGTAGAGACTACACCGGTACCTCCCAGCCAAACGCTAGGGGTACTCTGCTTCCCCCTTAGCCCCCCGAGCCGCAAAGGGGCCACACAAATCCAGAAGGTATGCCTAGCTTCCCAGCTCACCTCCACAAGGCTGAGCTACCACTCCAATACAAGCTGAGAAATTCCCAACTCCTCACAAGCAATCAGTCCACTCCCAATTCGGCAGCATAAAAATACCCAATATCCCGATCCCCATTTCCCCTCATCCCCCTTTCTTTTATACAGTTTTGAGCCCCACATTTATTTTTAAGTTTTAAAGAAAACCCTCCAAAAATTCTTTGTTGTACAAGTGTCATTCATCCCCCACGTTTCTCCAAAATTATTTTCTTTAACTTATTAATTGTCTATGTTTCGTTTATTACTTAGTTTCCCTACTTTTTTTATTAATCCCTTCTTTAAAACCAAAAAGGTAAATGCACTAATGCATCTTTTCATGTTATTTTTAAATTCATACTTTTTATACTCCCCTCGTTAAATAATTTTATTACTATTGGTTCAGTCTGAGTTTATGTATGAGTTTTAAGGAAAATAGTTTAGTCCCTTAATCATTCAATTTTTTCACTGAAGGTTATGCATTCTGTCAATCAAAACTATGGCTTTCGGTATTCGTTTATTTATGAATTAGTTTAATTTTTGAAAAACTATTGCGTTCATATGGGAGTTATGATTTAAAAGTTTTTATAAGGTTATGTATTTGACAGAAGTCGGGTTTTCATAAAAGTTATGCTTTCAAATGTGTTAAAGAACTCTCACTGAAAGTTGTGTTTAAAGAAAGAGATGCCTTCAAAGGAATTTATTGTCTGAGTTAACTAAAACTGTACTTTATGTATATTTATATTTTTAAGAAAAGTTATGTTTCAATTTGAATAAAAGTTATGAGTTCATTAAAAGTTAAATGGTTGAAAAAGATTATGAAATCTTGTATCCGTTGATATATTGGTTGTATAGTTGGATGAAGTTAACGTTAATAAATCGAAGAACTAGAGCTCAAGTACGTTCTAAAAATTGTATTCTCATTGCACTGCCTTGAGGTGTGAACTCTAGCCTAAAATCTCATAATGATGTTTGCTTAATTAATTTAATGGTTATTAGGGTTAATTGCTATTAATAATGATATTTGGGTATAGGATTAGATCAAGATTCATTGGAGCTATTTCATTTAGAATTAGGGTTAGGATCTTTTTAGAGTTAGAGTTAGGGCCTTTTTCCTTAACGTTAAACGAAATTTTTATCTTAGAGAATTTATTTTTTTACTTAGGTTTAGATTTTGAACTGGGCGACACTGGGTTAGGGAAGTTGTTTAAGGATTTCTTAAGGTGTTATTGTCTTAGGGATATTTAGGGTTGTTTCCTTCATCCACATCAATGCGACGTTCCCTTCAGGACGCACCACGTGCTCCAAGGGTGCCACTCGCCTCGTTTGTTTTCGTTTGCGCGACATGCCCTTCAGGATGCACCACGTGCTCCAAGGGTGCCACTCGCTTCTTGTGTTTCTTTTGTGCGACGTGCCCTTCAGGATGCAGCACGTGCTCCAAGGGTGCCACTCGCCAACTGGACTGATTGGTAGACATCTATAACCCCTAGAGTCAACACTCCGCCAGGTGAACTTGTGGGAGACTAAGGGCTCTAAGGACTAAGGCCCCCGCCTTATTGCGTGCCCCTTAGAATCATCGTGAGCGACTATCGCAGTCTTCCCTGATGACATCATGGATCCTCTCGAACTAGGTAATCGTTAACCTACAGTTCGAGCCACGGAGGGAGTGCTAGTAGGTGGTGGCAGGGTTGTTGTCCACCCCTCTCCCTCAATCTCTCTGGAAATCGTGTGTGGCCCCTTTACTCCATATGTGAGTCTGGTCGGCAAGCTATCGTCAGCCTGCATCATCAACAATCATGTCAGAAATGTCAACATCATATCATCAAATCAAATGAAATATCACAGTAAATAAATCAACCCAATAGCACACTCCCTGACTCAATCTGGAGTCCAAGGGGGTTCCACCGATGCCTCTGCATCATCAAGGTCCAAAACCCTGCACACTCAATAAAACCGAGTCAATAGCACGTGTCTACATCAAATAGTAAAACCTCATGTCGTCTATCATAACGCATCATAATCAAGTATAAATATTTTAACATCAGAAAAGTCCAGATCACTTGTGAGTAAGTGTCCTCAAAGAATAAGTTTCTCAGTGCGCCAGAGCGGGATGTTACATGCACCCCCTCTTGGTCTAAACTTCATCCCGAAGTTTCTTAGTATAAATTCCGAAATAAAAGTACCATAGTATCATAAGTCTATCTATCAAACAAAAATGGAAACTGCTGACGCATATCATATGCGTCCTCCCAGGTCGCTGAGTGCGGACTATAACTGTCCCATTGGACCTTGACCTGATCTACCGTTCGACATCGTAACTGTCGAATGCAATGATCTAAGATGCAGACTGGCTCAGCCGTGAGCGCTCCCTC
>ML788098.1:342194-357557 GCA_009831015.1 Picea engelmannii
ATCACTTCTGGTCCCACCAGGACCCTATCCTCAAGCCGATCCCAACTCAAGGGCGTCTGACACGGTCGCCCATAAAGAAACTCAAAAGGCGCCATCTTAATGGTGCTCTGGTAACTGTTGTTGTAAGCGAACTCTACTAGAGGAAATAATTCCTCCCAACGCTTTTGTTGGTCCATCACGTACATGCGCAACATGTCTTCCAAGGTTTGGTTCATGCGTTCGGTCTTCTCGTCAGTCTCTGGGTGATACACAGTTCTAAAATTAAGTTGGGTTCCCAAGGCCTCTTGGAAATTCGTCCAAAATTGTCCAGTAAACGTCGATCCTCTATCGGATATAATCTTCTTAGGAACGCCATGCAGCCTCACAATCTCACTGACGAAAACTCTCGCTATGTCAGGTGCCTGATATGTCATACGCACAGGAATAAAGTGAGCACTCTTCGTCAGAGTGTCTACTACTACAAAAATCGCGTCGTGTCTCCTTGCCGTCAGTGGCAATCCAACAATAAAATCCATCGAAATAACTTCCCATTTCGATTACGGAATGGCATGTGGTTGAAGTAATCCTGTCGGGTGTCTATGTTCATCTTTTACCTGCTGACACTCTAGACATCTAGCCACAAATTTGACTATGTCGACCTTCATTCCCTTCCATAAGAATAAGGGTTTAAGGTCTGCCCTCATCTTCGTAACCCCCGGGTGAGCCATGTAAACTGCTCTATGAGCCTCGCTCAGGATCAACATCCTCAACTCGTCGTTTGGTGGTATGTAAATCCAACCTCTAAACCTCAATAACCCATTGCTATCAAAATAAAATCCCTCATATCGTGGTACCATCATTGTGTTTTGTCCGATAAAATCCTCGACTTCTTTGTACCAGTCATCGTCACGCTGTAAAGTGAGAATCTTCTCACGTAGATTCGTTTGAAGAGGCAACACCGAAAAGATGCGTGACCTCTGACTCAAAGCATCCACCACTCGGTTCACTGTTCCCTTTATGTAAGTAATCTTGAAGTCGTACTCGCTAAGCAATTCCAACCAACGCCGTTGTCGCGCGTTCAGGTTGCTTTGCGTGAAAATGTGTTGCAGCCCACAATGATCAGTCCTTAATTCAAATTTTCGTCCAACAAGGTAGTGTCTCCAAAACTTCAAGGCATAAATGATGGCTAATAACTCCAAATCATGTGTCGCGTAGTTATCCTCATGTCTTCTCAGCTTCCTCGAAATGTAAGCAATCACTCGTCCGTCTTGCATCAAGACTCCGCCTAAACCTTCCTTGGATGCGTCAGTGCATACCAAGAAGTCTGCGTCCATGTCAGGGACCTTTAGTATCGGCGCTATTGTCAACAACTCTTTAAGCCGCCGAAATGCTTCCGAGCATTTCTCCGTCCAGACAAACTTCTTGTTTTTCTTCTGCAGTTTCGTGATCGGATTTGCTATCTTCGAAAATCCCTCGACAAACCGTCGATAGTATCCTGCTAAACCCATAAAACTACGCACTTCTTTGACATTCGTCGGCGCAGGCCATTCCATAATAGCCTCAACCTTGGATGGATCCATGGCGATACCTTCGCCGGAGATGACATGCCCTAAGTAGTGAATCCTCGATTGGTAAAAAGAGAATTTGGACAACTTCCCATACAATTTGTGCTCTCGTAGACACTGTAGTACCAAGCGCAAGTGCTCGTCATGCTCCTTCGTCATCCGAGAGTAGATCAAGATATCGTCAATGAATACTTGGACGAACTTGTCCAAGTACTCGCGGAACACCCCGTTCATCAAACTCATGAATACCCCTGGGGCGTTTGTCAGTCCAAACAGTAAAACAGTAAACTCGTAATGTCCAAATCACGTCTTGAAGGCGGTCTTATGGACGTCATCCTCTTTGATCCGTAATTGGTGATACCCTGATCGCAAATCGATCTTAGAGAACACCATCGCACCTTTCATTTGATCGAACAGATCATCAATTCTTGGTAAGGGATACTGATTCTTGATCGTAGCCTTGTTCAGTTGACGGTAGTCAATGCAAAGCCTCCATGATTCGTCCTTCTTTCATATGAAAATAACTAGTGCACCCCACGGTGACACACTAGGACGTATCAGTCCCAGGTCCAACAACTCCTTCAGTTGCATTTTCAACTCTTGCAACTCCGGGGTCGACATCCGATAAGACGTTCTTGCTATCGGTTCGGTCCCCAGTTTCAGGTCTATGGTAAACTCCAATTCCCTTTTCGGCGGCATCCCAGGTAACTCCTATGGAAACACGTCCGCAAACTCCTTCACCACCGGAAGGTGTTCTAAACCTTCCACTACTCCCTTCTCGTTTAGCGCAAGGATCGCATAAAGTTTTCACCCCTTGCGCATACTCTTCCGTAACTATAAGGAAGAGACGAACCTCAGGGATACTCCCTAGTTCTGTCCTACAATCACACGTCTCTGTCCTTCATCATCGACCAAGCTCAACTGTTTCTTCTTATAGTTGAGTATCGCCTCATGCGATTCCAACCAATCCATACCAATCACGACGTCATAAGATCCTAATATCGTGATGTACAAGTTGACCCTCGTGACAAATTCTCCCAGGTTAAGGGTACAGCCCGTAACCTTTCCTCCAACCTTTTGTTTGGCTCCTGAAGCCATCTCTACGAAGCTAAACTCGTCCTATTCGACTGCCTTTACCTTAATTATTTTTAGCGCTGCACCAAAAATGAAACTCTCAGTAGCACCTGGGTCTATCAAAATACTAAGAGTCTAGTCAGTGACAGTACCTGTCATCTCGAGCACAGTCGACTGGTGCTCTGCCTGGCGGTTATTCACCGCTGCATGAATCCGATGGGCCTTGCCCATATCTCCCACGGTAGCGGGTCTGGCTGATCCAGACGCTCTAGTCCTCTCCACAGAACAGTCACGCTAGTAGTGTGGCTCCCCACACATCCAACACCCCTTCTTCAACCCAGTAGTCTTGGTGCCCAAAGTAGAAGACGACAACCCACTGGCCTGGAACCCTGGTCTGTTTTGTTGAACAAGCCTAAACTGCTGCTGCTGCGGGCGACGCTGCTGCTGCTGCTATGGTCCCCGATAAGGTGTCCGCTGCTGAGGCAGCGATCGTCTGGGTGTAATGAAAGTGGATCCTCTCTGGAAGCCACGATATCCCGGCGTATGCCTCTCTGGTGTCTGATGTTGTGGGGTGCCAGATGAACCCTGCCCTGTGGGTCTTGCTGGAGTCCTGGTCTGACCCCCACTGATAAGCTCCTCCTCTGCTATGAGGGCCTTTTCGACAGAGTCGTGCAAGGTTTGAGGCATCAAGATCCTAACCTTTGCACGCAGGCTGCCGTTAAGGCCAAACACAAACTTGTTGACTTTGAGCTTCTCAGTGTTAAGGTGCGGAGCATACCAGAGCAGCTCCATAAAACGTGCCTCGTAATCGGGCACCGTACAACCTCCCTATCGTAATGTGTTGAACTCATTGAGCTGACGCTCAATGAATTCCTCTGAAAGGTACCTCTCTCGGAACCATTCCTCAAACAGTTCCCATGACACGTCTTCAACGACCATGTTCAGTTGCGGCAGGAGCGTCTTCCACCATAGAAGAGCTCTCCCCTTCAGTTGAAAGACCGCCATGTGGACCTTCATGTTGGAGGTATAATCGTGAAGTTTGAAGCACATCACCATATTCTCCAACCATGCCTCGGCGGCTGCGCCGTCCGGGGCACCAAAGAACTCGAGAAATTTTACCTTCTCGAGTTCACGGTGAATGCTACCTGTAACGGCCGATGCGTGTGGCGGAACCTCAGCGGGTGTCGGCGCCCTGGCCTTGTCTCTGTCCAATCAGCTGATCAGAGCCTCAGACATGCGCTAAAAGGATCTCATCATCCCAATAACATCGCCAACTGCTATCTTCTCCTGTCCGAGAACCTGCTCACCTCCCTGGGGGTTAGACCCCTCAGGCATGGATGCTACTGGAGGCGTCATGCCTCCTCCCCTAGAACCTCGTCGTCTGCCTCCGTGGTATCCTCTAACCATGATTACCTACACGCACATAATCAACTCGATCAGCAACAATATACTCAATCAAATCATGTCACGGAAGCCGTAGAGAATCCCACGTCGTGGGTCGAACCGGCTCTGATACCATATGTAATAGACCTCCTTTTCGTTACGACAACAACTATGATAATAGATGCAATTTTTTTTTTTGTGTTTAGGGTGTGTGCTCGCGTGTAGTAAGGGAACAGAAAACTTGACTCTACGTCGCCACCCGACGACTAACAAGATGCAACCATGATGATCACCACAAGACGCAACCACGATGATCACCACAAGAGGACACAAGACGCTCAACAAGTAACTTTAAGCATTCACGATCAAAGGCGCACAACACAAACATTTAACGACATACTGGGTTATGCACAGTACGATCGCGGAAGGAAGAATCCATAGTAGTAGATTTTACTATTTCTGCACAGGAAAGCAGGGCGATCAATCTTAGTTCTCTGCTCCGGAGAGAGAGAAGGTCAGATAGGCTCCTGGCCGACTGCTCAGGCAGAAACTAGTAATCTTTGTCATGTGTGTCGCAAGAGTGGAAACCTGCCTTTAAAGGGCCCGAGACTCTTGATACGACACTAGATTTCTTACACAAAAAATTAATCAACAATAAGTAAAACTGACTACCCCTCCATCCTACCCTGCAATGGTTAGGACCTCCAAGACACATAAGCAATGCTCAAGCCCAGGCTCCCATCGATTTTAACCATTTAAGGTCTCAGGGCTGGTGACTGTTCTGAGGAACATGGAGGTGTCTACATCCCACCCGACACAACAGTCCAAACACACGGAAGGGTTATCAACCAAGTACAACTTTAACTACAATGAACAACAACCCTCATTTACTAACTCAGAATAATCTATTGTGCTTAAATCAAGGTTATTACACCATATATGTTTATTAATAACATTAAGGATTACAATAACACTGCCATGAAATAGTACACACCTTACATTTATATCACATATCCGGGCCATGATGTACAGTTACAAAACCTCTTATATGCTACAACCGTAAATTACAATGACCTTACATGATAAATACATTTCAATCAACATGAGGATCTCACAATTCGAGGATCATAAAATTTCAATAATAATGCAATAATAACGACATTCCTTTCTGTAAGTTATCTACGCAACACTACACTCTATAATATGTTGCAAAACAATACTCTTACATATTTCAGAATCAATATAAAACCATAGCGTTACCGTTACATATCCCCTTAACATTATAAAATACAGTCTCCATACATACTGATTACCGTCTCAATTTACATGATTACTGTATCAATTTACATTACTCAACCAGTATAATGTTAGTAACCTTTCCACCCAAATGACCACACCCTTACCCTATTGTCAAAATATAGAAATAACATCATATTTATCATTAACCTCATATTTAAACATAACAATGTAACACCATATTTAAAAATGACAATATATAACAATAACAATATTTAAAATGACAATATTTAAAAAGGACCATATATAAAAATAACAATATTAAAAATGGCAATATCTAAAAATAACAACATTTGAGAAGACAATACATACAGAAATAACATCATATGTATAATTATCGGTGACACTAAACCTACAAAAATACTACCCTATAGTAACAACGACTTGGCAATTATCGCAACATTACATGACCTTAACTTCCCACCACCAAATCGCATTGAAGAATTGGCTTTCTATAAATGATAACATTAACAATTCTGACACAACAGAAGCGTGAGGATAGGCGGCCATTCCAGTTAGCCCAGTAAGGAAGGGAATCGACAACCACTAAAATTTTATAAATCTGAAGACTGTGAAAAACAATTATATAAGAAAAAGACTCATGGTTGTCTTTCATTACCAGCCACCAATGCATTAAAGACAAACATAGGCAGTTAAGGAGAGAGGTAATACGGCACAGAGGTTTTTTTTATTACCAACATGTTAGGGCGTAGAGGTATTAAGGCGTAGAGGTAAAAGCAACACGCCATCAATGTGGACGCAGCAACTGAAAATCAACGTAGGAAGGGTTATCCTAGAATGCAGACCCCAAAAAGAACTCAGGGATCCTCAAGGGAATCACCAGAACGATTTTAAGGACAGAAAGCCAATACACTCCACGAAATTACAACATCAACAAGGCTCAGGGATAAAAATGGAAAGCTCACGGTGATATACAGAAGAACAGCACAAAATGCTCACAGGCAAGGAAAACGCCCACGGAAATGAATTCACCCACCGAGGATGAATGCACCCATAGAGAAAACAAATGCCCACAGAGATATGGAAATGCCCAATAGAAACNTAATGCCCACATTAAATCAACGCCGACATCAACACAATGCCCACAGGAAGATATAACGCCCACAAAAATTAAATACACCAACATAAGGTAAAAATGCCATGGCTGAAAGGTCAACGCCCAGCCTTCACGTTGGCTAAATCATAGAGATTGCAGAGATGCTAAGGAGTGTGACTAACAGATTGTAACCGGTTTTAAAAACAAAAAGGAAACCTCGCCCTTACACATTCAGGGAGGAACAACAAAACGCAGGAGGACAAACTTCACAGCAACATCCAATGCTAAGCTCACCCGAGGAAGAATTTACACAGCAAAGTCATGGGTTAACGCAGGGAAGGGGAAGAACGGAATCACCCCTTTTAATTTTATCTATCTAAAACAGAGGCAAATAAAACTTTGTTTACAGAGGCATTGAACATCAGTAACCGATTCATTATGGGAGGTTCTCAACAGCTATTAGTTGCAATTTATTTACCCCCTCCAAAACCCCTAGATATAAATCTGTACATGATTTCCCCCACAATACTTATCACAAGAGAACTTTTAGATAAAAGTAGTAGTTGCAGTAGCTACGCTTATAGTTTCCGAGTAGAAAAACATGACAGCCATTAAATCTAAACACCACCAATATTTTGATTCCATCATATAGCATAGTGCATCCTATTCTACCAATTTAAAAACAAACCATACCGTTGGCTTAACTCCCGCCTCGAACGATGACCGCGCGCTCCGTGCCGCTCCTGCTCCATGCCGCTCCCGCTCGCCGACCGTAGAGACTACACCGGTACCTCCCAGCCAAATGCTAGGGTTACTCTACTTTCCCCTTAGCCCCCGAGCCGCAAAGGGGCCACACAAATCCAGAAGGTATGCCTAGCTTCCGAGCTCGCCTCCGCAAGGCTGAGCTACCACTCCAATATAAGCTGAGAAATTCCCAAATCCTCACAAGCAATTAGTCCACTCCCAATTCGACAGCATAACAATACCAATTAGCCCAATCCCCATTTCCCCTCATCCCCCTTTCTTTTATACAGTTTTGAGCCCCACATTTATTTTTAAGTTTTATAGAAAACCCTCCAAAAATTCTCTGTTGTACAAGTGTCATTCATCCCCCACGTTTCTCCAAAATTATTTTCTTTAACTTATTAATAGTCTATGTTTTGTTTATTACTTAGTTTCCCTATTTTTTTTATTAATCCCTTCTTTAAAACCAAAAAGGTAAATGCGCTAATGCATCTTTTCATGTTATTTTTAAATTCATACTTTTTATACTCCCCTCGTTAAATAATTTTATTACTATTGGTTCAGTCCGAGTTTATGTATGAGTTTTAAGGAAAATAGTTTAGTCCCTTAAGCATTCAATTTATTCACTGAAGGTTATCCATTCTGTCAATCAAAACTATGGCTTTCGGTATTCGTTTATTTATGAATTAGTTTAATTTTTGAAAAACTATTGCGTTCATATGGGAGTTATGCTTTAAATTTTTTTATAAGGTTATGTATTTGACAGAAGTCGGGTTTTCATAAAAGTTATGCTTTCAAATGTGTTAAAGAACTCTCATTGAAAGTTGTGTTTAAAGAAAGAGATGCCTTCAAAGGAATTTATTGTCTCAGTTATGTAAAACTGTACTTTATGTATATTTATATTTTTAAGAAAAGTTATGTTTCAATTTGAATAAAAGTTATGAGTTCATTAAAAGTTAAATGGTTGAAAAATATTATGAAATATTGTATCCATTGATATATTGGTTGTATAGTTGGATGAGGTTAACGTTAATAAATCGAAGAACTAGAGCTCAAGTACGTTCTAAAAATTGTATTCCCATTGCACTGCCTTGAGGTGTGAACTCTACCCTAAAATCTCATAATGATGTTTGCTTAATTATTTTAATGGTTATTAGGGTTAATTGCTATTAATAATGATATTTGGGTATAGGATTAGGTCAAGATTCATTGGAGCTATTTCATTTAGAATTAGGGTTAGGCTCTTTTTAGAGTTAGAGTTAGGGCCTTTTTCCTTAAGGTTAAACGAAATTTTTATCTTAGAGAATTTATTTTTTTTGACTTAGGTTTAGATTTTGAACTGGGCGACACTGGGTTAGGGAAGTTGTTTAAGGATTTCTTAAGGCGTTATTGTCTTAGGGATATTTAGGGTTGTTTCCTTCATCCACATCAATGCGACGTACCCTTCAGGATGAACCACGTGCTCCAAGGGTGCCACTCGCCTCGTTCGTTTCCTTTGCGCGACGTGCCCTTTAGGATGCACCATGTGCTCCAAGGGTGCCACTCGCTTCTTGTGTTTCTTTTGTGCGACGTGCCCTTCAGGATGCACCACGTGCTCCAAGGGTGCCACTCACCAACTGGACTGATTGGTAGACATCTTTAACCCCTGGAGTAAACACTCCGCCAGGTGAACTTGTGGGAGACTAATGGATCTAAGGAATAAGGCCTCCGCCTTATTGCGCACCCCTTAGAATCATCGTGAGCAATTGTCGCAGTCTTCCCTCACGGCATCGTGCATCCTCTCAAACTAGGTAATCGTTAACCTACAGTTCGAGCCACAACGGGAGTGCTAGTAGGCGGGGGCAGGGCTGTTGTCCACCCCTCTCCCTCAACCTCTCTGGAAATCGTGTGTGGCCCCTTTACTCCATATGTGAGTCTGGTCGGCAAGCTATCGTCATCCTGCATCATCAACAATCATGTCAGAAATGTCAAAATCATATCATCAAATCAAATCAAATATCACAGTAAATAAATCAACCCAATAGCACACTCCCTGACTCAATCTGGATTCCAAGGGGGTTCTACCAATGCCTCTACATCATCAAGGTCCAAAACCATGCACACTCAATAAAACTGAGTCAATAGCACCTGTCTACATCAAATAGTAAAACCTCATGTCGTCTATCATAACGCATCATAATCAAGTATAAATGTTTTAACATCAGAAAAGTCCATATAACTTGCGAGCAAGTGTCCTCAAAGAATAAGTTTCTCAGTGCGCCAGAGCGGGATGTTACATTATAGATGTCTACCAATCAGTCAAGTTGGCGAGTGGCACCCTTGGAGCACGTGGTGCATCCTGAAGGGCACGTCATGCGAAAGAAACACAAGTTGGTGAGTGGCACCCTTGGAGCACGTGGTGCATCCTGAAGGGCACGTCGCGCAAAAGAAACATAAGTTGGCGAGTGGCACCCTTGGAGCACATGGTGCGTCCTGAAGGGCACGTCGCATTGATGTTGATGAAGGAACAAACCTACATGGCCCTAAGACATTTAACACATTAATAAATTCTTAAGCTACTTCCCTAATTAAATGTTGCCTAGTTCAGAATCTAAGTCCTAATTCTAAAACTTCTCAGGGTAAAATTTTAGTCTAACCTTAAGAAAAAAAGACCCTAAAAAATAAAAATAAAAATTTAAAGAAAAACCCACTTAAGTAATAGTTTAGTCTTCATAAAATTTTTGGGGTAAATGAAGAGAGTAAGAATTTAATTAAAAATAGTGGATATAAAAATTTCAAAGAAGAAATTATTCATTAACTTGTGGAAGTACAAAGATATTAAATTAATAATAAAAGGGAAAGATTTAATAACGCAACTGCCATTTTGGGCTTTAATAAAAAGGGGAAAGAAGGGAATAATAAGAATTAGGAAACTAAGTAATGGAGGAAACTTAATAAATGAAAGATGGGAACTTATGGTAAGAAGCAAGGTCAACATAGTAAGGAATCTGCAATTAAGAACCTGTTAATCTGAGCTAATTTAGTAACATCATTTTTGTAGGAAAGTATTTAAAACATGTAAGGGGATCTAGGAACACCTAGGAGTAAATTTAGGAGCGACTCTAGGTGGGTGAGGGATTTGAGACAATTAATAAATTTAAAGAAAATATTTATTGGAGAAAAGAGGGGGATGGACGACACTTGTGAGATGGAGAATATTTACAATATTTTATTGAAACTTAATTTAAAATGTGAATTAGGAAAGTTGGTGGGTCTCAAAACTCTATAAAAGAAAAGGGAGATGAGGAAGAAAGGGATCGAATGTTAGCGTAACGTTACGCTGTTGGATTTGTGACTTGACTGATTACTTGTGAGGAGTTGGGATTTTCCAGCTCGGATAGGAGTGGTAGCTCAGCCTTGCGAGGCGAGCTGGGAAGCTAGAGATACCTTATGGATAGTGTGTGGCCCCTTTGTGGCTCGGGGGGCTAAGGGGGAAGCAGATTACCCCTAGAGATGGCTGGGAGGTACCGGTGAGGTCTCGATGATCGGCGAGCAGGAGCGGCATGAAGCGTGCGGACGTCATCAAATGGGCGATAAGGCCAGGTACACTCTCTTATTAGTAGAGTAAAATGCAGTAAAACTTATGATAGGATCAGAACCTCGATTGTAAATGGATTGAATGGTTTTTTATTTATTTATTTCAGTTATTATAATGTAACTGATGTAAAATGTCCACTCGGCTATTGTAATTCGATAATGGACGGACAAGAATAATTTATACTTCATCTGTTGCATCTATATTTTTAAAAAAATGCCAACTCAACGTTGTAATGTCCTTGCCCGCAATTTTGTTTATGCATGTTCTTCCTTTGATATTGGCCACTCCAACCTTGCATCTAAAACACTTAGCCGGATGGATTTTACCCTTGCGGACTGTGTAGTTTCACAACTGCATCGGTGTAAACTTTTGTTGTAATTATCCTTACCCTAGTGAACGGTTTCTATATAATAGTTTATGGACTTTCTCCTCTGCCAAATTCTATGCGTTTTTCTTTTTACTGGTGCGATTGTTTGACTGGGAAAATTTATTTTTGACTTATCTCCAGTGACTCGACCCGAAATCTCCAATGCTACCTGCGCTATTCTTTTTACGTTGCTCTCATTGTAATTAGTAGATATTTGATAAAGGAGACAATTTTCGGATTCAACTTGTCTATCGATAAAACTGATTGATTATATGTTGTAAGGATTTTTGACACGGTCAGAAATAATATTATCTATTGCAATTAAATGGATCGATACCCTCTAATTGATTAACTTCGCAGGTCATTTTGGGATTGGTAAAGGTCTTTTTGTTTTAATTACAATCTACTCATTACTTTAAGATAATATTAATCGCGTTGATTAGGGTGAGAGGAGCAAATCGGTGAGGTTTTCTTTATAAAAAATATAAAAAAATAAAAACAGTTATTTATTCCAAGTTGCAAGTTGTTTCTATACCCATTAAGAAGATTTTGTTATTTTATTATTTAATTCGGTTTCAGAATATGTAAAGGATTTTCTAGGAGGAGTCACACCATGCTTGATTACCTTTTCTCCTTCCAATACCATGGTTCTCTTGGAGACGTACAGTGATGCCATGATTTCCTTCACTGGATTTTTCCCTTTTGCCAACTTACATGACACAGCCACTTAAGTATTGACAGCGAAATTTACGATCCCTGCGTAATTACCAACGAATTTTCACTGTGATTTAGGGATGAATGATTTAAATCCATATGGTATTCATGACGTGCAATTCTGGTTGTCCATGAATTCCTCCCTTATAAATTTTTTTTAGTCTCAGCTGGTGTAGGATCTGCGATTCAACCCTTCTTGTCTACGAACTGTCACCTGGTTGCAGGTGACTACCTATGCAATGTTTTTAAAAGTTTCCCATACTCGCTCGCCTCTGTTAGCCATGCCTGGGTCGTAACATTTCGCCCTGCAATTTTACAATTTAAGATTTTATTTACTTTCACCTCTGCAAGAGTGTGACATGCGGCTGTGGAAGGAATTTCTTTTAAGACGCGGTCAGAAAATTATGAGTTGACTCCTGACTCCTACTGTTACCATTTCTCTAGTTGCCAAGTTGATCATCCATACCTGGCACGCATTCCTAGCCATTTCCTTGCTAATTTCATACTTTACTTGGCGTAGTGTTGGGCCACCAGTTTTGTTTGTGTTGATAATTCATAGAATGTAATGTGGGTTATTTTATTGTATTTATCAGTGAAATGATATGGGAATATAAAAAGCGTAAATGGTGACTGTGGTGACTGTTATGGATATAGTAAGTGTTGTTATGATTTGTAAAGAGATGCTTACTCTAATGTATTGTCATTGTATTATGTAAATATTAGGCCACTGTAATAGATTTAGATTTCTCTGGCATTATAGGATATAATGTAGTGTTAGCGATATAAAAAGGGTAATGCTATTTTTAGTCTGATGCAATGTTATCATAACCCAAAAAGGTAAGTAAGGATATCGTTATATTAGTGAAAATATTCCTGAAGTTTTATTGATGTTATGAAAACATAAATGGGTATAGTAAGGAGTAATGCATTATGATTGTAAATTATCTCGTTATTGGAAGGGCAATGCCATTGTAATTATTGTTTCGGAAATATGTAAGAGTAAGGTTTTTCTAATATAAAATAGAGTGTAACTTTAGTGTAGATAACATATAATAGAAATGTCATTGTTATTCTATTTGTAATGTTATTGTAATGTAAGGTCAGTATAATTTTCGTTGAAACATGTAAATGAAATGTCCTTGCAATTTGGATGGAGGCTAGGATTGCATTTGATAACACATGAAATGTAAGAGCATTGTTATGTTATTTTGTTATAGTAGTAAAAATATAATGATATGGTTAATTTATTGTAAGGACTTTCAAATTTTATTAATGCTGACAACACATAAATGGTAAGGTCCTTTAAATGTTGAATTAGAGGGTGACCTCGATGACCTTTTTGATCTAAAAGTTGCGCAATCTCTTGTTCGTAAGACTAGTGAAGATTGTACCTGGATGATATTTGCACTTAGACGTGTTAAGTGAGCTCGTGCTAGACGATTAACTTAGACTGCATTTATGACTAGCTTGGCTCGACGGATAATCGGGATGGTGGCGAAGTCGTTGCTCATGTTTTATGATAAGGGTGTGGTTGTTCTTTTAATTAATGTTGTATTGGGTTGTGACTTGTGTCGTGCTTGGTTTTCTTGTGACGGGCGGGTGGTCAGTCTTACCTATTGGCGATTGATCATCATTAAAAGCATGTAGTTACTTGTTGTACGTCTTATGTTGTCCGGTTGTGTTCGTCGTCGGGTGGCGACGTAGAGTCGATTGTATTTATTTCCCTTGTACACGCGTGCACACACCTCTAAGGTTGTATTCGTAGTCTCGGGCTGTTTGAAGGCAGAGTTCCCACCACTGCAACCTCCTGACAGAGATTACTAGTTTCTGCCTGAGCAGTCGGCCTGGAGCCTATCTGACATTCTCTCTCTCTGGAGTAGAGAACTAAGATTAAACGCCCTGCTTTCCTGTGCAGAAATAGTAAAATCTACTACTATGGATTCTTCCATCTGTGTTCGTACTGTACCTAACACAGTATGTCATTTAATGCTTGCAGTTAATTGTTGTTTGCCTTATGTCTATGGTCGTTTAATGCTTGCAGTCACTTGTGGTGTGCCTTATGTCTTCCTGTTTTGATCATCGTGGTTGCGTCTTGTTAGTCGTTGGGTGGCGACGTAGAGTCAAGTGTGTATGTTCCTTTTTACATGCGTGCACACACCTTAAACAAAAAAAAAAATTATACCTGTTATCAGAGTTGTTGTCTTAACGAGGAGGATGTTACAATAGTGATGGAAGAGATGGAATTTCTCTTTTCATAATCAAGTCTAACCCATTACAAAGAGATTCTAGTAATATTCATTTCTATTTCACTATTATACGGATGGAATTTTAAAACCATAATCATAATGAATTATTTGAGTATCATTTTGATGATATATATTTTTAAGCAGTTAATAACATAGAAAAATAAAATATTTGGGCAAGCTAAAATAAAATTCACAAGAATATACATAATAATGCCAATACATGTACATTAAGAAACTGGATTTAGTAGTCCTTAAAAATCCCAAATATATTTACAGGTTGTTCACAACAAAAAATTTCCAAATTCAAAAAATGGCATACACTAGATGGAATATTTCCTTCTAGTATCTTAAGAGATTTATTAATGTATTTGGAATCCTTCACTATAATATTAATAACCATGTTGAAATAGAAAGGATATATCCAAAAACACATAAAATAGACACACAGGTAGAATCCAATATAGAGACAGTGCTATGAGCCAAAGTCCAATTCAATATTCATATTTTCCCAAATGTGGATGCCAACGCGGACCACATGGATCCCACTAACTTCACCTCCAATGCAAAAACCGATGGACACCTAGCTCCTGCCCCTCCCGTCCTCCATGAGAATTAAATTTGGGTTCTGCTCGAGCATTAACTTCACCAACCATTTCTCTCATGCTCTAGATGCAATGAGGTACTCTGGCATCGGGTGTGGATCTGCAAATGGTGTGGGAATTGATTACTCAGAGTTATTCCCTTTTCAACACGGGGAACCTACACTTCTGGCTCATTCTGTTCTTTCCTGGGCTCACACTCCTACTTGATGAACCTTCTCTTTACACTCATAGCTCCCCTAACATCTCCTCTCTATAATTCTCCTTCTCCAAAAACCACAAATTTAGAAGTGTGTCATGGCCCTCTACTAGGCCTCTTCATAGAGCGCTCTTGGTTCCTGCAATGCTAAACGCATGTGTGCAACTCCTTGTCTAGGGATGGGTAGTCATGGAGGTAGAGATACAAGCACCCATTCTCATCCTATCGTCTTAGTCGGGAAGGCTATGAACGCTCGTTCATGTGCTCCATTCGAAAAATGTTGGATGACTAGGAGGAGGATATGATTAACTACCATCTGACAACCCAACACACCGAGAGGCATCAAAGAAACTACTGGATGATAAAAAAATTGTTGGCTCATGCCCTTCTCAGTCTTCCTAGTGTGTTCATTCAGATTCCCTCCGACTCACCCTAGTCTCCTAGAAACCACTCTTTGTCCTTGGATGGACAACACAACCTAGGGGGGGGCATTAATAGAGAAAATGTATTATAATAATATAATTTCTCTAATTATGCCCACCACCCCACCCTCCCCTTCCCCC
>ML788098.1:361363-414593 GCA_009831015.1 Picea engelmannii
AATGAAAGTACTAATAATATAAATATTTCATATTTAGTATTTCAAATATATTTATCATATCTTGAAATGGCCTCAACAAGAGCTTAATCGAGGTGAAGTGTATATATAGTTAAATATTGTCAAATAAAAATAAACATAACCATCCCTTACTTTTATAGTTCCAACTCAATGATGATTGTTGACTCAATTCTTTGAAATTGTATTAGTTATTGCATTTCAAATTCAAAAAGCATGGTTTTTGTATTTATCCCATTTTAGACCAAATTTCCTATAATGTTTAATCAACAACTCACCCTCTAAGGAGAACATCCCTTAGTCCCATAGAATTTCCTTCCTCCCCTATCATTTATACACCCTACATAGCATTAATCAAATTGGTGTAATTTTAATCCAAGTCCTCAAGCCACCACAGGGCCATGTCTTATTACCACCTCTACCTAGGTCTACTAGCAATTGCACAAGCCACTAGTTCCTTATTGTGCCAATAAATATCAACAATCCTACAATGTTGAGATTTTCATCCCCACAAACATAACTATTGGGGATGAGGTGAAAATATCCTCATTCATCCATCCATGGAAGTTTTTACTCCTCTTCCATACAACATTTCCTTCCATATCATCCACTTCCTTACGATAATGGTAGAATGCTTGGATTCAGAAGTAACATCTAGGGCCTCCACATCCCTTGTCTACATTTTTCTCCTAGGTTGTTGAAGCCTTCTTTTTCTCTCTAGAATCATTCTAGAGGTGCCTGACTCCATTTTAATTAAGAATAAATTGATAAGAAAAGAACACCTTTGATCATCCTAAAACCCCTAATAATATAAGAGTGATGCAACAAAGAATCAACCTCCTCCCATGTATTAAGAGCACCAGAGCCTCTAGACCCATTTTTCATAATTATAAATGTTGAAGCATGTGAAATATCCCTCACAACTAATGTATCTAGGATGCCCCATGGTAATATCATCAGCTAGAACTATCATATCATCAGAAATAGGAATGCCAAGGTCATTCCTAACTCGAGAAATTTATTTAGCATGTATGGGAATGGTAATCATCAACAATATCAAATATGACACCCTATCCAAAGAACCACACACCCTATATTCAAAGAAGTGAGATTAACTAAAACGCTCATAAACTAATCATTACAACTCTCATGAACTAATCATTAATATTATAAGGTGATTGTGTCAATATAAAGGCTTAGGTAGTCTGGATAAATGATCAACACTCACCAAATAGAGAGGTCTATGAGGTATCAAAACCACATAACATCAATAATATAGGACAACTTGAAGATTAGATAAAAATCATAATTTGGCCAAATTATAAGGTTATATATCATGTTTAAAACATCACTTAGTTTACAAAGTAGACATAGATAATGATCATGGTGGATGACATTTCACATGACTTCCTTAATAAGATGACAAAAGTATCTTAGTGAAAAAATCGAATGAAAATAAACTAATAGAAGTAGAAAGCCATAATATCTCACATAAATTGGGTGAGAACCTCTTGATAAAGAACATTCAATGACTAAATTACATATGGGTTAGGGGAAATAACAACAACCCCTACAAAGGGCACAAGTATAGGTCCAATATAGATAAGAAAAATAAGTACCAAAGAATACTATAAAATGCCAACCCCAATGAACAATAATGGGGGTTGGATGGAATAAATTAAGTATGTTTAAAGGTAATAATTTGATTTTTTTTTTATGTTATTTAGAAAGCGTGTATAGATTTTGTTGTAGGAATATGCAATAAGACAAGGGTTGGATGGGAAGGATTTTTCCCATCCAAGACTTAAACCTTAACTGGGTGATAAACTCTTGGTTATGAGTTATAGCGATATAATCATAATATGTGTTATGAGAATGGGAGTACTCACTAAGAATAAGGATGTCCACTAAGAATAAGGATGTTCGTTGCTCAATAATGAACTTTTGTGGAAGGGGCACACCAAGGGAAAGTAGTCACATGTAGTTTAGATTTCAAATGAACTACCATTTGAAATACGTTTGGAAGGATAAATCAAAGGAAAAGGATAAAGGGAATGTCATAATATCTGATGAAAGGTGATTCAATAGATGTACATCATTATCTAGTTACATATACCTATAGCCATCATTAAAATTAAACATAGAAGATCCATCAAAGGGAAAGGAACAATGAAAGGTCCAAGAAAACCCGATGGAAGGTGATCTAATGGTAAAAGAAAGTTCATAAAAATCATCATAAATAAGCTCAAAAAATCCACAAGAGGAAAATGGATAAGGAAAGGTCCAAGAAACCATGATGGAAGGTGATCCAATGGTCAAAGGAAATTTAGAAAATGCATTGAAAATAAACCTAGAAGAGACATAAAAGGGAAGGGGACAAGAAAATGTTTAAGAAACCCCAATAAAAGGTGATCCAATCGTTAGAGTAAGTTTATAAAATTCATTGTAAATAATCCTAAAAGATCCATTAGAGGGGGAGGGATAAGGAAAGGTATTTAAGAAATCTTAATGGAAGGGATTTGATGGTAAGAGGAAGTTCAAAAAATTCATGGAAACAAATCCTAAACGAGATATCAGAGGGAAAGGGATAAGGAAAGGTCCAATAAATCCCGATGGTCAAACAAAGTTTCAAAAATTCATTAGAAACCAGACTAGAAGAGCCATCAAAGGAAATAGGACTATGAAAGTTGCAAGAAATTCCAATGGAATGTGATCCAATGGTTGGAATCACCAAACAAATATGACAGAAGACATCTCAAATACGGATAAAAAATCCATGGGAGGAAATGGGACAAGGAAAGGCCCAAGAAACCCAAATGAGAGGTAATTCATTGGTTAAGGAAAGCTATGAGAGGATATTAGAAATAGGGCTAAATGATACATTATAGAAAAGACACTAAGAAATTTGTTGAAACATAGAGGGAACGTACTCCAAAGATAGGAATCGATAAGAGGAGACTCATAACAAAAATTATAGAAAGGTTAGAAAAATTCATTGAAGATATCAAGATGAGGATATCCTTAGGAATGTCTAAGGAGGGTTTGTATGATGCAAGACCACAATCGTGATTATCACATCGAAAATAAGGATATGTGAAATATTGGATGAATGCAAGTAACATGTGAAACCCGATAACTATTATTGATCTAGGATGCACTTGAGGAACACTAAAATATAGATCACCAAAGTGAAAAAGTGATTGTTGTCATAAGACAAGCAATCAACATTACAAAGGAAGAAATGATGAAGAAGAACTAATGAAGCAATAATAAGGAATGAGTTCGGGCATCCATTATATGATATTACATGACTTACAAAATAAGGCCATACTTATTGGTGAACATGCAACTAGGGTGGTGAGATGATATAATGGATCTAGTGGTTGAAGCTTATATAATAACTCTCTGAAGAGTTTAGACCCCAAGATACAACATAGTTACCATTCTGATGACAAAACCCCAGAGTTACATTTTTTTTTAGAGGTCATATATGGTCGTTGATTTTACCCTCATTTCAAAACGTGGTACTACCAATAACACCTTTTTTGAGGTAGTTTTCTAACATTTTGAATCTTTTCAATTATAAGGTATTAATTTTTTTCAAATTTTATTGAAAACAAATTAAATGTTTTTTTTAATAGTGTTTTTCTTGTTCTTCAAATCTTTTTTCAGTGTGTTTTAAACAAACCCTTAAATTTGACACTTTTTAGCATGACTAAAAATGATGTATGTTATTTAGTTCTTCAAATTTATTATTTTTGTTTTTTCCTTTTTGGTTCACAACGTGAAGCTCGCTACGTCCATCGTAATCCTCTCTGAAATCTGAAGAACATAGGAGGCTCAATAATTTCGAGAATATTGGCTCACATAGAGAAACATGTCGCATAGATGAGACTCGAACCTGGGTAGGGAGGAGAAAACTCCCCACCCCAACCAATTGATCTATAATCACTTGACTTCAAATTTATAATTTTCATTTAGTTATATATATCATATTTGGTTTCAAAAGACGTTAACAATCACACTGATCTAGGTGGATATTGGTGGCTACCCACATGTTCCAAATTCCAACTGGCTCATCTTGACAATTTTCAATTCAACACGTTTCTCTGTAATGGGGACATTTCTTTGTAATTGTGGGTTCTGCACTTACGGGGTTGTCTTGAAGCCCTATATAGAATCCATGTGAATATTGGTGGTTTCCCACCTATTCCAACGAGCTTATTTTGGAATTTTTCATGTCACTACATCTTTCTGTACTTCTAGGGCCATTTTGGGGCTCTAAACAATGTTTTCTTGGCTTGCCATAGTCAAACTATAGACTTACTTAGATTTTGACAACATAATGCTTATTTCTCGAAAATACCTTTCCAACGGGCTATCACACGCCTAAAATGGAGATTGTATGCAAAAGTTATAACCCCAAGAAGTTAATGTACTAACTTACCCCAATGGGGCCCACATGACTTTTGGCACTTCATCTCCTAGGGTTAGGTTTTTGGATGTCTAGGGTTTTGGAATTCATGTTTATCATAAAAAGTCTTTTGAGAACCTCATTGTAATCATCTTCTTGTGAATGACAATAGCCATCACATCTCTTCTCAGAGATAAAGATGCCACCATTCTAGCGAGTCTTGCACTCTATATTTTTACAATCTCTGTACATTTCTTTCATTAATAGAAATAATGTATTGTTGTATTTCTATGTTTCTGGCAATTTTTATGTGTATTTCATTGTAATATATCTTCTTTCATTTCGTTCTGAAAATAATCCACATCATCATCATCATCATCATCATCATCATCATCATCATCATCATCTTAGTTAATTTAGGATGCCATACATTTTAAATACAATTTAAACTATTTGTTTTTAACCTTTTTCAAGATTTAGTTCAATCCATTGCTAAAAGTTATACTTTTAAACATTTATCAAAACAATATACATTTAAAAGTTAGTTATAATAAAGAAAAATACACATTTTTGAAGATTTTTTTGTGCCATGTCAAATAAAACACTTTTATGGTTAAAATTGGAAAAGAAAAGCAATAACATTATTTTACATTATTTTATAGATTTCATGTATAAAAATGATAATATCTACGATCTACTATTATTTTCCCTAAAGTAATTATTCACATAAAATTGAAAGAAAAAAAAAGAAGTAAACCGGGCAATTTGGTAAAGAACTTATTAAGAAAAAAACATCTTCAAAGAACATATATATATATATATATATTATTTATGTAAAATTTCAAAGTCCAACACATTACAAATATAACTCATCAATAATATGTCAAATTGAACGTTTTCTAGGGACAACTTAAAACTAATAAATAATATCTAACATGCCAAATTCCTCATTTTGAACAAGTAATCTCCATTTTCGGGAGCTTCACTTTTTTCTTGGACCTCACTCTTCTCTTCATTTGGGTCTTCTATGTCTACAATGTGTTTGAGGCTCCTTTGACATTTTTTCCACATGTGATGGACTAAAATCTTCCTTCTCCAAATCAATTTCTTTCTTTTTATCTAGAAGTGATGTAATAGCATTAATTTGCTAGTTAATAAAATTGCATTGTAGTATATCATTTTCAATGGATATGTTATTTCTTTGTTTCTATAAGTAGCATGCTAATGTCATACCTAATCACCAAATAGAGTAAAATAATTATGTAAAATAGTGTAAACAAACATAAATTGAAAATTATAATCATTGAAGTATGTTTTCATATCTACTCTATCATAAATATTACCTAAACTTGAGAATAAATGTAGAACCCAATGTCCTTCACTTGAAAATGTATCTATAAAATAATTGATTAGTACTTGAGGCTTTTGATAAATGTTTACACTATTGTCATTCAAATCATTTCTTCACTATTAGATTTGGGTAATTTTTTTGACATTGGACTAATGTTAATCTTGTTGGAACAAACACAAAAATAAGTATATTTCAAGGTTGGTCTGATGATGTCAATATTTTAACATCAATTTGGAGGTGTCGGTTGATCAATGCCCAATTAGGCCATGTGGTAGTGTCTTCAAGATGTAATTTTTTGTTTATTGGCATTAAAATTTCGACATCACACCCCAACATTAGTTGGATGTCAAAATTCCGAAATCAAAGACCCTTAAAAATGCAATATATCCAAAAACATTATAATCACTATGAGAATGTCATGTTAACAACTTTCTCAATATGATAGTAATTAAAATAATGTCTGAGTGTGTTAAAAAACAAATAATAACAATACTAAACATCCCTATACATATGAACTTGCTTCTAACATGTAGCCAATAAGTACTTCTAGTAAAAAATGAACTAAATACATAGTCAAGTACTTTCATCCACCAAACTAACTCATAACTTTAGAAAATGTATTTTACTTATGAGTACTTTGAGTAAGAAATGAATTAAATGAATAATCAAGTACTTTCATCCACCAAACTAAGTCATGATTAGTTAATGTAACATCCTGCTCTGGCACACTGAGCGAACTTATTCTTAGAGGACACTTGCTCGCAAGTGATCCAGATTATTATGCTATTAAAACATTTGATTTTGATTATGAGGCGTTATGGGTTGATGACATGGTTTAACTGCATTGACATAGACAGGTTCTATTGACTTGGTTTTATTGAGTGTGCAGGATTTTGGACCTCAAGGATGCAGAGGCATCGATTGAACCCCTTGGACTCCAGATCGAGTTAGGGAGTGTACCATTGGGGTTTGATTGTTTTACTGTGATATTAGTGCATCTGATTAGATGATATGATATGGATATATTCTGACATGATTGTTGATGATGCACGCTGACGATAGCTTGCCGACCAGACTCACATGTGGAGTAAAGGGGTCACGCACGACTACCAGAGATGTTGAGGGAGAGGTGTGGACAACAACCCTGCCACAGCCTACTAGCACTCTCGTCGTGGCTCGAACTATAGCTTAACGTTTACCTAGTTCGAGAGGACCCACGATGCTGTGAGGGCAGACTATCACAGTCGCTCACGATGATTCTAAGGGGCGCGCGATATCATAAAAGAAAATGAATTGTTGGCCTTGTCCAAGTTCCAGTTTTACGGACGACCATGGATGATTTTAGGGGCTAAATTTCGCTCATGGGCTAATTTTCCATGGTTTTTCCAAAAAGAAGATTCGCTATTTTAAAAATGATACACCCAAATTCTATAGGATACAATTATTTTACCTTAAAAATCGCCAAAATTTTATAAAAACTATATAAAATACTTATAAATTTGAATCTTTTAAAAAAAATATCGCCAAACATTTATAGTTGACATATGAAGGATTAGTGATATTCGCCAAGGTTTCTACATTTTAAAATAAATTTCCATCCTTAAATCATCCCTACGGACGACCGTCCTTCCAACAGACTTATTTCCCATATAGTATTGGAGTTGCCTTCCCACTCTTGTATTTACACTGTGTATGGGTATGCGTGCAACTATATTCCTGTCTATTTCAGATGATAGCATCTGTAGCTTGATTTGGGAAAGCGACGTCTTTTCTTGATAGTGTTTATGGATTATATAAATCTTTCAAGGCATTCATGGTTCGACTTAGACTGTTAGTCATAGATGTTTAGACACAGATTTAGGGAGAGATTTATAGTTGCAGTAATAGAGTTGTGTTTATCTCTACCCTATCAATGCTAGACAGTCATCTAATATTAGATAGCCTTAGCGTTGGTTGATAGATAGTCTTATCAACTTTCAAAACCAGGAATCAGTGAGGTGCGAAGGACCATGGGGAGAAAATGGGAGTCTGGTTCATGCCTACAATAAATCCTACAGGCATTGCATGCTTATTAATAATACCCGTCAGCTCGATAATGGTATAAGATGAACAGGACAGTGAGCAGACAGACTTGAGGTGCTCGATGGAAGAGTCAATAGGCGCAGCAGTGGGTTTGGCTGGTCTTTCCGACAGCCTGGGGTTGAGGCATTGGGACTGGGAAACTGAAGCAGACTCGCATGGGAGGCATTAGTGGGGAATCGTGTACATCACTCAGGTAAGGTGGTGAATCTCCATGAACCAATATCGAGCAAGACGACTTGTAGGAGGTCAGGCGGAGAAAGTGAACCAAACTCTCTATTCTTCTTAGATCCTTTTTCTTTTTATTTTATATCGGACAAAACAACAACTTTTCTCCTTTTCTCCTTAATCAATCAAATTTGAAGTTTTTATAGAAGAGGGATTGTTGTTGTTTAGGAAGATCAAACAATGAAACTTACCCTTAAATTAGAAGAAGACTTGATTATAATATTATTACTTTATTCTAATAATTCAATATGGTGGCCTTTCTTTTATAAATCCCAATAATGACATCTGGAAGGAGTTATATCAGGAGCTATGTAACAAGACGCTCACCTCCTGATCTATTGGAAGGACCTGAATATTGTTTAAGGGATGGAATAGAAGGAATAAATGCTTGAGCTCGTTTCCGGGCAAGCCTGTTAGTCACTATGATAAATGCAGGTGACTGAACCTTATATAAGTCAAAGTTTTAGATGGAACTTCTTATAGAATACTATACTCCTCGACCTTTATGCTAACTACTAGAATATTTTTGACATTAATTTTTTACAGCAGTTCTTTAAAAGGTTATTAAAGAGGTTCCCCAAATGTTTTGTTATCAGTTTCTTTAATGGTTATAACCATTTTCTTATTATCGATTGTTTATTATAGCAATTCTTTAGTGTGTTTTTAAACAGTCCTATTGTGTATTTCTCTGCCTAATTAATTATTATTCTCCGAAGTTCAAACGTCAAGCTTTCAGTTTGTTCAAGTAGATACCAAGGGAAGGACGGTAGCTGATATTCGATACAAGACCTTCTTTATTATTTGGAATTATCATGAGTGTATAAGATTTTGGTTGGCGCTTCAAGTGAGTTAATTTGTTCCTTATAGTTGTAGAAGTTGATAGGGTGGTTTGCAAAGGATTTCTTGACTTCATTGTGGCTAATGATCACTTGTATCGTTGTATCTCTAAGTCACTGACAATCTGGTTAGAGCTTTCGAAGTCTCTAGTTAATACTCTTATTGGAACTCATGCTTTTTAGATCCTCTCTGCCACTTAGAATTATTGAAGCCAAATAGTTTCCTTCTTAGGACCCCTAGCCTCCTATGTCTGTTGTTAGGTGATCTCTTCCCTTACTTAAATTTATTTCTTCTAACCTTGATTGATTGTGGACTCTGCGCGCACCCATTCTCATGTTTCACATGTCGTTGAGAGTTGGCTTGTGGCTCTTTCAATTTGACCTTGCACTTTTAAAAGTACTAAAGGTAGTTACCTGGCGTCAAGTATAGCATTTCAGATTTGGGTGTTATCATCTCTATACCTCTTTTAGTATGACAGTTAATTTTGGATTCTGGCATGGGGGCTTGTGTCTTGGCTTAAGGGGTTAGGACTGTTAAGTTGCACCTTAGTTACTATTGTGCTTGATGCTTGGTGGTGGCATTATTCCTTAGGATGGGATCAATGCACGCATTGATAGAGAAGTGCATATGAAACCTATCTGGGTGATGCACTTCCCATGTGGGGAAAAGTGGTTGTTGTATTGGGATTTGGTACTTCATTTGGTAATGCCTCAATGCGTTGGAGGCACGCCGTAGAAGTTTCTTTTACTATCCATCAAGTTTTGTGTAGGATAACCATTCGTTGTTGCCTTCCTGCTTCAAACTTAAAAAAAAACAAAAAAAAAAATTGCTTTCTGCTTCGCTAGTAGTCACAGCAATGGGGATGTTACATATGGTATCATAGCAGGTTCAACCCCACGACTATGGATCGCCATGCTTTCCACTGTAGTAAAACCATTGAATCCTAACCTAACGCTATTTAAGACTTTAACTTGCCCTTACGATAAGCATGGTTAGATGACACCGTAGAGATTCATGGCGAGGTATCGTGGATGGAAGCGCGACGCCTCCAAATGTTTTGCGCCCTTGGATTCTGACCCCCAAGGGGAGGAACAAGTCCTTGGGATGGATTCGCTTGTAGTAAGGGATGATGGTGGTCTGACAAGGCCCTTTCAGGTAATGTCAAAAGCCTTGATTCACCATCAGTACTGAGATGAGGCTAGGGCATCTATACCCCTGAGGGTCCATCGTGTGCCCTAACTAGTACCATTAGAATCCACTAAGAACTTGAAAGAGTTGAGTTCTCGAGTCCACGAGTGTCATGGACAGTTGTGTCGTCGAGCCATGGTTGTAGAGCAAGGTGTTGTGCTTCATGCTTCACGATCATGACCTCCAACATGAAGGTCTGCTTGGTGGTCTTTCAACAGAAGGGGAATACTCTTCTATGGCGGAAGACGCTCCTACCACTTTGAACATGGTCGTCGATGACATTTCATTGAACTGTTCGAGGGACGGTTCCAGGAGAGGTATATTTTTGAGGAATTCGTTGAGCATCAGCTCAACGAGTTCGATGCCTTGCGACAAGGCAACCGCACGACGCCCGAGTACGAGGCCCGTTTTGGAACTGCTTTGATATGCTCTGCGCCATTTTACCCAGAAACTTAAGGTCAATGAGTTTGTGTTGGGCTTAGCATTGGAATTCAGCTTCTACTTCAGGTACCAAGATTACTGGACCGAAGAAAGTATGTTGGAATGTGGGGAGCCACATTTCCGGCGCGACTACCTAGTGAAGAAGAATAGAGCATCTGGATCAATCAGACCCACTACCATGGGAGATTTGGGCAAGGCCCATCGAATTCATGCAGTGGTGAATAACCGCCAGGCAGAGCATCAGTCGACTGTGCTCGAGATGAAAGGTACCATCACTGACCTGACCCTTAGTCTTTTGATAGATCCCGGTGCTACCAAGAGTTTCATTTCTGGTGCAACGTTAAAAAAAGGATTAAGGTAAAGGTAGTCGAACAAGACGAGTTTAGCTTCGTAGAAATGGCCTCGGGAGCCAAACAACAAGTTGGAGGAAGGGTTATGGGATGTATCCTTAACCTGGGAGAGTTTGTCACAAGGGCCAACCTATACGTCACGATCCTAGGATCTTATGATGTCATGATTAGTATGGACCGGTTAGAATCTCATGAGACGAAACTCAACTGTAAAACGAAATGGTTGAGCTTGGTCGATGACAAGGGACAAAGACGTGTGATTGTAGGAGGGAACCAGGGAGTTTCCCCTGAGGTTCATCTCTTTCTTACAGCTATGGAAGAGCATGTGCAAGGCGTGCAAGCTTTACATGATCCTTTCATTAAACGAGAAGGGAGTGGCGGAAGGTCTAGAACACCTTCCGATGGTGAGAAATTTTGCAAACGTCTTTCTGGAGGAGTTACCGAGGATGACTCTGAAGAGGTAATTGGAGTTTACTATAGACCTAAAACTGGGAACTGAACTGATAGCTAGAATGCCTTATCGAATGTCAACCCTAGGAGTTACAAGAGTTGGGAATGCAATTGAAAGAATTTATGGACCTAGGACTGATACGTCCAAGTGTGTCACCGTCAGTTGCGCCTTTTATTTTCATATGAAAGAAGGATGGGTCATGGAGGCTCTGCACTGACTATCGTCAATTAAACAAGGCAACGATCAAGAATCAGTATCCATTGTCGAGGATAGATGATATGTTCGATCATATGAAGGACGCGACGGTGTTCTCAAATATCGACTTGCGATCAGGATACCACCAGTTAAAGAATAAGGAAGATGACATCCCTAAGACCGCCTTTAAGATGAGGATTGGACATTACGAGTTTATTGTTTTACCGTTTGGACTGACAAATGTCCCAGGGGTATTTATGAGTTTGATGAACGGGGTGTTCTGCGAGTACTTGGACAAGTTCGTCCAAGTATTCATTGACGATATTTTGATCTACTCTCAGACGACAGAGGAGCATGATGAGCACTTTTGCTTGGTACTGCAGTGTCTGCGAGAGAACAAATTGTATGGGAGGTTGTCCAAATGCTCTTTTTATCAATCGAAGATTCACTACTTAGGGCATGTCATCTCCGGCGAAGGCATTGTCATGGATCCAACCAAGGTCGAGGCTATTATGGAATGGCCCGCGCCGACGAATGTCTTGGAAGTGTGTAGCTTCATGGGTTTAGCAGGATACTATCGACGGTTTGTCAAGGGATTTTTGAAGATAGCAAATCCGATCACGGAGTTGCAGAAGAAGAACAAGAAGTTGGTTTGGACCAAGAAATGCGCGGAAGCATTTCGGAGGCTCGAGGAGTGTTGACAACAACACTGATACTAAAGGTCCCTAACAGGGACGTGGACTTCTTGGTATGCACTGACGCATCTAAGGAAGGCTTATGCGGAGTCTTGATGCAATACGAACATGTGATCACTTACATTTCAATTAAACTGAGAAGGCATGAGGAGAACTACGCGATGCATGATTTGGAGTTGTTAGCCATCGTATATGCCTTGAAGGTTGGGAGACACTACCTTGTTGGACGAAAATTTGAACTAAATACTGACAACTATGGACTACAACAAATCTTTGGGAAAAGTGACCTGAACGCGTGACAACGGCGTTGGTGAGAATTGCTTAGCGAGTACAACTTCAATATTACTCACAAAAAAGGAACAATGAACTGAGTGGTGGATGCATTGAATCGGAGACCATGCATATTTTCGGTGTTGCCTCTTCTGACGAATCTACGTGAAAGGATTCTAAATTTACAGCATGACGATGACTAGTACAAAGAGGTCGAGGGTTTTATCGGACAAAACACAATGATGGCACCACGATTTGAAGGATTTTCGTTTGATAGCAATGGTTTATTGAGGTTTAAAAATCAGATTTGTGTACCACCGAACGACGAGTTGAGGAGCTTGATCTTGAGCAAGGCTCATAGAGCAGTTTACATGGCTCACTCGAGAGTCAAGAAGATGAGGGAAAACCTTAAACCCTTATTCTTCTGGAAGGGAGTGAAGGAATATATAGTCAACTATGTGGCCAGATGTCTAGAATGTCAGCAGGTGAAGGCTGAACATAGACACCCAGCATGATTACTTCAGCCACACGTTATTCCAGAATCGAAATGGGACGTTATTTCGATGGATTTTGTTGTTGGATTACCACTGACGGCAAGGTGACATGACTCGATTTTCATAGTAGTAGTCACTCTGACGAAGAGTGCTCACTTTATTATTGTGCGTACAATGTATCAGGCACCTGGCATAGCTAGAGTTTTCATCAGTGAGATTGTGAGGCTGCATGGCCTACCTAAGAGGATTATATCTGATCGAGGATCGGTGTTTACTGGATGATTTTGGATGAGTTTCCAAGAGGCCTTGGGAACCCAACTTCACTTTAGTACTGTGTATCACCTGGAGACTGACGGGTAGACCGAATGAATGAACCAGACCTTGGAGGACATGTTGCGCATGTACGTGATGGACCAACAAAAGCGTTGGGAATAATTCTTACCACTGGTGGAGTTCGCTTACAACAACAGTTACCAGAGCACCATTAAGATGACACCTTTTGAGTTTCTCTACGGGCGACCATGTCGGACGCCTTTGAGTTGGGATCAGCTTGAGGATAGGGTCCTGGTGGGACCAGAAGTGATTCAAGAGATCGAAGAACAATGCAAACAATAATACAAAGGATTAAAGAAGCACAGGATCGACAGAAGAGTTATGCTGATGCACATCGTGTCAACCGTAGTTATGAGGTCGGTGATCGAGTCTTCTTGCAGGTTAAACCAAATAAGAGTTCAATCAAGTTTGGGGAGGGAGATAAACTCTCTCCTAGGTTCATGGGACCTTTCGATATTGTGGAGAGAAAGGGGCCTGTGGCCTATCGACTAGCCTTGCCTGATTCTTTGAGGCGCATGCACGATGTTTTTCACATCTTTGTTTGAGACATTATGATTAGTGATCCTACAAATGTTTTGACTTGAGCACCTTGCAGTGTCGGATGAGGGTGCACTCACGAATGAGCTGATCTGCATCCTGGATAATCACATTCGACAGCTACGACGTCAAACAATAGATCAGGTCAAGGTCCAGTGGGACAAATATAGTCCGCACTCAGCGACCTAGGAGGACACATATGATATGCACCAGCATATTCCATTTTTGTTTGATGGATAGAATTACGATACTGTGATACACTTATTTCGACATTTTTACTATGAAACTTCAGGACAAAGTTTTGACCATGAGGGGGTGTATGTAACATCCCTCTCTGGTGCATTGAGATAACTTATTCTTAGAGGACACTTGCTCGCAAGTGATCTGGATTATTATTCTATTAAAACATTTGATTTTGATTATAAGGCGTTATGGGTTGATGACATGGTTTAACTGCATTGACATAGACAGGTGCTATTGACTCAGTTTTACTGAGTGTGCAGGATTTTGGACCTTGAGGATGCAGAAGCATTGATTGAACCCCTTGGACTCCAGATCGAGTCAGGGAGTGTACCATTGGGGTTTGATTGTTTTACTGTGATATTAGTGCATCTGATTAGATGATATGATATGGATATATTCTGACATGATTGTTGATGATGTAGGTTGATGATAGCTTGCCAACCAGACTCACATGTGGAGTAAAGGGGTCACGTACGACTACCAGAGATGTTGAGGGAAAGGTGTGGACAGCAGCCCTGCCATAGCCTACTAGCACTCTCGTCGTGGCTCGAACTGTAGGTTAACGTTTACCTAATTCAAGAGGACCCACGATGTCGTGAGGGCAGACTGCGACAGTTACTCACGATGATTCTAAGGGGCGTGCAATAAGGCGGGGGCCTTATTCTCCCACAAATTCACCTAGCTGAGTATTGACTCCAGGGGTTATTGATGTCTACCAAGTCAGTCAAGAGGCGAATGGCACCCTTGGAGCATGTGGTGCATCCTAAAGGGCACGTTGCGCAAGGGAACAAATGAGGTGAGTGGCACCCTTGGAGCACCTAGTGCGTCCTGAAGGGCACGTCACGTGGTTATTGATAAATGAATGAACCTTGATGGCCTTAGGACGAAAAATGTGATAAGAACTTAAAAAAAAAAAATCCCTAATAAAATGTCGCCCATCACGAAAATTAAGGTCTAGGTCTAAATAATGCTAATGGTAAAATTTTATCCTTTTTATAAAAAAAAAAGTGTTGGAATAAAATTTAAAAAGGGAATTAATTGTTTAATTATTTTTGATAAATTAAAATATATTAATTAAATGAGAAAAGGGGAAAATGGTTAATTTCCACACCTTCCTTTTGAGTTCTAATTAAAAAGGGGAAAGAGGGAAAATCTAAAATATTAGGAAACTAGGAAAAGAGGTAAACATAAAAAGGGGAAAAGGGAACATAAGGGAAAAAGAGGAAAGTCAAACTTAGTAAGTATCTACCATTTAAGAGCTTTCTAATTTAAACTAAACTAGCAATTTAATATTGGGGAAAGTCATTAAAACCTGTAAGAGAATTTGGGGACACCTAGGAGTGATTCTAGGAGTAACTCTAGATGGGTGAGGGAAATAAAGATAATTAATTAATTAAAGAAATTAATTTAAGGAGGAATGGAGGGGATGGGTGACACTTGTACAGGGAGGATATTTTAGGAATTAAATTTAAAAAAACTTAACTAAATGAGATTTTTGGAAAGTAAGAAACCACAAAACTCTATATAATGAAGGGAGGAGATGGAGGTTGGATGTTTGTTGTTTGCGTAACGTTACCTTGCAGAAATATCTACTTGAATGACTTAACTTGTGGGAGTTGGGATACCCAGCTCAGTGAGGAGTGGTAGCTCGGCATTGCGAGGCGAGCTGGGAGCTAGTCGAAATCTCTGGATAGTGAATGTGTGGCCCCTTTGCGGCTTAGGGGGCTAAGGGGGAAGAAGAGTACCCCTAGCATTGGCTAGGAGGTACCAGTGAAGTCTCGTCGATCGACACGTGGGAGTTGCAAGGAGCACGCGGGACGTCCACTCAGAATAGGCAACGGTACACTTTTTTCGTTTGTATGGTAAATTGTTTTAGAACTTATGCTTGAATCTGCATTTTTACTTGGGTAAGTGATATGATTATCTAGGTGGTTTTCTGAAATTTCTTAGCCTAGCTCGATGATAGGTTGACTCCCCTAGCTTCTTTTCCCCACGTGTCTTGACCACCTTGTTGTGTAGATTGTGACCTCGTGGTCGCTTAGGCTTCATCCCTAGCTCACCATTCCTCGCCTTAGTAGTTGGCCAGGATTCTGATCTACGGTCGTCGCCTTAGCGTTCAAAGACCTATGGATATCAACGCCCTGCTTTTCTATGCGAGGATGATGAAGTGAAGGACGAACCTATCAGCCGTCAACCTCTGTTGTTGTCCTTGGCAGTTTGTTGTCTTGCGCCCTCTAGCAAAAGTACCTCTGCATTTGGAATTATTGCGTCGTGTTGGTTTTCCCGACGACCATTTCAATAACTTTTCCCAATGGATCCTTACGTTTTTATTTTCTATGGTATTGAATCGAACCTGAACATATTTTTCTTATATTGAATGGTTGTCTTCTCACTGCCTCTTACAATATTTTTTTTATTTCTATATTTCTTGGGATGTATTGTACGACGATTTGCTTATTAAATAATGACAGTGAAGTAATTTCCTTCTGATGTGTATAGTACAACAATTCCATTGATGTTACTCATTGTTTCAATATGATTAATCTCTGCATCAATGTTAAGTTGTATGAAAATGTTTAGGCATGGAGGTTATGCACTGAGTGTTAACTTAAGGCGTCCATGAGAATCTAATGCTATTGATAGTCCAAAAAAAAAAAAAAGGAAAGAAAAATAATGATTATGGCTTTCCAAGAGTTGCACTGATTATCGACGCTAATGTCCTTGTTCTAGAATTACGTACAGCTATTACATAAGGCAGCTACTGTCTTTGCTTACATGCTTTATGTTTTAAGTTTGTTATGAATTGGAGTGGTATACGATCAATATCCTTTTTAAGGCACAAGTTAAACTTGTTTACTAGTAACCACCCCTCACAGACTCCAAGTTCTGTTGTGCATCTGTTTGCAACAAGGGCCTTCGTAGAAATATAGTAAAAGAAAATGAATTGTTGGCCTTGTCCAAGTTCCAGTTTTACGGATGACCGTCCTTCCACCAAACTTATTTCTCGTACAGTATTGGAGTTACCTTCCCACTCCCGTATTTTCACTGCGTATGGGTATGCATGCAGCTATATTCCTGTCTATTTCAGATGATAGCGCATGCAGCTTGATTTGGGACAACGACGTATTTTCTTGACAGCGTTTATAGACTATATAAATCTTTCAAGGCCTTCATGGTCCGACTTAGATTGTTAGTCATAGATGTTTAGACGCAGATTTAGAGAGAGATTTATAGTTGTAGTAATAGAGTTGCATTTATCTCTACCCTATTAATGCTAGACAGTCACCTAATATTAGATAGCCTTAGCGTTGGTTGATAGATAGTCTTATCAACTTTCGAAACTAGGAATCAGTGAGGTGTGAAGGACCATGGGGAGCAAACGGGAGTCTAGTTCATTCCTACAATAAATCCTACAGGCGCTGCATGCTTATTGATAACACCCGTCAGCTCTATAATGGTATAAGTCGGACAGGATAGTGAGCAGACAGACTTGGGGTGCTCAGTGGAAGAGTCAATAGGCGGAGCAGTGGGTTTGTATGGTCTTTCTGGCAGCCTAGGGTTGAGGCATTGGGACTGGGAAACTGAAGCGGACTCACATGGGAGGCATCAGTGAGGAATCGTGGACATCGCTCAGGTAAGGTGGTGAATCTCCATGAACCGATATCGAGCAGGATGACTTGTAGGAGGTCAGGCGGATAAAGTGAACCAAACCCTCTATTCTTCTTAGATCCTTTTTATTTTTATTTTATATTGGACAAAACAACAACTTTTCTCCTTCTTTTCTCCTTAATCAATCAAATTTGAAGTTTTTATAGAAGAGGGATTGTTGTTGTTTAAGAAGATCAGACAATGAAACTTACCCTTAAATTAGAAGAAGAATTGATTATAATATTATTGTTTTATTCTAATAATTCAATATGGTGGCCTTTCTTTTATAAATCCCAATAATGACATCTGGAAGGAGTTATATCAGGAGCTATGTAACAGGACGCTCACCTCCTGATCTGTTAGAAGGACCTGAATATTGTTTAAGGGATGGAATAGAAGGAATAAATGCTTGAGCTCGTTTTCGAGCAAGCCTATTAGTCACTATGATAAATACAGGTGACTAAACCTTATATAAGTCAAATCTTTAGATGGAACTTCTTATAGAATAGTATACTCATCGACCTTTATGCTAACTACTAGAATATTTTTTACTCTATTTTTTTACAGCAGTTCTTTAGAAGGTTATTAAAGCGGTTCCCCAAATGTTTTGTTATCAGTTTCTTTAATGGTTATAACTGTTTCCTTATTATTGATTGTTTATTATAGCAGTTCTTTAGTGTGTTTTTAAACAATCCTATTATGTATTGCTCTGCCTAATTAATTATTATTCTACGAAGTTCAAACGTCAAGATTTCAGTTTGTTCAAGTAGATACCAAGGGAAGGACGGTAGTTGATATCTGATACAAGACCTCCTTTATTATTTGGAATTATCATGAGTGTATGAAATTTTGGTTGGCGCTTCAAGTGAGTTAATTTGTTCCTTATAGTTGTAGAAGTTGATAGGGTGGTTTGCAAGGGATGTCTTGACTTCATTGTGGCTAATGATCACTTGTATCATTGCATCTCTAAGTCATTGACAATCTGGTTAGATCTTTCGAAGCCTCTAGTTAATACTCTTACCAGAACTCATGCTTTTTAGATCCTCTCTGCCACTTAGAATTATTGAAGCTAGATCATTGCCTTCTTAGGACCCCTAGCCTCCTATGTGTGTTGTTAGGTGATTTCTTCCCTTACTTAAATTTATTGCTTCTAACCTTGATTGATTGTGGACCCTGCACGCACCCATTCTCATGTTTCACATGTCGTTGACAGTTGGCTTGTGGCTCTTTTAATTTGACCTTGCACTTTTAAAAGTACTAAAGGTAGTTACCTGGCGTCAAGTATAGAATTTTAGATTTGGGTGTTATCATCTCTATACCCCTTTTAGTATGACAGTTAATTTCAAATTCTTGCACGGGGGCTTGTGTCCTGGCTTAAGGGGTTAGGACTGTTAAGTTGCACCTTAGTTACTATTTCTCTTGATGCTTGGTGGCGGAATGATTCCTTAGGATGGGATCAATGCGTGCATTGATAGAGAAGTGCATACGAAACCTATCTAGGTCATGCGCTTCCCATGTGGGGAAAAGTGGTTGTTGTATTGGGATTTGGTACTTCATTCGGTAACGCCTCAATGCGCTAGAGACACGCCGTAGAGGTTTCTTTTACTAGCCGTCAAGTTTTGTGTGGGATAACCATTCATTGTTGCCTACTTGCTTCAAACTAAAAAAAAAAAAAAAAAAAAAAAAAAATTCACTTTCTGCTTCGCAAGTAGTCACAGTGATGGGGATGTTACAGTTAATTACTTTAGAAATTTTATTTTACTTATAACTTTATGTTGAATACCCATATATGGTGGTATAAGACTAGGTCCCTTATTCTATATTTTTAAAGAAACAGATTTATTTATTTGTTTTCAAGTATTTTAAAAAAAATGATTTATTCATTTATTTTTAAATATGGACAACAACATAACAATCAACCATGTAATTTTTTTATAGGATTATTGTTTTTGTAGATTAGATTTCTGTGTATCCTTACACATCACATACAATGTTTGAAGACTATAATTATTATTTTCTCCACTTTGTAGAATATTTTACTTCTTCACCCATACAAATACATGTGTGTTTGGTTTTCTCTGCATCACATATTTATTAGAAACTTGATTAGGCCATGGAGATGATTTATAGCACCCATTCTATAGTTGCATTGGTGAATCATCATGGAAAAATTATATTGTAATCTTTTTTTTATGGAAGGATGAGGTTATTTATTCATATCTTTGCCTTATATTTAATCTTAATTCCTCTCATTTTTCTTCTTCATCTTCCACTCTTGATTTGTGCACCATATTTGGCCTTAACTCTTCTCAATTTTCTTCATTATCTTCTACTCTCTCCACACTTGTGAATTCCCTTATTAATAAAATCATGACAAACCGTTTTTTTCTCTTCTATATGAATTTTATTTTCTATGTTAGGATCCTTCAAATATCTACTACATTGTTATTTTCTACTTTGCTCCAAATCATAAATAGGCCTTCTCCTCTTCTTTATATTAGTTCTCTATAATATGTCAATTTCCTCTAGAGTTATGCCTTCTTTCATTTTACTACTATGCTCCAAATTATTTATATGCATTGTCCTCTCTTATGTGCCAATATCCTAAAGGATTGTACCTCCTCGTTATTTGCAACTCTCTTCCAAATTACTAGTCATGTTTTCTCTTTATCATGTTCTCTTAAGAAATATTTCATTGCAGCTCATTTAAGCACTTTCTATATGGTTTGTGTACATCTATCCTCATCTAAATTAAGTTGTAACATGTATCAATGCTACCCTAAACTAATCCTTATGCACAATAAAAAAAAAAATTGGTTATTATTGTTCACTGCATTAAGGAAGGAAAGGCATAGAGTTTATCTAGTTTATTGAACTTTCCCTAGATTACAAAGGCTCACAAAAACATAGTAAGATTTCTTAGAATCTTAAGACATTTACCACATCCCAACAAAGTCAAGATATATATGGTAATGCGTAGTAAATGAAAAAATCTAGATATGAAATGAATATTCTCATATTTAACACATACATGCAAATCATTAAGAGGAAGGGAAGTATTAAAATTGCTCAATTTTTCAAAACAATCAATACTATAGTCCTTCACCTCTATGGACTGATATTCTAGGCGTGTGAGAACAAGGGGGCATGATGGACTGATATTCTACGTGTGTGAGAACAAGGAGGCATGATGGATCGCTAGTTTCTATTTTGGAAAGCATGTAGCATTTATTGTGGAGGAATTATTCATGATGCATACCCTCCTTTCTTTATTCTCATTCTTATTTTTGATCCCCCAAAGCTCTTAGGTTGTGTGTTTTCCCAACTTCTTAACAACAATTTCATTGGGACTCGAGTCACATTTCCATGACCTTCAATAGACCCTCCAAAACTCCCTATTGAAGACTTGTATTGATATGAGAGTGACATGTTGAAGGGTGAGGTATGTGCCCTCATGAGAGAATTGTGTTGACGCACCAAGATATTTCACAAGTTGAGTTTTAAGCAACCTCATAATGGAAAACCTTATTCATATAATCAATTAAGGTCGTCAATAAAATTACAGATAATTGTACACTCGGATATAGAAAGAATGCGTTTTCTTATAAAGTTTTGAATATTATACAAATATGATCAAAACAAAATTTTACATAATTTTAAAATACAAATATAGTTAAAATTTATAACGAGAGATAAAAAAAAATTTGAATACTATACGAATATGACCCAAACAAAATTTTAAAATACCAATATAGTTAAAAATATATAATGAGAGATAAAAATACGGATCAACCTTTATCTAATGAAGATAACATAGTACATATATAGTAATTACTTTGAAAGGCGTACACCTATTAACAATGGGCACATTTAATATGTTTTTAGTGTTTAATCAGTTTTGTATGGGCAAGATTAAATATTGCTGGAATATTTTTAGTGTCCCAATAAATCAATGGTTGTGATTTCAACCACTAACTTCCTCACTATTATAATGACATCCGTTTACATGTTTATCTTTTTACTTTTACTTAATCATATTTGAAATTTACTATGATAGCTAGCTGATTGCCACCTCTGAGTGATTAAAGTTTCATTTTCTAGAGAGCCCAAGTTCACCAGCCACTATTTTTACTACCAAATTATTTAATGCCCAGAACTCATTTCAACGTTCACCAGCCAAAAATGACTTAACTTGTGGCTGTGCTAGTTACTTTACTCTAAACTATAAGAGCAATGGGCTGGGCTAAAATGTAAACTACCAAGGAGGCATAGTCACTGCAAAGCAGCTACTCCTTATTTTCAAATATTAGTGTAATGTGTATACGTCTACGTTCAAATATCAATGCAATGTGTGTAGGTCTGTGGTTCAAAATCAATTTATTCATACAAAATTAATCTATTGATTTATGTGCCCCACTGATATAAGGACATGTAATAGTGTACAGTAATAGCAGAACTGGTTTGGGCACCTTATCCACTGGACCATACGGTCACAACAGGTCAGCTACCGATGTTTTTTTTCTGGTTAATAGTCTCACATACATGTAATATACACAGCCTTCTGTGTGTTGTTGTTAAAGGGAAAGCATTTGGTCGGCAATATAATTTTCTTAGTTAGTTGGAGTCCCAACTATGCCGGTGCCATTTGTTGATGGAAAAGTTGAGTTTGATATACTCCTGCATCCACTATCTCCTCTCCTCATATCTAATTCTCACGTGATCTCCCATTTGAGAATCATTCACAGAAAAAAAGCATAGCTATGAACTTGTCTGATTCTGAAATAAGTATAAGGTATTCTGCGGGCTCTCCTAACTTCCAATAGCATGTCATATTTCTCTATAGAAAATGGCTTAACAGTGAATAAAAATTGGCAGGATGATCATACAACGACTGCACAGAAAATTAATCACCGTGAGCATTATTATCATAAAACCATGAATATATGTGCCTATATATATATATGTGAGAGACGTGTAAAGAACGATGATATATAAAATAAGTATACCACTCAATACGATACAATGATATCAAGTATTAATTCTGGTGTTGTGAAACTTTACTCTGTGCTGTGGGTTTTAGATGCGTGGTATCAACTGGATGCTGGGTGTTTTGCTTGCTGCACAACATATGGGAATCTAGGGTTTTTTGATCCAGCATATATTCAGTCTCCACCAACTTCCAAGTGCTTGTTTATGGGTCAAGTCTCAGTAGTATTCGTTCCGAAAAAGGATTCCGTCAACCAACGTACCCTTAGCTGGGACCCCTGTTCGAAACCACCGAGAACAATATAATAAGATTTGAGTAAACCAAGAATAAATGCTCAGGGTCAAAAGAAGAAACAGAGTAGAGTTTAAATGTTCTATTTTTTTGTTTTTTAGGTGATTTTTTCATTTCATTTTGCCTGAAATCAAGTGAAGAATGGTTGGATTTGAAGATTTGAGTGGTTAAATTTGTATAATAGAAGGAGTTTTTCAATCATTAAATTCAAAAATATAATTTAAACAACAAAAAATAGAAATTTTGTCTAAATTTAAAAAACACCAAAAAATAGAAATATTTAACCAAAAGACACGAACCTGTGCATGGGAATCGATGAGTTGTTGTTTGTTGTGATATTCAAGGTACACTGTTTCCAAAAGACAAATAGACGTATTCAAGGTGTAGAGTGTCAAAGGAACGTGGCATGACATTGGAAAGAGACACTTAAGTTGTTTATATGTTTTAATGAAATGAAACAACAAGGTAGGTTATAAGAAGAAGGGCAAACAATATGTCTTCAGCAGAGATGCATTTAATGTTAGGTATGTTGAGATATATATTATTGAATTTAAAACATTTTTAAATTCAATGGTGTATTCAACGTGTATATCCAACATATATACCATTTTTATTCTCAGCAAAACCAATATCATCTCGTAAAGAGCTTTCGACCCCCTTGTGAACCCCACCACTTGGACTCCACCAAGTTGTTGCGGCCTTATGTGAACCTCATAGCCGACTTCCAGTGCCTCTCTACACCTACCACTGCCCTTAGCGGCCTCCTTGCCTAACGGGACTTACTACCAGTGCTCGGCAGACACCTTATCTCCTCTATGAGTGAACTTTATCTCTGGATGAGTGAACTTCGGCAGATCGTACCAAGGAACACTGAGTGCAATAACAGGGAAATAAACAAGAATCACAACGAGCGCATAACATAGAGACAATAATCAATACACAGAGATACACATATGCGGAAGTCTTTCTTATATTAATAACAGAGCATTATGCCAGGGTATTACAATAGAGCAGGGTGCTCAGAGCAGGATGCTCGTATTCGCTCACAACACACTTACTTACAGACTCTATGAGAATGACACAAAGCTTCAGACAGGAGGGAAGCTTAGAAGACTCAGACAAACTAACTGACTCAAAACTCGGATGCTCGAGAATGAACTCCTATCCTCCTTATATACAAAATTGTGGAGGAAGGAATCATTTCAAAGACGGGACTCGATATGACTCTCAATCCTACATGTTGTCAACTAAATCTTGCTTTATGGATTCGGTGGTAGTGATCGTGCAAGATCCTCTGACCAATTCAAAGCTTTTATTTCATATCAACCGAAAGTAAATTAAACAGTAAGTCTAATGGGGTAGTTGTGTAAGATTCCCCGGCCAGAGGACAGACAAAACATGACATAAAGGAGAGAATCTTGGAAATGCGGGTCAAACCACGCCAAAAGTCGGAGAAGTGCTTCGAGTTTCCAAGATGCTCATTATTGCAAAAAGGACAAATAATTACAGTGTGGATATTGGTTACAGTAACCCACTAAACCTGAATGGCACCACTGTCGGCCATTTAGACATGAATGCATGTGAATACACTGTGGAGGTTAGTCACGTCAACCCACGGAAACCGATTGCCAATGCAATGTGTCCCATGATTTAGTATATATTTTTCTTGTGATAAAAGGTTGATTATTCATAATTTGGACAATCGTTTTTACTTTTACCGCCCATTGGAAATGGTTTAAAATAAATAGGCATAGTAATTCTTCGTCATTTGGTCAAAACTCAAAAAGGTTCTGGATGGATTGTAAAGGAGATACAGAATTTTAAATATGGGGATCAATAGCTCCTTTGTTGAGGCCAAAATCTTTCCACCAATCTGCGAGCCATAATGGTGGCCTACCTGAGGTAGCAGTATTGACATTTCCAAATTTAATTAAAGTAACAAATTTTCTTGTTGGATGAAATCCCACCACATTTGTTTATAAGTTGTATACTTTATGTCTGTTTCTGGAAAGCTTATATTAGGATTTCTTTCTGGCCAGTGAAACAACAACCTTGGTCTATGGAGACAAAAATACTGTTGATTATTTCCAATGTTGTCCCTGATGTCCCAAATAAGGTCAATATCATGGAATGTGTAATTCAAGGCTTCATGTGCTTCAATAGCTCTTGTAGTGGCTCTTGAAATTATTGGGGCTAAAACATTTGAAACTCTTCTTCCTTTGACTTCTGGAACCAGATTTGAGTATGCAAGTTGAGTAGTCTGAGAAAGGATTTTGGTACTCCTTAATTCCCAATGCGGTGCCCATTCTGCTTCATAAGTTTCCCAACCTAGGGAATCGGGTATATTAACCAGAGTTTCTGTACCATTTCTAAGATGTACATAAATGATTAAACAAAGATTTTGGAGATGCCCTCTGCTCAGAAAATCTGGAATAGAGTTTTCAGTCCCCTTGATATGTTCAATGGTAAAGTCAAAGTTAATAGAGCCTGCCATCTAGCAAACTTGGAATCTCCTGGAGACTTTAAATCTTTATTAAGAACTTTGTTCATGGCAGCAACATCAGTTCTTAGTAGATTTTTTTTATAAATCAAGTAAATTTCAAATTTTTGAATGGCATTTAATGCGACTTTAATCTCTTTATCTAGTGCAGAAGAGTTCTTTTCTACCGCCTGCCAAAGTCCAGAAGCAAATTGAATAATTTCTTCTTTTCTTTTACCATTTTCATTTCTGGCTTGTTTGAGAATTGTTCCCCAACCAATATTACTTACATCTGTTTCTGCTATCTTAGGGAGATCATTGTCAGAAATGTAAAGAATAGAAAGATATTTGGTTTTAGCCTTTATATTCCTTACTGCTTGTGTGTGTGCTTCTATCCAAGGACTTGGGTCCTTTTTTAATCTGTCATTTAAGAGTTTTTTTATCTTGGGCACATTTTTTATAAAAATGGCTGACATAATTCGAACTACCCAAGAATCTCTGCAATTGGGTTTTATCAAGAATCTTATCTTGAAACTTGTCTGCAAATTCTACAGCATGGGTATGTAGAGTTAGTTTCCCATTATTGATTGTATGGCCCAGATATTTGATTTCTGTCTTAAATAGCTCAAGCTTCTTTTTTGAGAAAACTAGGCATGCTTGCTTGACTATTTGAAGAAATTTCCTCAAATGTTTGAAATGTTGATCAATTGAGGAAGAAAAAACAAGTATGTCATCAATATAAACAATAAGCCAATCAAAATATGGCTTAAGAGTGTCATCCATTACCCTTTGAAATTTTGATGGAGCATTTTTCAGACTGAAGGGAATTACATTCCATTCATAATGTCCGGCAGGGACATTGAAAGCTGTTTTGAACTTATCCTCCTCCTTAATAGCAACTTGCCAGAATCCTAATTTTAGATCGAACTTTGAGAATATTTTTGCTCTGGCAATTCTGGTTACCAGACTGCTTTTGTTAGGGATTGGATATGTATCATCTTCTAGAACTTTATTTAAGGGCTTATAGTTCACAACTAGTCGAGGAATGCCTCTTATTTGTTCAGAGTGTTTATTAACATAGAAGCCATAGCAATTCCATGGACTAGTGGATTCTCTGATCAAGTCTTTACCCAGTAAGCCCTTTATTTCTTCTGCACATAATCTTTGATATTCTGCATTCATAGGAATAGCCCTACTTTTGCATGGTTTCCCTTGATATTCTTGTTTATAGGGAAGAGAAACCTCATGCTTCTTTTGCTTCCTGAAAGCTGTAGGGTTTTCTGAGCAGACCGTATCAATAAATTCTTGTTTTAGCAAAAGAATCTTCTGTTGTACTGCTTCTTTACCAAGTTGTTCTTTTATTCTTACCCCTAATTGGAATTCTTTTAGTTCTTCTATCTTTAGAGTTTTGCTTCTGACCATTTGGACCATATCAGAAGTCCTTGGGGTAGAGACAAAGGGAAGTTTTATAATAACTTTTCCCTTTTGAGAAGGAATACTGATGAAATATCTTGGCTTGTCTTTTGTCACCATTGTAGACCCATGTGGAGACACTGCTGCAAGAAAGGGAGTACCAAGGATGCAGGCAATAGGAATGTCTGCCAGGAGGAATTTTAATTTTAGACAATAATCTTGGAAGCATTGAATGGCTTATGGGACTTGAAAGGAAATCTCGTTTGGGATATTTCCTAACCCAACAACAATTGCTTGAGTCTTTTTCCATAAGGATACATGAATTATATCTTTATGTAGTAAGTTCAGATCAGATCCTGTATCTATTAGAGTCTTCAGACGAAAAGGATTTCCTTGTATTTTTAAATCAATAAGGACATGATATTTTTGATGCTCAATTTGGAGGATTTGGTCCTTTTATTGTTTCTCCTGTTTTATGCTATCCTTTTGAGTTTTGATAGATTTTTTCAATCTACTTATCTCTTTCTCAATATCTGAAATAGAAAGAGTCTGAACAGGACAACATATAGGATTTTCCTTTTGTGGAACCAGGGTTTTTGAACAAAATTTTGAGAATTTTGTTCTTTGAAGATTCCATTCATAAAAAGAAATGAATATTTCTTTAGAATCCATAAAATTCTTCCATTGTAAGCCCAAATCTACCTTTTCTTTGTTTGAATAATTTCTGGCAAAGAAGTCTTCCCTTGGATGAGTGAATAAATGCCAGTTTAACATTTCTTTCATCCAATCATTTTTTACTGTGGCTTTTTTTGCATCCCTTTAGAAGTGAAAGGAATTTTTGAATCTCTGGGATGGAGAGTTTTCTCATATCTTCAGGGACATAGGCTTGGCGTCTCTGATTTATTTCTGTACAAGATTTAGTCTAGATGACTAAGACATGGGAATCATGAGGAAAAGGAAAATCTGAACATTGTGGATGAGGGCATTGTTCTTTGGCAGTAGAATTTGGTGGTGGTAGATTTGTTCTTGGATTGTGGTTAGCATGTTCAAATTGAACTCTTTCTTCTTCTTTGAATGTAGAAAGTGTAGATAAAGTGATGAGTTCTCCACAATCAAAACATTTTACTACGAAAGGGACATGGCCAACTTTATTGTCTAGAGAATGGAGTGAGGCATGTAAGCAGAAGGATGGAGTAGATGAAGAAGAGGGTAAAGAATTCTTTCTAGAAAAGTTTCTCTGAGGAAAAGAGATTACTGCAGAGGATGCAGTTTCTTTTATTTGAGCTGATGTAATAGCTCTTGGGACAGGTGCTTTTGGGGTATCTATGACCCAGTCAATAAGGAAAGAGAGATTTTCCCATTTTATGAGTTAGTGTTCCATTTTTTGATTCAAAGGGTCGGTTAATACCAAAGTACTAGACTGAGATGTTTTACTAGGGGTGTGCAAAACTGCAGGAAAAAGGGTATTGGTATGTCTGAAACATCCCCCATTCTGGATTGATATATTGGTTTTGGTTGGGCACATATCAAATCCAGTTGTTCTTATTTGGAGTTTTAGAATATCTCCAATATTTTCATCAAATGTATAAGCAAAAAAAATTGGATAGCAGTCAAAATATACAGGCCCGTTGGAAAGAGGGGCAACAATTCCACCTATTAAGGAATCAGTGAACTTGTTATGGGTCATATCTCTTACTGTGCATAAGACATGCATTGTTTATTGTTTAATGATGTATATCCAACATAAACAATATTAAATGCACTGTTGCAAGATACATATTACTAACCAAGAGGAAGCACGACAATCTGAAACTGTGCATAGGAACTCATACTTAACACAACATGAGACAGACACGCACGAGGCAGAGCGGGCATAACAAAACGCCCAACAGAAGCATGCAGCATTCTATTTCCAATTTTCCACCACCTCTCATGTTCACATAATTCCTCCATTGGTCCTTTTGTCGGGGTTGCCCGTGCCGCCACCTTGACACTTCCACTAACAGACACTATTGACATCTCCATAAAAACCACCCAATTATTTCGGGTTGGATTCTCAGTGCATCTGAATGTCCACGTTAGAGATCACTCTAGGGTTTTGATTCTGAATTTGTATATCTAATGTAGTCTGAAATAGTTCATTGATGTGATGAGAATGTCCACGTTAGAGATCACTCTAGTGTTTTGATTCTGAATGTATATCTAATGTAGTTTAGAATAGTTCATTGATGTGATGAGGATTTTTGAAAAAGGAAAAAAAAATTGTTTTTGGAATTTTGGTTGATAAGGGTGAAATAATAATCAATTTGTTATGCAGTATTTAATGTTACTGTAAATAATATATACACAGTAGAATATATCTTGGTATATATATCAAGATATACATTAACTACAACATTACATAGCAAGTTGATTATTGTTAGTGGTTGCTTAAAAATGATTATTGTTAGCCGTTGGTAGGTAATACATTCATAATGTTTTTCAGGAAAGGAAATAGTTTTTACCGAGGGTTTAATGTGAAATCATTTGCTGGCTTAATATGCAAATTCTTATATTTGTTGATGTGTAATTTTAGTTATTTAATGGTAAGTTTACAATTTTTGTTTGATTTTGAGTTTCATGATTGAATGATTAATAGATTTTTTAAAATTATATTTTAAGGTTTGTAGTAATTTGAAATCATGTTATATTAATAACAATTGGTATATATATATATATATATATATGTGTGTGTGTGTGTGTGGAGTGTTTCTAAATATTTTAAGATATGTTATTAAAAACAAATATTGTATGGCATTTTGAGAAAGAAGTTATAAGTTATGATATGTAAAGAGTTATAGATTAAAGAAAGAATATAATGGGTTCAGTTCACTTCTATTTTTTCATTTTTATTTGGCAAGTTTTGAGTTCAATATTTTTTTTTTTCATTTTTATTACTAATAAAATTAATAAGTTTTTAATAAGATATAATTTTCATTTCAAACTTATTAATTTTGAGTGTAGAAAATTTTTCTGATTAAATTTCATTCCTGGATTAATTTTCTATGCTTTTTTCTAAAAAATTGTCAATTTTCATTTTCCTTTAAATTATTTAATCTTAAAAATTGTTAGAAATTTATTGAAAATATATAAAATCTTTAAAAATTTGAATATTTGTATAAAAGTATTGTCAAACATTTTATAGTTTGAATGTTAAGGAATGTTTCTACACTTTAAGATACATTTTCATCATTATTTTGAAAAAGAAGTTGAGATTTATGTTGGTTATTCCAATATTTTTCAATTAGGCTTAATAAATATTGAGTTCAACTTTTCAACCTTTTCATTTTTATTTTCATGGTTAAGAAAATAAATAAATTTTTAATAAGACATAACTTTCATTTCAAACCCATTAATAAGTGAAAGTGTATTAATAATATAGTATTTTGTTTTTCTTTCAAATATACAAATATTTAAAATATATAATTTTTTATGAGAAAGTAAAATGTTTGCATGTTAAAGAAGGTTTTTACACTTTAAGATAAATTTTCATGCTTAAAATTTTCCTTATTTTGAAAAAAAAATTGAGATCTGTGTTTATTATTTCAATATTTTTCAATTAAGCTTAGTAAATCTTGAGTTCAACATTTCAATCTTTTCATTTAAATTTTCATGATTAATAAAAACAATAACTTTCATTTCAAACCCATTAATAAATGAAAACACTATATTAATAATATACTATTTTATTTTTATTTTAAATATATAATTTTTTAAGAAAAAGTATTAAATCTCATCGAATTTTTCTAAAACAATTAAAAAATAATACTATAAAAATTTAAAAATAATTTTTTTTTTTTTTAAATATGAAAAACATATACAAAATTGAACAAAGCAATACGGAAGACGAAGTCAAAGCACTAATACTAAGCGAAAGTCAAAGCACTAGAATTCCTAGAGTGAGAGGACTAATAATGACTTCCACCATAATTATTCTATAGACTATATCATAAGACAATCCAATAGTCCTTTATTCAAAATGAGCTTTACACATTTATTTTAATCCCTTTAGAAAGGGACTGAGCCAAAGAGTTCTTGTAAAAGAGATGTGACATATAATTATTGATTATTTTTATGATTAAACCTTTTTGTATTGGAGAACTTTTGTATAAGAAATGCCACATTAAAGTATATGGTGTACGACCACAATGTATAATAATCTATTTATAAAAATGAAGGATTTTTTACATGTTAAAAAAAAAAAAAAAAACTGATGAATATGTGGAATGAGTTATATGTGCCATGAAATTGTCTAACATGTGACTGTTATTATCTTTATAATTATTTATTTATATTGTCAATCTTTTATAAGAATGGCACATTAAAATATATTGTATACGTTCACATGGTATCCCGTGTTTCTCCCAAAACCATTAAAAAATCCAAAACCATTCAATGCCCAAAAAAAATCTAATCATATCATATGTGGTGTGTTTTTCAATACAAACATGTGGATTATATATTTCGAAATTTGAAGTTGCCAAAATTTCAAAATGAAACACTCTAAATATGATGGTTTTGATAATTTTATTTTCTATTTTTGTAGTTTTAACAAAAATATGTTTATAGTTATGAAAAATTCTTTATTTTTTTAATAAGTGAATCACCACTTTTGATGAGCAATTTGTTCATCAAATTTCATTATTGATAATTAGTAATTAATTGTCAATTTTTAATGTTTTTTTTTTAATCATTATGAAGATTTGATTAGATAAGTGAGGATTCTATTAGATGAATAAAGCATAAAAAGGCAACAATAGGTATTGTTAATCTTTAAACATCGGAATATGATTAATGGTATTGGTCTTTCCAATATAATTGAATAATAATATTAAAGATAGTTTATTTATAAATATGGGAATTTGACCAATGGTATTTTTCTTTTGGGCCACCGTGAAGGGCATCCAGCTTCCTTCGCCAACCAGTAGGAGATATTCAACTCGTAGTTACTAATTACTATTATAATGTGTTCTTGCCGGTCTGGTTGAGCAGAGCATAGTTGAATAATAGTTACTATGTTAGTTTTGGTCAGTTAGTCACCTTGGAAATAGCCCTCGCCAATCCAGTTAGGCAGGGTGCTTTCTAAATAAGTTTTAGTTTATAAGTTTTAGTGTCAGTCCATTGCTGTGAAACAACCATCACTAGTCCAGTATGTAGGGAATGGAAGAAATAAAAGCATAAACGTCTTTTGTAATTGCAGTTGTTGCAGAAGAAAGAGTTGCTCTACATAATATTAAAAGGGCGCTCCTCTCTTGGAAATGCATGGATGGTATTTTTTTGTTTCACGTCTCTTCTTTTGTTGCTTGCTGCATTTTCTATGTGTGTGTGTACTTTGTTCTTGTGTGTTGTAGTGCACCCAGTTGTTGTTGGTGCACCCTTTCTGATCTCAAATGTAGATCAATTGGTATAAGAGATTTCATGTTGGCAAGATTATGCTCGCAATCAAGAAGTAGAGTGAACGACTATCCACCAAAATTCACACTATTTTGTTTTGTGGTAGTGCGTTCTCAGAACTCATGCTTTTCTCCGAATTTTCTAGAACCCTTCTCAGGGTTTTTCCCATTGTCGTTCTCAGGGTTTTTCCCATTGTCGTTCTCAGTTTTTTCAAGCGTCCTTCTCAGGGTTCCCAACGCCCATCTCAAGGGTTGCAGTGCACCCTCTTCATAGGGTGTTTGTGTGATATCTCCAACACCTTAGTGCACCAACATATCACAAGTTCTCCAACATCATCTCTAGTGTCTTGCTCCCAAGGATTCTAGAACACCCTTCTCAGGGAAACATGGCCAACGTATTTCAAAGTGTCTTATGTGTCCTTGATCAGGGATCCCTTCTGTGAATACAAATCATGTTGTCGCATAGAGAATCATCTACTGAGGAGTCTAAATCCACCATGTCTACACCAATTCAATAATTAGCTCTTGCTCTGTATGAGTTACTTTTCCTACAACAACACATGACTCCAGCACCTATGTCACTCGACACCCGCTTCCAATTGTCAAAATTTGCAATCAAATGAATAGAGAGATTCTCAATTCTTGGATCCATGGTCTCTCCACCTACTTCAAGACCTATCCCTAGATGGATGACTAAACTAAGTTGCAAATAGCCAGCTTGCAACTTGAGGAAATCACTCAAGCATGGTGGGACACCCAATTGGAAAAGTATGAATTGGTCATTCTGCTCGAGGAGACAACAACTACGAAAATTGTATGCATTAGTTCTTGGGAATTTTTTTGTCATGCCTTGTTGGAGCACTTATGTCCTCTAAGATATGTCAAAAATCTTCTCGCAAAATGGTTGCAGCTCCGACAACTAGCTAATCAATATGTCCAAAGATACATAGATGTGTTCTACAAATTGCACATCCAACTCCACATAGGCGATCTAAAAGAGGTATTAATTATTAAATTCAATTATGGTTTATTAGTGCAACTTCATCATGAATTTGATTTGTTTGAGAAATCTTCCTTGGACAACGCCTTTCTTCAAGCCTTGGCCATTGAGCGTAAAGTGGATCCTCGAATCTACTCACCCCAACCTGGATCATACCCTTCTACCATGGGCCCTTCTCATGTTACCCCTACCTCCACCTACACCCCTCAAAATGTTTCCCCTGTCTCATGCTCGACACCCCGAATGACACCCTGGTGTACCTTCCAAAAGACCAATTTGCATGCTTCGATCGACTATCGAGCATTTCAGAACCTTCTCCCTAAAAAAACTCTTTTTGCAGAAATCACCCAGTCTGTTTCCCCTGACCCTCCTGAAGTTGAAGTTGTTTCACTCGAAAATCCTACAGAAGTTGGCCCATCTCTGATTCTAATGACCACCAATGAACATGACACCTATTATGCACCCATGTTTACCCACAATGGTCAAATTAAGCATGAATTGGCTACTCTCATCATAGACAACAGAAGCCAAAAAAACCTCATTGCTCAGGACTTGGTCTATTGTCTACAACTCCCAACTACTCCGCACCCTAAACCATATCAGCTTGGATGGGTACAAAAGGAAGGCATGCGTCTCACTCTCTCATTGTTGTGAGATGACCTTCGCTATTGCCCCTTTCTGGGATACTGTGGTATGTGACGTGTCTCCTTTAGATTGTGATAACCTGTTAAATGGAATCCCCTACTAGCAGGCCCAAAACACTATTTATCATGCTAAATTTCATAAATACTACCTACAACATGAGGGATGCACCTATGTACTTACCTCCTCTACTCCTCACTCCACACAACCTCAGACTAGACAAGCAGGTGCTAAGCAAGTCACTATGAACATATATGTTTCCGTCTGTTTGGTTCTCCCCATTAAACCAGACCATCTGACCAAGCCAACACTTCAGGACATGACTTCCTTGCTCCTAATAATCGCCAATGCCTTCCCCCAGCCCACAAGATTGCATCCATTTTTCTCTATGAATCACACCATTGATCTCATTTTGGAAGCCTCTTTTCCCAACACCCCTTCATACTTCCTCACTCTCTGAAAAGATTCTTTAATAGCGTGCCAACCTAGCCAACTTCTCAATTATGACCCTCCTTGATCCGAAATCGGATTCAGAAGGCTGTCAGGGCATGAAAAATGCTCAAAAATTAAAGTGCTCGGAATCCGAAGAAACCAACACCATTGTGTCTGTCTCGTCTTCCTAATTCCGGTGGTATAATTTTTATGTCAAACGGAGTCTGTATGAAGAAGATATCGCATTCTGTCCGCCGAGCCAAACAGGCAAAATTTTGGGATGCTGACTGTACCTGTCTGTACAGTCCGTACAAGACACGTGTCAGTCCATACGATGACACGTGGCAGGTATGTACAGGTGACGTGGTAGCACCAGGGGACGACATGTGGCAGGTTCGTACGACAACACGTGGCAAGTACCGTACAGGACACGTGGCAGCACCGAAAGGCGACACGTGTTAGGCTGATTTGGCATTTTCGACACGCAGTTGGACCAATCTCGAAGTGACATGTGTCACCACTGAAAGGGTGACATGTGGCAGGGTGACGTCAGCAGCTGACGTGGCAAGCTTGCGTGGCAAATGACGTGGCGTACGGAAGTTGACGTGTCAGGTGTTGACGTGGGCGGATCACATTGCGACATGTGGCACTGTTCGGGCGAATGGTTGGGGGCCACGTGGCCTAATCACGGGCTGCCACGTGGCACCCTGGGTTTTGCCAATATGGCCTATGTCAAAAATTATTAGTGTCGCCGGGGATCGAACCCGCGACCTCCTCCACTGGCAACGACTTAACAATACCTCTGTGACCACTACGCCATACTATGGTACTTGTTATGAATGTGGGTGATATTGTATTTAAGGTTTGGTTTATGTGTAAACCGCCTGGGGGGTTGGGCCAGGGCTTAGCCCTGACCCCGGTTACATTGTTTAACATATGACCATGGGCGCGGGTGTTAACGGTGCGCGGTTATATGGAGCGCGGTGGTTACCATAACGGTTAGCGCGTAAGTTAACATATGGCGCAGTTACCACTAACGGTTACGACGATTGGCGCGTTTCTTGTTATGACCGTTACATGTGCGGGTTGGATAGCCCGAGGTTCTATGCCCTACACCATGCGACCAGAGCTGAGTGGAGAGGGGGCAGCGCATAGCCCAAGGGCTAGCGCTCGGCCGTATGATGATCATGTGAGCAAAAGGAGGAGCGCGCGCCCGGGTAAAAGGGGCTTAAGCCCGAATTTGGGTTTTATAACTATATTCTATAGTTAAAGTGGGTTATTTTAACCACTTTTTATTAATTAAATGTAATTTAACTCCTTTTTAATGTAATTGGGGGTTATTGGACTTTTTTAGAGACTAATTTTTGGGAGGAAGTTGGAGATTGATAACCAACTTTCCCACTATTTAACCAAGGCCATTTTGAGGCCAAGGGTAAGCCTTTGGAGAGCTTTTGGACGGTTTTGGAGAGCAGAGATGCTGAGGCAAAGCCAGGTCTAAGCCAGTTTGAGGTAGGGGAAGCTGTTGAGGATGAGATGCTGTCGGACGATTTCTGAGAGCTCGAGACATCCGTTTCAGGTGTCGTAAGTTGTGCAAGATTCTAGAGATCATGGCGAACATGACCAGATCAGTCTAGAAGCCATTCGGCATTGTAAATATGTACTAATAAGCTTTCGAAAAGAAATAAAGAATCCTCCCTCACAGAGAAAAGGCCCGGAGACGTAGGCAAAGTTGTGTCGAACTCCGTTATCAAACTTGTGCATTATGGTTTGCTGTTCTTTATTGCATTTCAGATTTGCATATATGTCTATGGCTGTATAATGCATTTTCTTTTCTCGCTCTTTCGCTAAGTTTCCCAATGGTCAATTAATTCATGCAATTAAAAACTCAACCATAAGTCATTTCGAAAAATCCTGACGGATCACTCCTCTGCCCTCATCTTCGCCTTATGCATCTCCAACATTTTTTCTTCCCAAGCCAATTCTTGGTCCAGTAGTCTCATCTAGCAAGTTATGTACTCCAACACAAGTGCTAGAATATTATAAAACATTTCCTGGCAGTTCCTCTTTTTCCACACTGATTATTGAGCAAGCATCAGGAAAATAGAATTCTAAATGCAGTATAGATGGGAAAAATCAACTACAAAGGAATATTTTCTTGATTGGAGAAGTTAATCAGACAAGGTGTAAATTAGACACACTCATTGTTCTTCCAAGGAGCTTGTTTTTAAGGACAATGTGGCGATAGATAATGAAGCTCTAGCTGATCAAATATAGAGTGGGTGTGTTCTTGCTCCATCTTGGAGGACTAGAGACACTTCAGGATGTGCAACGTCTCTTCTGCAATTTATTTAATTTGGACATTAGTCACCCCACTAGTTTGTTATGATTTCTGCAATGACCTTTGACACAATTCATCTATGTATAAAATTCCCCCAAAAGGAGAGAGAGATCTTCTACAAAAGGAGAAGGTTCCATTGAATAGATACATAGGGACATAATCACCAAGCTTGTTTTGTTGCTAACCTATTATTTGTTTTCCATATCCAAAAGTGGCTCAAGTATTCATCTTCTGCACAAATTATCTTTTTGGGAGAAGTATATGATCAATATTCCCCTCACCCTCTATCTTTCAGCGTCTACACATCAACAAAAAGAACAACACTCAGCTCATATGTCTCCCCATAATTTAGCTCAATGCCCTCTTGTTGACCAAAATTTGGTCATCTATATTTTCCCGCTCTTGGATTCATAAAAGCCTTGATATCAAAATAAGACATTTTTGAACTTTTATAAGTTCATTCTGCATCCCTCAGTCTCAGCTTCACCATGCATTTTTTGGATTAGAAATCTGTTTATGTATGCCTAAGTTATTCAAGATCCGGTCCAGAGATACAATTTTGAAGAATCTTTCTAAGTATCACGTTCCTCTATCCTTTTTCGAATTTTGGCTAAGTACTCTCATCACTTATTTCTCTCACATTTCACCTCTATCCATCTCAACACTTAACCATTTTTCTCCTTATCTCTCCACTCTCTTCACTCCCTTATCCCTTATCCTCCCATACTTAGCCATATTTCAAGCCATATTCAATCTATGGTGGGGGGGGAGGACACCCATCACATTCCTTCACCCTTCCCCCTCACCTTCCTCACCCCCACTCCCACTATCTACATTTCTCCTCCCTCACTTATGTCATCTATGTTTCTCCCCTTTACCCCTAACAACTCATCTCGTCATCAGGTTCGCGGGTTGGCAGACTCATCTCCAAACTTCCCTCATCTTCCCATCCCCGCGAACCCACTATCCTCCTAACTCCGTTGCCTACACTTTACCTTCCCCCTTACATCACCCTATGTCACCCTTATCCATTCACCACCTACAAATTACCCCCGCCCCCTCTCATCTCCTTACCCTTTCCCTACTTATTTTTTTAAAGTAATATAGCTCGCGGGCGGGCGGACACTCCCCAAGCCACCAACCCGTCCTCGTAGTCTACAAACTACCCCCTCAACTTTCGCTACCCACAATTCTCCCTCCTTGGACCCTCTCGTCCCATCTCCCATACTTAGAAAAATTCTCAAAGCTATTCCAAGGCATGAAAACCAACAAATAAGAATATGACACATGGCAATAAATGAGGTCATGACACATGACAACTCAACATTGGAGACACATGGCAACATACAATTTGTGGCATATGGCATCATATTATTAGTTATATTTGGAATATAATGAGTTTCTGACACGCAGGATATGACAGTGATGATTCAATGTTGACTGAGCATGAGGTGGACAATGACGGGGTTCCAAAAAATTATCATTTTATTCAACAAATTTCCAAGGGTCGAATCCTCCAAGCTCCATAATTTCTTCTCTTCTTTGTTTCTTTGTAAGTGCATGAAACACTTAGTATTATATACAATGAATATTTATAATATCCCAGGCATGTGGGATAATGAAGAAAAAATTGAATTTTTATGAAGGGGCATGAAATTCATCCAAGGGTTGTGATTTACCCAAACCAATCGATCGACAATGGTTGGGTGTTAATCTTAAAGAGGCCATAACTTGAGATCTGGGTGTTAGAATGGAACAAACTTTATACCATTAGAAAGGTATTTCAACGTAGAATATGGTGGTATATGTTTTTAGTTCTGAAAGTTGATACATTTTACTCAGAAATTAAAATATCATTCAAATGCATTTTTAATGGGCCTTCATGACAACTCAACTTCATGAGCTCATATCTTGAGATCCCGACGACGGATTTGGGAAAATTTTATATAGTTGGAAATATAAGATGATAAAGATCATATCTGAAATGATTTACATGGCTAAAAAAATTATTATCATTCCCATAAAATTAAAACACAGTCCTTGTTTAAAGAGAAATTAATTAAATTTAAAAACAAAAAGTTTAATTAAAACTTTTATTAAAAAAGGAGAGGGACCTATTTTCAATATACTTATATTAATGATGTGAGTTCATTAATGAGGAATTAATTAAATGGAATGTTCCAAGAAGAAACTTGTACAGGAATGTTAAGAGAGGAAGAAAACCCTGACTACTCAAGTAGTTAGAAAATCTCTTCTTAAAAAGAGAAGAAAGGTTTCATCTAAGGGTCATAATAATCAGTATTTTCAAAGGGGCAGGGAAGAAGAAGGTACAACCATGGATACACAATCAATCTTCTGATTAAAAGAAATAATTCTCCATCTTCTCCATTCTTTCTATTCTTATACACCAGTTCTCATAGCTTTAGGCTTGAGTCTCAGAGTTGGGTACAAGGCTGAGTTGTTGAGTGTTTTCTTGTATTCTTCTATAGACTTTTCTTGTATGATCATGGAGTATTTGCAGCCACATACATGGTTGTCAAATATTTGGTAATGAATAACATTTCTCATGAATAAACTCCACAAAGAATTGCATCGGGGTTGATCTTAATTGTATCTTGTAATTTTGAGTTTTAAGTATGAGATATTTGAGGTTGACCTATCAATTTCTCTTTTATTACTAATTGCAATACTCTGTTAAAATTCTTTGAGATGATCAAATCATTCTCTCCTATTTCTCATGAAGAAGATGTGGATTCGTTTATATATTATTAAGAAGATTGTGTGTGATGTTGATCACAATTTAATTTTGATGTTAAATCCCTCCTTCAATCTTTTCTTATTGTAAAAAGACTTTTGTTGCACATAAAGAACATATTGGGTTATTGATGAACCATTTTCATATAAATCCAAGAAATAAATATTTGGGGTTTGTTGCCTAGCACTCTCCCTAATCCAAGATATTCAAAAATTTATCTTTTGGCCAAAGAGGAGAACCACCTCTATAAAAATGAAGGGCGACTAATGTCCTCATGAGGTTGTCGTTTCAATCCTGACATATTCAAGCATCAACACCTCTCTAGGTAGTAGTGACATTAACAACTACATCAAAGCGTGCACAATAGTGGTGTGATGAATTTCACACGCCATTGTTCTTACAGCCAGAAGGTTGTGTATGGATCTTGTGGGACAGGCATCGATTAAAAGGAAAACATCATCAGTTGCACTGCCTCATATATGCTCCCGACACAATTCAAGAAAGAATTGGAATGAATGCAGTGCAAATGTCTTCATTTCCTAGCGAAAGAGGGAATGCTTTGGAATCTAAACATGGAGGAATTAGTCCACAAGGAAGGGCGTCCACCTTCCTTCGCCAACCAATAGGAGATATTTATCACGTAGTTAGTAATTACTATTGTAATCTGCTCTTTCCAGTCCAATTGAGCATAACGTATCTGAATAATAGTTAGTATGTCAGTTTTGGTCAGTTAGTCACTTTGTAAACAACCCTTTCCGGTCCAATTAAGTAGGGTGCTCCCTAAATAAGTTTTAGTTTATTAGTTGTGTCAATATATTGTTGTGGAAACAAACATCGCCAATATAGTATGTAGGGCATGGAAGAAATAAAAGCATCAATATATTTTGTAACTGTAGTTGTTGTTGAGGAAAGAGTCACCCTGCATAGTATTAAGAGGGCACTCCTCTCTTGGAAATGTACATGCATGGTATTTTTCTGTTTCACATCTCTTCTTTTGTTTCTTGTTGCATTTTTTGTGTATGTACTTTGTTGTTGGATGTTTTAGTGCGCCCAATTGTTGTTGGTACACCCCTTTTGATCTCAATTGTAGATCATCTTTCCAAGAAAATTAAATAATAATATAAATATGGTGTTTTTTTTTATTATGTGGATAAGTTAGGTTTTAAATGATAATGTTTTTTTTAAATAATTATATTATAAATGAACATATTCTATATTTTTGGTTTATAAATTATGTTATATTTGTTTTTTTTAAAGATTTATGATAAATATAATTTATATTTAAAGATTTTAATACTTTGAGATATTGAATTCATTGTAACTAGCACAGCCACAAGTCACTCGTGGCTGGTGAACGCCGAAATAACTGAGCACTAGACATTAAATAACCGCAGAACTGTATGCATTAAATAACCGATGCGGTAAGACGACGTGGTAAGAGCTCCAAGCAAGAAAATCCCGCCCAATAAATAATAGTTGGAGTAAAAATCATGGTTGGTAAACTTGGGCTTTTTAGAAAATGAAACGTTAATCACTCAGAGGTGGCAATCAACTAGCCATCATAGTAAATTTTAAATATGATTAAGTAAAAGTAAAAAAATAAACATGTAAACGAATGTCTTTATAATAGTGAGGAAGTTAGTGGTTGAAATCACAACCATTGATTTATTGGGACGACTAAGAATATTCTAACAATATTTAATCTTGTCCATACATAACTGATAAAGTACTAAAAACATATTAAATGTGCCCATTGTCAATAGGTGTACGCCTTTCAACGTAAATATTGTTGTGTTCTTATTTTCATTATAAGATTTATTCATTTCTTGCATACCCTCATTCCAATTCTAATTTTTACTTAATATTTTATCATTTAAGTGATGAACATTTCTATCTTTCAAATTGTTGTCTTTGAAGGCATTGTATAAATTTGGAACAACTCATTTAGAGAATATAGGAATTACCCTAGCATGATGAAGTAACAAAGAGGGTATTAATAGGGTATTAATAGGGTTTAAAACATTAATTTTGTAGGCACTTTATGTTTAAATATTATGTTTGGTTAAGTTTGTAGTGATTTTCATGATTAATATTTTTGGGGGTTCTTTCCAATTTTTATATATTTTTCAATAAGTATAGTGAAATAATATTTTTCTTTGGAGTAATGTCTCCTATTAACATAATGGTTGAATATATTTGTTGCTTTCTCATTGTTATACTTTTCATTTGCAAATCAATTACAAGTCTAAGTCCATTGACTTTGTATTAATTTATTTCATATTGTCTGTGTAGTGTAGAGCAGTCGGTGAGGGAGTGCGTTGTTAAGGAACTCTGTAAGTGAAATCACCGATTTGAAACCTCTGAGACACCTCAAATCCAACCAATAAATAATGGTAGTTAAACAAATGAACTATAATTTTTATGTTATCAAATTATTTATTTACACTTTTTTAAAATATTTTTAAAGTTAAATCTCAATTTTAATTTTAATACAAGTTCAATCACCCAACATCAACATTTTCATTATTGTGAATTCTTATAGAATGTATAATCTCCATTTTAAATGAGATAGTACAAAATGAGTGCTTATATTTACCCATTACATTAAAAAAAATTACATGAATTTAGGCTTGAGAAAGAGAAACAAAAAGATAATCCAACTATAAATTCATTTAGATATTTGCATCGAAAGTAGTGAAATACACTTGGAAAAATGAAAGTTAGACATTCAATGTAAAATAAATGAAGTATTAAAATAAAATAAAATAAAAATAAATTAGCATAAATCCATCTTAATATCAATTTTTTAATAAAGGAAAAATTTCCACAAGTTTTTTTTTTATAATTTTTATACATAATTAATAGATTTGAAGTTATGATAGATCTATGCTAGTAAAATTTTGACATTCATGCATGGATAATTATGTAATTGTATTAGGTATCACATATACATGTACCTATTATATACCTTGTGGCTAGCATATATCTAAGATATGCCACATAGAGTCTAAATAAGAAGAACATGTTATTTTCTTTTGTTTAATTTATTATGAGATTTGTAATAGATATAATTTATATTTAAATATTTCCATACTTTGAGATATTGAATTCATTGTGAAGGTTAGGTGTGTGTGTTGTAATTTTAATTACAAAACTTACTTAATTCCAAAGGAAATTATTACAAACCCCAATCCAATTTCATATAAGATTTCTTGACTTAATAATTTATTATTTATATAGATAGAAAAAATTACAAGAATCTTGTAAGTTTTAGAAGAGCATTCAAGGTCAAAGATATTCTATAGTTGAGAGCTCTAATTTTGATTAGAGTATAGGTTCACTATGGTGTATACCATTTTTTCTCAATCTAAAATGTTAACAAATACCACTTTTGTTGAGATGAGTAGTGAGATAGGGTTTCTAAGTGAGTATGGTTGGCAATGGTTTCACGTTCCTTGGATGATATTGGCAATGGTAGTGCTTTGAGGACCCTACGCGATAGGAATGGGAAGCCCACTAAATCATAAAAGCTTCCTATGGTGGATTGTTTCACCATCTCATTATGTTATTTTCTCAACATAATAGACATCTCTTGGTTGTTCTATCAAACTCCCTATTGCCAATTCTCCAATGTCCAAGACTTTTCTTTTTTGAAGCTTCTAATGGGCTTGAAGGATATTAGATTTATGTTCTCGTTAAGTTTGGAAAGTCTTTCCAAACATTATTGTCCCCAATAGAGATCATCACTTCCCTAATTGAACTCATTCAAACTTGGGAGGGGTTCCTGATCCATCTGCAACCACTAATTTATGCCATTATGCCACAACTTCTCTCCCCAAATAATCTTCTCCATCTGTTAATTCTCCTCCCTTTTGCATGGAAAAGGAGGTATCAATGCCCTTTGTATTGTAAAATCTATAGTGGATTGAGAAGGGAATCATATAATTTTTTGACCACTACACAATCTATAGGTTCTATGGATTTTGGCCAGCATAAAACAATATTTAGGCCTGGATTGAATCATTATGTAGACCTTTCCTCAAAGATCCAATGGCTATCCATCATGTTGTGAAGGGTTTGTTTATCCTCAACTTCAAGTCCACAAATGAATGTTTGAGTGAAGTGTTTCATGGACCATGGTTTTGGGGTGGAATGGATCTCTCCATGAAACCGTGGCACCTCTTCTTTTATCTGCATATTGAAGTTCTCTAGATGGTTTTGATTTGGGTCAAGATGTCAAGTCTTCCCACACAATATTAAGATATAAGAACTCTAATTACCATTAATGACACCTTGGGTTATTTTATTTATGCTAGTAAGGAAACCCTAGCCTGAACTCCATGATGTGAGTCTCGATCATACAATATAATAGAACACTTGGAGAGAATGGGAAAGATATGGCATTATAATTTGTATATTAGAGAATTTCTCTTTAGAATGAATTAGATATGGCTTATAATTTTAAATTTTGTAAATTTTTTTGTTTAATTAGAAATAATGGTTCTATGCTATAGAGGATAAGTAGAGTATAACATAATGTTTGAATACTATATTAATTAATTAGGAGTCTAATGTAAACTAATTAGTCAATGCAAACTTCTAAATACTATATCAATTAAAATTAAATTAATAATGTTTGGATACTATATTAATTAATTAGATTTCTAATGTAAACTAATTAGTCATTGCAAACTCTTAAATACTATATCAATTAAAATTAAACTAATTGAAATTTATTGATGTATAATTCTAGATCTTTGCAATTTTACAATCTTAGATTTGGTAATTTCAAATAAGTTTAATGATGGGATGATTAATGGGTTTTTCACAATTGTAGGGAGCACTTCATTCATGGAAGAACGTTCTTTGAATCCTTTTTAAAATATCGAAATCTTTACAACCCATCTTTAAACATTTTAAGGTTTGAAATAATGTTACGTGGATAATGATGGGTATATATGCTTGGAGTGTTTTTAAATATTTCAAGATTTGTGGTTATTCAAAACAAATATATATATATATATATATATATATATATATATATATATATATATATATATATATATATTTGTTTGAAGTGTTTTTAAATATTTTAAGATTTGTCAAAATATTTAAAACAAATATTATTACAGAGTTGTTATTCAAAACAAATATCATTATAGAGTTATGACATTTTGAGATTATAGAGTTATGACATTTTTGAGAAAAAAGTTATATGTTACCATATATAAAGAGTTGCAAATTGAGGAAAGAATATAACCACATTACTAAAGAGTTATAGATTGAGGAAATAATATAATATAATTATTAATTTATTAATTTGAATTTGGTTTGATATTCGTTTTAATTTTAAAATTTGTTTAATTTTAAAAATTATTAAGATTTTATAGAAATTATATAATTTTTTTGAAAATTTAAATATTTTTACAAAAATATTATTAAACATTTTATAATTAATATATTAAAAATTGATAAGATTCCTCAAAATTTTAACACTTTAAAATGAATTTACATAGTTAATTTTTTTTCCTAATTTTAAGAAATTATAGATTATAATATGTTCTACACTTTAAAATGAATTTACATAGTTAATTTTTTTCCGTAATTTAAAAAAATTATAGATTATAATATATTCTACACTTTAAAATGAATTTACATAATTAATTTTTTTTTCCTAATTTTAAAAAGTTATAAATTATAATATGTAAAGAGTTAGATTGAAAGTAGACTAGCACAATCGCTAACTCGAAAAAGTTTGTGGTAATCCGTCTGTGGTAATATGAAATGTTTAACTGGAACGTGACAATTACACATCCTTACGATGTCTTGATAAATGCAAGAAAGTTATGAACAATAAATCTGATCCATTGATTTTGGAGGACGACTAAGAATATGCCAGCATCTTCAATGCATAGCCATCAGATTAGGGTTTAAGGTTAAATAAGGTTAAAAGATCATTAATTGTGCCCATTGTCAATAGGTGTACGCCTTTCAACTTAAATATGATGAATCCTTCACTTTTTCAAGTAAATCTTCAATTCAAAATTTCATCATTTTCATCATTAATAAAATTATGTTTTTAATAAGATATAACTTTCATTTTAAACTCATTAATAAATAAAAACATTATATCAATAATATATAATATTTTATTTTTCTTTCAAATTTGACAAATATTTAAATTAAGTAAAAGCATTGATTGTATCAATAATATAATATTTTATTTTTCTTTCAAATTTGACAAATATTTAAAATAAAGCATTGTATAATATTTTATTTTTGTTTTCAAATTTGACACATATTTAAAATAAAGCATTGTATAATATTTTATTTTTGTTTTCAAATTTGACAAATATTTAAAATATCTAACTTGAAGCATTGTATATAATATAATATTTTATTTTGTTTTAAAACTTTACTAATATTTAAAATATATAATTGTGTACATTAGAGTGCATTAAATCCCATCATGATTTTTTAAATCAATTAAAAAAATAATATTATAAATTTTAAAAAATAACAAATATAATTTTTAATTAAAGAAAAAACATTTTTAAAATTAAAAAAATAACACTATAAATTTTAAAAAATAACAAATATAATTTTTAATTAAAAAAAGTATATATTTTTTTAAAAATATAAAAATTATATTTAATGTTGAACATAAAAAAAATAACACTATATATTTTAAAAAATAAAAATATATTTTTTAATTTAAAAAATATAAAAAATATATTTAAAATTGAACAAATTAATAAGAATGATGAAGTCAAAGCACTCATACAAAATAAAGTCAAAGCATAATTTAAAGGGCATTGTCTAACTATACCTAAATATGCACGAAATAACATAAGGTAAATTCAAAGAGGACTAATCATGACTTCCATCATAATTATGCTACACTATATCATAACATAATCCAAATTGAGGTTTACACGTTTATTTTATTCCCTTTTGAAAAGGACTAAGCGAAAGAGTTATTGCAAAAGAGATGTGACATATAATTATTGATTATTTTCACGATTACTTATTATTTATTTATATGGTCCAACTTTTACTAAAATAGCACATTAAAATATATGGTGTACGACCACGTGATATAATAATATGCAAGCTTGCATATCATAGCTTGTGTGTTTTTCCAAAAACCACTCAAAAAAATCCAAAACCATTCAATGCCAAAGAAATCTAATCGTATCATAGCTTTTGTGTTTCCCTAAACCATTAAAAAAAATCCAAAACCACTCAATGCCAAAAAAGTTTCTCCAATACAATGATGTTGATTATATATTTTGAAATTTGAAGTTGTGTGAAGTTGTTAGTGGTTATTTTTCATTTTTTTAATGTTTATGCTTATTTTCGTTATGGAAGATCTGATTCAACAAATCAGGATTCCACTAGACCTATGGAGCACAAAGACCTATGGAGCAAAAAAAGCCAACACTAGGTATAGTTTATTTTTAAACATGAGAATATGATTAGTGGTATTAGCCTTTCCAATATAAATGAATAAGAATATAAAAGAATGCTTATTTTTAAACATGGACCAGTGGTATTGGTTTTTTAAATAAATTTGAATAATAATATAAAGATGGTGTCTTTTCTTGAATATGATTGGTGGTATTAGTTTTTCCAATATAAATGAATAAGAATATAAAAGATGGTTTATTTTTAAACATGGACCAGTGGTATTGGTCTTGTACATAAAATTGAATAATAATATAAAGATGGTGTATTTTGTTCTGTGGATGAGTTAGGTTTTTGAATGGTGGTGTTTTCTTTTAAATATTTATATTATAAATGAACATACTCTCTATTTTGTGGTTTGTAAGTTATGTTATATATAATTTAAATGAGAATAACATGTTTTTTTTATATTCAATTATTTTTTTATATTTACTTTATTAATTATCATATTTGTGATAGATATAATTTTGATTTAGAAATTTTTATATTTTAGATATTGGATTCATTGTAAATATTATGATTTAAGTTATTTTCTATAGAATTTAAATGAGAATAACATGTTATTTTTTATAATCAATTTTTTTTGTATATTTAATTTATTAATTATCATATTTATGATAGATATAACTTTGATTTAGAAATTTTTATATTTTAGATATTGGATTCATTGTAAATATTATGATGTATAAATATTAATGATCTCTTGTCATTTTTATTATAGGATTTATTTGTTTCCAAAAAAAATTGTAAATATTATAAATATTATGATGTGTAAATATTAATGATGTGTTGTCATTTTCAATATAAAATTTATTTGTTTCCAAAGAAAATTGTTACATACTTTTATTCTAATTCCATTCAAGACTTTTTGATACTTTTTGACTTAATATTTTATTATTTCAATAAGTGATGTACATTTCTACTTTTCAAGTTGTTGTCTTTGAAAGCATTCTACAAAATTGGAACAAGCCATTTAGAGAATATTGGATTTATCCTTTTTTCCAGCAGAAAATTTGTCAATATACTATATATATAGTGTTCTAAAAAATAAGTACATTCACTGAAATTACATCCATCTCCGAACCATTTCAAAAGTGGTGCATCAAGACAGTCCCTCTAGAGCCTTTTTATTATAACAGATCCCAACAAAGAGTACTTCCATATCAAACTGACTAGGTACTTATTTACTTTGAAGAAAATAGATCTCCAGTTCCAACTATAACAAAACCTCCAAAATTACAGAAGATAACCAGTCATTGATAGAGATGCAAAAGAGAGAGGGGCCCTCATGACCATCAATCCATTTATTGTATTGAATGTTCCCTTTTGGCGCCTGTAGAGATTTTTTTGATAATGCATCTGTCACCCCATTTTCTTCCCTGTAGATATGTGCAAAACTGAGGTCACGAAAAGATTTTGCTTATTCTAGGATCCTGTCCTTCCAACCCACTAGAGAAGTGACTTGTAAATTACCCCTACAATTCATCCAATCAATCACAATTTTTTAATCTCCAAAGACTTGGAGATGATCAAGGCCTAGCTGGGATGCCAAGATTAAGGACGCCCACACACTGAGAAGTTCATCCCTTGTATTTGTACCAAGGCCACAGTTGAGGATCCACTTGTAGCTAGTATTTCCAGAAATTTTTAATACTCCCCTTGCCCCACTCAATAACCCATTTTCTTGAGCTGCACCATCAAACCATCCTACACTAGGCAGAGCATAAACATGTGTCTTTTGGATTCTAAGGTTCTTCCCTTTCCGAAGACCCAAACCAACAAAGTTCTCCAACATCCCTCGAATTTTAAGGACAGCCTCCTGAATAGAGGGAGTACGTAATTCAAAGATAAACTTGTTCCTTTCCAACCAAATGAACCAACATGACAAAGAGGGAAGAGTATTAAAATCCCTCTCCATTTTAGTCCAAATATCTTAACAGTTAGTTAAAGAGATACCTCCCCAAGAAGAACTTAGACTAAGAGTTGATTTTAAAATCTGCCACACCTGTAGAGTAAAAGAGCAGTTGACAAACAAATGCAACATTGTCTCTGAGTTCCTGAAGAATAAAGGGCAGAAACTAGGTCTTTCCCAGCCTTTTTTCTGCAGGTTATCCAAAGTTAGGATTTTATTCTCCACTACGAGCCAAGTGAACAGTCTGATTTTTAAGGCGATATCCCAAGACCACAAATGCCTACTGCACCTCACGCGATAAGAAAACTTTTGTCAAATACAAAACAAAAATTGTCTCTCAATCAACTAACAATCCAGAAAGTAAAATCAATCCAAAACTTTAGATAAATTAAGGATTCTTCGTCAAACAAGCACTCAGGACCAAGATCTAGAGATTATACCCTTGTGACAAAAAACCAAAAGAAAAACTTGCAAAATTTACAAAGAAAACTTTTAATTTCCGAAAATCAATTGAATGCAAGCGTCAAACTTATAAATCAATCATTCGCTAGTGTCGGAAGTTCATCCCAGACAGTTGAGGCATAACTGGGTAGAAAAAAGAAAAAATGCCTATCTCCAACAATTCCTACAGGAATCGTCGCAAGTTGCAGTGGAGCACAGCGCGACGATCTAGGGTCGTCGCATGCTGCGAATAAGGTATAGTTCGATGTCATCGCACTACTCTACACCAGTAGAGTGCGACGTCAGAGGATTGTCGCGTGATTTCTATAGAGTACAGTGCAACGATACCTGAAACTAAAGGAAAATGGGAAGAAAGACAAAAATTCTCACTGAACTTTTAGACCCAGAGAGTCAAAATGGATCACCCAGAGACTCAGAGAATGAATTTAACCAAAAGAAGGTAGGCTAAAGGAAAATAAGAGGAAAAAAAAAAAAAAAAGGTCGTATCCCCAGTATGGTCACCAATTTTGTTATCAGACTAATCGGTAAGTGCAGACACAAACAAATCTCCCTAACTTCCACAAGAAACTAGAACAAAACAAAACAAAATACACACTTCGCCTTAAACTTCATTGTCATATAAACTAGTTTAGTGAAGTACGAGCGACATACCTTTTAAACAACACTTGATCCTTTTATAGGGAAGAAATGTATTATTGTATTAAATGAAATAGAAAGTGGAGAATACAACCCATGCCTTGATGTTGCAAGGTCCCCTTTCAGTGGCCCTTTGCTTCAACACACACACCTTTTCTCCAATGCCTTGAATGAAGAAGATCCACAATCTGACTTGACGAACTAAAGTAAAGCTCTTAAGCATAATCTGAAGTAGAACTCTCTATGCAAATATTAGCCTATTCAACCTTAGCCTTTTCCATGAAAAATCCCTCTTTATATAGTGTGAAAGAGAGATGGATGAGGATATTAGTATGATCCCACTAAATTAGAGAAGCAAACCGATCGGAGGCCACCTCATCTTCTAGAAGATTCCCTTCTAGAACATTCGTGAAATTTGACTTTTCCTATGCTTTAAACATCGTCGCACCCTATGCACAAGCAACATGCGACGACGTCACAATCCAGGTTTAGGGCAGAGTGCGACAATCAAACATCGTCACACCCCTTGCATATAGTAGGGTGCGACAACCTTCCTTGATATGGGTTTTGAAAGAGGAAAGCAAATCACTTTTCTCATGGAGAAAGTCTTCTTTTAATATTTTTAGGGAACATGAACACATGTTTCCAGTTGATCACTGAGGTGACCAAAATAATGTGTAACAGCTATGTCACATAGAGTCTACATAAGAATAACATGTTATTTTCTCTGTTAAATTTATTATGAGATTTATGATAGATATAATTTCTATTTAAATATTTCCATACATTGAGATATTGAATTCATTGTGAAAGTTATCAGTGTGTTGTTATTTCCATTACAAAACTTACTCAATTCCAAAGGAAATTATTACAAACCCCAATCCAATTCCATATAAGAAATCTTGACTTAATACTTTATTATTTATGTAGATATGAAAAATCACATGAATGTTTTCAAGTTTTAGAAGAGCATTCAAGGTCAAAGATATTCTATAGTGCAAAGCTCAAATTTTGATTAGAGTATAGGTTCATTATGGTGTATGTTAGCAATCAAAATGTAATGGAATTTTGAGAGTGTTTTCATCTCTCTCTATTTGACTTATCATATTCTTTAGTCTTTTGGCAAGGGTATTAACCTCCAGATTCCTCATCAATCTCCCAGTGATTACTTTTCGCCAACATCCTTTGGCTTTGCTCTCTTGATCTGCAATACAAAAATGCAAACAAATTGATAAACCCCTAGTCTATGCTTTGTAGATTTTGAAATATAAAATCTATACATTTGTTTTATTATTTTTAAATCTCATATTATCAAAGACATGTGGTGTGTGCATACAAGTGAACTAAATGTTGTAGTTCTAAGCCCGAGTCTATTTATCATAGCGCATATACTTAAGTCCACAAAGCTATTCTATGAATCAAGCTTATCGACTAAACCATTCAACATGCTAAATCCCAAGTCAAGATACGGGTCAAAATTACAAGTTAAGTCATATGAGTTAAGCCAAACTTCAAGGCCACGAGTCAAGCCATAAATTGAGCCAACATTCAAGTTGTTCGGTGCTCAGTAAAATTGCAAATGCATGCTTTATAGGATGCATGTGCAGGTGCCACTATTAGTAAGAATCAAAATCCATGCCTATGTTTGGCTGTTGACATGTATACATGAATTTGTTTTATTTTCAGTGCATACAGTTGAGCACGAAACCCTTATGTTAGCTGCCAAATGATGATATAGGTGAAAGCGCCCATTGTTACAGCTTTGCATATCAGGAAGGTTGCCTCATATTTACGCACCAAGCATACATGGGAACTATTTTTGCCAAGTGTTCAAACGTTTTGAAGGGAATTGACAAATGCAGGGTCGGGTATTTGCCTCTATTACATTTGAAGAGAATCAATGTTTTCAAATACTGAGGTGTCAAATTGATTGTCGATTACAAGGTTCAGGCACCGATGTTCGATGTTTACCATTATAGATCAAGTGCCATGATCTTTGCAAAAAATTCATGGATTAGCTTCTCGAGGAGTTCATTATTTACATCGTCCTGGGAACACTCTTCAAGATGTTGGATTTCTGCTTCTTCTAGAACTTGTGGCTGAGCTAATCAAGAGATAGACATATAGGTTTCTGTTATTGAGGTCACAGGTAGATGTGAGTGATTTCCACAGCTGGAACACATCAGATAGAGAAGAGAGTGTTGCTTTGAATATTGTTGCACGAATTTATGATCTTGATGTAGAAGCTTCATTCAAAACCTCTGACATCTTGGACATGCATGCAGTGGCAAAGAATTATGCCCCTGTTTGTACTAATATTGTGATCTTATAGAAATTGGCAAACTTCAGTTAGCAAAGGGGAAGCTTAATGAGGCATATGAATTGTTCACTGAAGCATTTACAATTCCTCAACAGGCTTTTGTTCATTTAAATGGGAGTCCTATCTTGAAAATTCTGGGTATTTCATTAATGTATGCATTAACAAGTTTCTTGCAGGTGATGCCATCTGGGTGTGTGCATTACAAACAGGGTGATGCCATCTGGGTGTGTGCATTACAAACAGGAAAATGCATGACTACCCTCTTTTCTAAGATTGTGAATCAATAAAAACACATGTCAACTAAGATTATTGTCAAAGCAGTAATTGTTGCTGCAGATTTGGAAAGAAGAGCACAGTTGGCTGACTGATCATGTTGTTGCCAAAGGAAAATATGAAGGAATGTGAAGATATGGATATTTCAATTACTCTAGAATTTGGTCTCTATGGAAGCAATACTTTATTGTTGCCTATTTTTGAGGTTGCTCTACAGAATCACATGAAATTTGGTAAAGGCGCTACAAAGTGTGCTACTCAGTGCGCTACCAAATGATTCTACCAATAGATACAAGGAATCAAGGAGAGTCGAGCTAGCATCTTTATGAATAGCTGGTGATGAGAAGAATTGCAGAGACAACAGTTGGAAACATGATGAGAACTTACAACCTTTACAGGACACTTGGCATGCAATAGGATGTGCATCAAGGGAGGAAGAGTCATTGAAGTATTGTTGGATCGGTTGCTAGCATGTTTCCTTTTTTTATAGCAGTTTGTTAATAGCTGCTAGCACAGGTGTTCAATTGATAACTGTTGTTGGAGAATCCAATGTGAGGAGGGGCCAGCTCGCACCTCTTGATGTTGCCTTTCCTTTCTTTTATAAATACATGTTCCAAATAAT